>OV884015.1:97335229-97692054 GCA_930367205.1 Acanthosoma haemorrhoidale | reverse complement strand
TCCCGAGACACTCGTGCTCTACCGAGTCAGAATGGCTCCCCTTAACCAGATTTACAATACTTCCTCCAGAACTCTACTAAGTACTCACTAATATTATCCTATATAATATCCTAAACTCAAAACCACAACACATCCATGCTCGCATAAAGGCTTCCTTCGATCGTTTATTTCACCCCCCCCCCCTCCACACAATGTGGAATGCTATCTAACCCTCCATCCGACATTCTTCTTTCCACTCAGTTTTCAAATCCTGTTGTAAATCCAATCCACCACTATCGAACTATTTTGAGTGCCATCCCACTAGAAGCAAGATTCCGACAATATTTATTTTATTGTTTGCTCTATTGTTTCTTCACAAATCTTGGTTTAAGGCTGAGCCTTAAACGGGCTTACCCTACAAGCCCGTGAAGCGAGCTCATGGGGTTACGTAGCCTGTGGTGCTCAGTGTTCCGGTGCAATGAGATTGTTGCACCGTTCAGCGCACCTTGAGTAATTCTGTTTTTCGTTCTTTATTTTTCAAAATCAACATATAGAAAATTCCAAAAAAAACAAAAGAAAATAAAATAAAAACTTTTACTTAAATCTACTTTGTACAATCCTTGCTAGCTACAATTTTTTTTTTTTGTGGCACTTATAGCTAGTATCCTTAATCTATTTACAATATTTACAGATCCGTTAACTATACTAATATCTTACTACTATACTTAAACTATATTTACAAGGGGTGCGCATCCTCAATCCCCCTATAACTTAACCTATATCTAACCATATGCATCTCAGTCCTACCTTGTATCTATATGTACATATTTACAGTGACTCCTCTGGAATCGCCGATACATCGTTGGCTTCGGGTGAGCCTTCCCGAAGACACGGCTGCTCACCCCCCAGGATATATCGAAGTGCCCGGAGCCTTGTACCCTTCTCCACTCCCCGAAGAATCTGCAGAACGCGGTGTATCTCACTTCATCATTCACCAGCGACGGCAGGTCGGACTCGTCCAGGCTGTACTCTCCTATCGTGCGGAGCAGCCGCGCTCTAGCCGGGTCTAACGCATAACAAGAGAGCATGACGTGCCGGTGTTGTCCTCTCCACAATGAGGGCAGGACCTGCTTTCTGCCCTCTTGTATTCGTACAGCCTGGCACGAAATCCGCCGTGTCCTGTAAGTACCTGTGACACCCAGTAGTCTGGGGAGTCGCAACTTGCCCTCGGCCTGTCCTGGACTGAGGGGAAGTACTTCTTCAGGGTTTTCCCCTTAGTCGTACCAGTCCACCTGGCGCCCCAGGCCTCTATCGTCCATTCCCCTATGAGGGCCTTCCACCTCCCAGGGTCTTCCTCAATTCTTTTCCGTAGGGGAGGTGGAAGATCTTCGAGCTTTACTTTATATCCATTATTCAATTGGAAGGCATTTAACTAAAAAAATAACGAAGACTTATTTCAAACTTTGCAAATGATAGACTCTATACTTACAACTGTACAAATTATTTTCTAATTAATGTAGAAAAACTTCGGCATATAATAATATAAATGGAAAGAAAAATTGTGATGTAACAAACTAATCCTTTAAAGTATTCAACTAGACGTTAAATCCCCCCCCCCCTTCCAGTCCTGGACAGAGTTTTAAAATACTCGGTAAAATATGTTGTAATGTATTTGTACTTCTATTCAGAAATGTCTCATGAAATGAAAAAAATTATTTGTTGTATGCAATTGTCTAAGGGAAATTTATCGTAAAATATCTTAGAAAATGAATTTTTATAGTCATCTCCGATATTTGATCGCTCAAAATTTAGCATCTTCATTTTTACTAAGACTTCGATTGCGAGTATTTAAAATAGAATTTATGAAAGGAAAACTATCAACTCAGAGCCGACTTGGAGTTTATTGTTATTGTGAGTTCAAGTGTAACTTACGACATTTGAGGTCTGTAGGTTAGATAAAAGTGAATTTTTTAATGAAGTTTTATAATTACAATGAATGAACTGATCATGTGTTTGTTTAGTTAATGACTTCTGAACGCCGGGGCGTCAAATTACAACTTTACGTTCTAAGGAAAACGTGTGACTTGTAACGACCGGAAACGAAACAGACAAGACGCATACGAATAACAGCCTTAACCTTAACACCACTACTTCGACCATTTCTGATGGTATATATATATATTTTTTTTCCCTAAACCCCTTTAATTAAACATTTTTAACAATTTACAAATTACAAATTTTCAAATGAACAATTCTCCTCTTTCTGCTATGCGCTGATGCATTCGAAGGAGGTTGGGTTACATAACAATACTGGTTGTCGTTAAAATTACAATGCAATGAATATAATGCTAGGGGCTCACCTTCAGTTTACAAATGTGGGAGAAAAACTAAAACCTAAACCTAAGACTAAAGCGTTCCAGCCGCGACAGCCTCCTGCCATCGATGGGGGAACGGAGCGGGGGTTATAGTGTTAAAAACCGGGTTTGTCAGGTATTGCAAGGAGTCGAAAAATGGTGGTATATATATAACATACCAGAATTTTATAACTATGTAACGGAGCTTTCGGTCGTCTGGAATATCACTGATTGACAGGAAATACGCCTGGGCTGAGCGAAAAGAAACATTTCACTCTTAACACAAATATAGAAGTGAAATCTTGTCCAAATGTTTTATGGATGGTTTTCATGGGTCAACTAAGTAAATTTTCATGGTTCTGGCGTGGGGGTTTCACACAGTCCGAAACATACACGGGTGAAAACACTAATTTTGAAGAAATCAACTACAGCGCGCGTTCCAAACTAGTGCAGAGGTTCTGAAAGTAATTAAATTTATTCAGAGTTCCCGAAAATGCGATTCCCTAAACCCCTTTAAATTTTAGTACAATGTGTAAAAATATGAACAAAATAATTTACAACTTTCTCCTCATTCTGCTATGCGCAGATGCATTTGTAGGAGGTTGGGTTATTCAACAATACAGGTTGTAGTTAAAAATACAATGAAGTGAATATAATGCTAGGTGTTGGGGCTCACTTTCAGTTTGAAAATGTGGGAGAAAAAACTTACAAACTAAAACCTAAACCTAGAACCTAAGACTAAAGCGTTCCAGCCGTGACAGCATCCTGCCATCGATGGGGGAACGGAGCGGGGGTTATCGCGTGAAACACCGGGTTTGTCAAGTATTGCAGGGAGTCGAAAAATTTAATATGTCTACGTTGGATGAATTCATCCACCGTAGGCAGCTCAAAGATCTCGTGAAGCTCACTTTTGCTCCACAGCTCGAATGAAGTACCTCTGACCACTTTCATCAGTATACCGTTTTGGAATTGTTGGAGTCGCCGAGCTGTCGTATACGTCAGGTAACGAAAAAGGGGTGCACCATACAGCAGAGTAGGCCTGAGTATGCTCTTGTAGTATGAAAATGCGACATAGGATCTGATGAAGATATCGACGGTGGGTCGAAACTTTGTGAGAATCTCACCGGTGTAAGCCATTGTGGGTCTAATATGTGGTGTTTTCCTAAGTTCTTGTGGTCTTATGGAAATAATTACAGAATGAAGATATGTAGACTAATTGAAAGAGATAAGTAGACTACAGCGGGGCGGAGGGGAGGGGACTGAGGCGGCGGAGCAGGCAGTCAGTCGGTGCGGGTCGGTGATAGAGGTGAGGTAGTGAGTGCCGTCATGTCCCGCTGTTGGGACCGATGCGTACACTGGGGCGATATCCTTGCCCGAAGCCAGCACCAGCACCAGTCAAAGCACAACGGACACACAAGTGAGTTCCATAATATATGCATATTATATTTATATATGTATATGTACAAAATATATGCAGGCACCAGAGGGTAACGAAGGCTTTTACGCCCATTTTATTCTCAACCGAGGAGTTATACATGGAAGCCCATCTAACGATCAAAGGCTTTCTTCGCAACTTTGCACATTTACCTCATAAGCAATCCATTAATTATAGACTCTTAATTATTTTTTATGGCATTGTTATTGTGAGTTCAAGTATGACTTACGACATTTGAGGTCTGTAGGTTAGATAAAAGTGAATTTTTTAATGAAGTTTTATAATTACAATGAATGAACTGATCATGTGTTTGTTTAGTTAATGACTCCTGTACGCCGGGGCGGCAAATTACAACTTCACGTTCTACGGAAAACATTTGACTTGTAACGGCCGGAAACGAAACAGACAAGACGCATACGAATAACAGCGAAAAACCTTAATAACTACTTCTACTATTTATTTACAATTATTAATGGTTATTAGTTTTCGGCAACGTTTCTCCATTTCGCAATTTCAAAGCGGTAACCCCAAAAATTTCATGTTATTTTATACTTCAATTAGGGTAGTCTGCCTTATTCGGGGCTATATACAAGCTACGGGAGTATGATAACAAGCGAGAACTTATCAATTTTTATTTAATGTAATTTTTGCGAAATCGATCAAACACGAAATAGATTTCGAGTGATCGAGGAATTGAAATTTAGATTTCAAATAACTGAAATACTCCAAACAAGTGTTTTAATATTGCCTTTCTTGAGCCGAGTTCGTTCCTAAACAATTTTCTTCCACTCATGTGCTTGTTCACCTGCGGAACATTTGAATAGTCAAGATGACCGTACATTTCTACAGGAACATCTCCTGGCTAGAGGAGAAGTTCCTACCTTCGCCCGATTAACGGTCACTGTGACAGCACGCAACTATCCCATACTCACTCAAAGCCGTAACGGTAAACCTTTTCATTTTTTATTTTATTCGCTACAATTTATATTACCACCCACTTTTAATTGGCGAAGTTTCAAAGAAAAAACCAAAAACTGGACGTTTAAGGCCATTCAGAAAATGGAGAATTTAGGTCAATCACTACACATTTTTTAAACTACAACACAACTCTTCTCTTGGAATCATTATTGAAAAAGCTGTTTATGATTTCAAGCTAATTTGATGTCATGTTTTAGACTTTGACGGTTCTGCAATGTTTCAATTCAAACACTGAGAGCTACCCAGTAATAATTTAGAGAAAGTATTTAAAATTAAACATATCTTATATAGGCTAGGAGGCTATGTTATGAAGCGTACGAATTCACATTTTATTGTTTTAATTATCTACATTATTATTTTTAACTATCATTTTTTTAGGAGTTCAAACGTAACTCTGATGTATTCGCTCAAATAACTTTCTAGATATTTGTATGTTCTGTTGGTTGAATGTTACTTCTTTCTCCTTTTCGTGATAATTGCTCGTCATTAAAAAATCATTAAAGGCCATTAATTTATTATGAATTAGTAATTAATAAGAAAGACCCTACCCGAAGATCTCCAAAACTGGCTATGATTAATAGTAATTAGTACTTATTAGAGCTTTGATTGATTTTAATCGAAAAAATTCACGCTGTTGTATCTCTTTTAAAAGTGACGGCAGTTTTCGGTCAGGCCCATGCCAAAATGAAAGGCCATTATTGGAATATGTGAAATATCTCGAACTTCCAAGGAAAAGTATATATATATATAGATTATTAGTTCAAATTTATTTTCCCATATTCTACCTTACAAAAATGAAAGGCATACCCTGGGCGGGTCCCAAAATCGTTTCGCTCTTAATCGGTTTGGACGTAAGGGTGGGAGCCACTCGACCGATGCAGACACCGATAGCCCAAATCGATAACACGAAGCGAAAACCTTATATTATATTTCATAATGATCAGATACCCATTCCAAAATGTGTCATTTAATGGGACGTACTGAGGGTGACAACTGCCACGTAATAACACAGTAGTGGCGATTCCTAAGGTCTTACGATATTGGTTGTAAACCACGTAAAGGTGAACTCTATACCATTCGATCCCCGTTTGATTACAAAATCATTATTTTTAATCAAATGTTGAAAACTTCGCGAGTTGAAATCTCGAAATAAAATGTTTATCGTGGGAAATCATAGGACAAAAACAATTAAATGACGTTTGATGTTCGCATATTCTGCAGTTACACTCAAGGATAAATATGATTCTGAATTATAAACAGAACCAATTTTTTCAAAAGTAATTTGTAATTTTTCAGACGGAGAAATATATAAGTAACTTATGTCAGATTATTAAGTTCAAAAAAATTTCGATTTGAGTGATGTCGTTTATGTTTACACGTGTCGTATATTTTTGACCTTCAGGCCACTTTTCATTTATTTTCTGTTTTGAATACTCGTGGGATTCTTATTCATACTAAACTCCCCCTTTCCTTGGCTCATCCTTAATGTATTTGATTAAATCTAAATATGTTTTCACTGTATATGGCAAAGTTCAATTTTTGAAATGGTTTCGATCAATTAGTCATTTTAAAATTCAATGTTTTCGACAGGAAAAAATATTCTGGTACCTAGTACGGATGTTACCTAGGTGGAATTGACACTGAATCATCCCGTGCATATTTGTTATTGAATAATATACGTCATAAGATTATAAATAAATAATTCAAAATGACCTCTTGACCAAAAACTTGTAGTCATTTTTTAGTTCTGCAGGTGAAAAATACAGATCATGAAAATCGGTAATAATAACGTTAAGCATATTCAATGAGCTGGATGTAGGCTTTAATTGCAATGTTCGTTCCTCTTCATAAGCTTTTCTTCCAAACTCTTTCAAAACACCACGTTTCTCATTCTCAGGAACTCAGGACACAGTGATCAGACCACTACTACCTAAGGAGAACTGACTACAATGTTCATAAATAAGCGTAATCTTTGTAATTGTGGGGTCTTAACTGTACAGGATCTGATTTTGTAATTTTGAAGTATAATGATTTTTCAGTTCTAACATGTTTGTAGTGTTAAGTGCGCAGTGAAGCCAGCTTATCTCCGGAGCTGTCTGTAGTCTTTTTATTTCGACGGCGAAGGAGTTAAAGAAGCCCTGGTATGAACTACATTCCGTGTTTGTGTGACTTACCGGGGTCATTAAGATACACATCTCGGTTCTGCCACCGGGTTTATGGACCGCGTCTCCTCGTCGACGTTCCGAGAACAAGAAGAAATGGATGAAGACACTTTTTCTGTTTGGTAAGCAGGACAGTTATTTTCAGCTCTCCTCATTGGAGGGACATTGTCTGTTTTAAAAACTGAATCATGGACTAGAATTAAAAAAAAAATATGAACTAATTTGTTATGTAGGTGGATCTTGAAAGTAACCTTCCATCACAAGACACTTTCGATAATAAGGTAGTTGATAAAAAATAGTACTTACTAAAATTTTTCCCACTATGCCGTTCTTAGGATTTTTATCTGTAAAAGGGGTAAATATCATTTTTACATTGATTATTTTTTTGGGAAATGACGGAGTGCTAGGGGCTTGCTCCACCTCTGTCGCGGGTTGACCCGTTATTGCAGTACCTCCGGGAACGGCCCATATAAATCAAACCATGAATCAATTAATTGATTTAATCAAGCAATTAATGACTTTTAATGTTTGTGGTATATGGGCCGTCCCCGGAGCTACCTCAACCGTCATGTACCGAAAATCAGTTTAATCTTCTCGACCGGACCCCCGATTGGAGTCGTACCACCAGCTTAATTAAGCTTAACTAATTAAGCTGATTTTTAAGATTGAATTTTTATTTAAATTATTATTATTATTTTTTTAAATAAACAAATAATATATGTGTTTCTGCTTGACGGAAAAGTCTGTGAGTTATTCACGTCAATAAATCAGCACCTCTCTCTGGTCCAACCGCAATTTATTTTATTAATATGATTTTATTCAGCGGCTACATCACCATTTTCAAGTATCTTTCAATCAAATCAATAGTATAGGATATAAAAATGAAAAGTTTAGTGTACCATTAAAAGTAACAAAAATGTGTTTCAGTACCCGCTGATGCCATTATTTTGCCTCTTTTCCAAAAAAATACCAGCAAGAAGCTATTATCTTCATTTTGTAATATGTTAGGTTGTTAAATTAGGGACAGCTTGTTATATAAGGTGCATATATGATCATATTTTAGATTAAAAAAAAGAATTCCAAATAACTATAGATAGTATTAATTAATAGGTATCTATTTGGAGTTTCCAAACACGAAAAATGCACTGTTTCTTGGTCCACGAAACTAGTAAATGATGCTACAAGCAAGGGGAGGCTAATAGTTTTTAGTGCTACATCGATAGTCCCTTGAACTAGCAATAGTTCTCTTTTCGCACTCCTTCAATAAGGGAGTGTCGATAGAAGCCTTTTCATGTACGAAATTGAAAACTATTATGAACACATCAAAGCTCCACGATCATCTGATCAGCCTCTTCAGTACCGTCAGAACGTGGGCTCTCCAGTGCAGGAAAATCTTAAGTAGTTCTGATCTGAAGTAACTGACTGCGTAAGAATATCAGATAATGCTTAAACATTTAATTTTTATTTCAATTCTATCTGTATAATATAATTATAAAATACTTGAAAACGATGTTGATGCCGCCAAAATCGCTTGCATCAGAATAAAATGAATTGTGGGTAAATCAGATAGCGTGTGCTCATTTGTTTATTGTCTTATTAGGGATTTTAACTGAAAATAATTCATTTCATCCCAAGTTGTCAAGATAATGAAATAGCTAAAACCTTTGTAAATACTCCGTTTGCCCAATTATCATTATTTAAAGAAATGAAATAGCGATTCAAATTATGTCAACTAGTACGACAAATGTATCGCCACGCTGTAGTGAAAACATTTTGACTTTAGTTTAGGTTAAATACAATTTAATTTTGTAATTTAATTACCAATACGAATATTTAAGAAATCTTCAAACCATATCTCTTTTTGGCATTTAGAAGTTTGATGACTATTACTAAGAGCCATCCGTTCTCGAAACTAGAGCGTTCATATTATGAGCTTACGAGTTGACTTTTCCTGTTTATATCGAAAGGATTTGTTTTTTTATCTGTCGTTTACAAAATTTAAGTGATCCATTTATGACAGAGCGTCGAGTAAAAAATGCATAAAACGCTAATTAAAAAAATAAAAAAAGTGTGTTGACAGCAAAACATTCACATACACAAGGTATTTACAGTATTTATTAACAGCCAGTTGAGATATGTCCTACTTTCTCCCAATGGGGAACGAACTACTGACTAGAACAACTTTGTAACTAAACTGAGATGAAAAAAAAGTTGGAACTAGGAATATTGAGTAGTGATTAGTTTTAATGGGAAGTTGATTAGACATGTTTGTATCTCTTGCGAATCACGAGCCACTATGTCTTTAATAGGAGGGTGGGGATTCTTGAAGGCTCTTTTAGAGAATTAGTCCAAAGGAAAGGTGATTGAAACTGAAGATAAGAAGTTGGGGAACTGTGATCTTTTGATCTCTGTGAAAACATTTATAGCATATGTATATACTGATAGTTTTAAATAAAAATGTCATTTAAAACAAGTGAGGTGCTCCTAAACTTAGCTTATTTAAGCCCTTAAACTTTGTGATGTAATATTTCTAGCACTATTGCTAGACTTTTTTTTAAATGAATATTTATTATATATTTTAAGGCGGAGTCCTCCATTGGTTGTTGTACAGGACGGATTGTTGTGTGGCATCTGGCGATGACAGACGTGGGCTATCGAAAGCGCATGCGTTGAATAAAACATTATTGAAGAGGCTAGAATGAATGGGGTCATTCAAACTTGAATATTCGTTACGTTTTTGACAAAAAATAAGGAATTCTCATTACTTTAGTTAAATTGTATGAAGATGTTGCTGATTCAAGTTAAATAATTTTTATACTTATTCACTTTTATTAGTAGTGGATAGACTGAAATATTGAATAGAATGGAATAATAGCGCACAACACAGAATATGGCGGTCCCTAGTGGTTATTTTAGTAAAAGAAAATAAATTAAAATTTGTCTATTTAAAAAATAATTAAAAATATATTAATAAAAATAAAACTTTTTTCTCTATTTTTATATTGCTAAGTACTATGCTACTTTTCTACACACGCTTCTACGTTTAATAATTAGCAACGCTTATATGTACAATAGTGAGACTGCAAGGAAATTGTGGACTACAACTATGGTTAAGTAAAACCATCTGTCTGTAACCACTTTCGGGGTTTGTACAAAAATTATTCGGTATCACCTTTGTGTTTTTTCTATCATCTGCTTTTCTCTTTCTTTGCTCTGTAACTGAGTAATCTGTATCTATCTGTTTTAAAAAGAGACACTCGATTCCCCAACCAAAGCAAAATTTTTGACATTATAAAAAATCATGAAACACATTATTTTTAACACAAAAAAGGTTGCATTTTTATTTAAAAAAAAAAACAAGCTTTAATTTGGAACATATAACTTTTGTTGGATATTTAATCTATTATAATTGAAATTAGTCTTATAATATTTTAAAAAAATGGCAAAATTGTCAATGCTCAAATAATGGTGCTGTGCAACCTTTTTTGCTCGGGAGTATAAAATTTTCCAGGAGTTCCACTTTATCGTCTAGAATTTTTTTTTTAATTGTGCTAAAATCTGCCTTATAAGGCAATAATTAATTGTGATAAATGTTCTCATTCATACCATATTTACAATTTTCATTCACTCGCTCATTCATACAGTATTTACAAACAGCCCAGAGGCCTCCCAGTTCCACATGGTTGTCACCATGGAAGCGGAAAGCTTGTCACCAAAGAGGAAAGCGGAGTCTTGGGAAGTCCCCCACGCTCCTCCGTCAGCCGCGTCACCGGAGCCAGTGGAGACTGACAAAAAGCGCGAGAGCCTCATACACTGAGGACATGATTATCGTCTAGAATAAAAATATATTTTTTATGACCCTCCATGAAAAATAACTAATGGTAACTTATCAGACAATTATTAACTGGGGCATGCCCTCCAAAATGAGATTTATCTCTCATGCCTACCATGGAATGATTTAGTTAGGGTGCATTTTTAACCATATAATAAAACCGAAGTAAATAACGGCCCCATAAAGTGGAAATATTACACTTTCGTATAACAGTTATGAACCAATATGAAATGAGATAATGTTATTGAAAAAAAACTGTCACGGTACAAAGAGAAATAATGGCACCATATAACTCGTCAACTGTAGATTAAAACCGTTCTTTCTCATTACAGAAGTGCACAACCCAGCCGGGACATTAGTAATTGTCATCCTCACACGGGAATCGGTTTGTTACACCTAATGACAATATGTAGGGACCTATGACATACATGGGCTATAGAAGCCTGCGTATACTACTTGTATTGGCCATATATATTGCAATTACTGCCCACCATGTGATTGTTCAAAGGCTTCTATCGGGTCGTCACGAGGGGGGTGCCTGGTCACTCTAGCCCTGGTGACAAGTGAGGATTGTTTGAGTTTATAACCTGGACAATCGTTCCATGACGGCGTTACTATCTGACTCCATTTTTGATAGGTATGTGCCCCGACAATGCACTATGTTGAAGAGAAGAGGTACAGAGGTTTTTTTTTATAAAGAATTAGTCAAGTTTTCAGAGTTCGAGCGGAAGCCACGCGTCAACGAGTAGAGGTCACGAGGGACTAATTTACAGGGCTAGGAGCCCGCCTTAAGTACCCTATCCAGCCTTGTCAACTGGGAGGGTTGGCAAGGGTTGCTTAGGCCTACGGGTGGTTCCCACACATGTGGTGAAGTACCCGCGGCCGACGCCTAATTACCCGGCCAGCCCTGTCCCCTGGGAGAGGCTGCGAAAGGGTTGCTTAGTACCTGCGGTTTCCTTCATACGGTGAGGTACCTGCGACTGACAGCTGGTGACCCCTCTCGTGTGACTATTTGGCCCCCGCCTTTTTTATTGCTTCCCACATTTACAATGATTTATATTGTTCATGTTATTTACGTTTGCTTACAATATATATACAATAGAGTATAGGGTGATTTATCTTACATGTAGTTAGCGGTCGCTACAGCTTTTCTTTTGTTTTTTTACAATTGGAAGATAAGTAAAAGTCCTAAGACAATTTACTTAATATTAACTGCCATAAACGAGGGGATTGCGAATGATATATATTAAAAAAATTAAATACATTTTAAAAAATTATTTTATCTCGCAAGTTGTTATTAACACCTGAAAGCCAGTATATTATAAACGTGAAAACGGTTTTGAGGGGAAAAAAAAGAAAGAAAAAATATGTACAGTCCTTGCCGAGCCCGAAGTGAGTGGCTGTACTTTGAAATAAGTATTTAGTTTGTCCGTCAGTCTGTCTGTATTTAGTACACGTTCACAATAGTTGTAATCTTAGTGATTCAATTGATCTGAAAATTTAAGGTGTTTCTTTAACACCTGGAAAATAGTTTTATCAAGTCTTAGCTTAGAACAATTAATGATTAAACTCGTATTTTTTTTCGTACATTGCAACGCCATTAGGGAATGTAATAAAAACAAGGTAGGAAGATATTTATATTGAAACTTCTTTATTGTGATAAAATTACGTTCTGCCTCATTGGCCAATAAGTGATTGTGATAAATGTTTTCATTCATACCATATTTACAATTTTCATTCACTCGCTCATTCATACAGTATTTACAAACATCCCAGAGGCCTCCCAAATACACATGGTTGTCACCTCCCTCGCATGCGAAAGAGGAAGCGGAGTCTTGGCAAGTCCCCCACGCAAATCCGACAGCCGCGTCTTTAGATAGATTGGTTTTCAGTGTTTCGATCTCACGCATAACACAGAATTAGCGGCTAAATAAGATCCCTAGGGTTTATATGAGTAAAACAGTTTCAAACAAAATAAATTAAAATTTGTATCCTCAAAAAATAATTATAAATACTATATTAAAAATATATTGAAAAAGATAAAACTTTTTTCTCTGTTTTCTTATTATTAGGTACTATGCTACAATTCTACAAACGATTTTACGTACGATAGTGAGAAGAAATTGTGGACTACAACTATAGTTAAGTAAAACCATCTGTCTGTAACCACTGTCGGTGTTTGTACAAAAATTAGTCGGTATTACGGTTGTTTTTTTTCACTACTGGAAACCTTTGTGTTTTTTTTTTATCATCTGCCTCTCTCTCATTATCTTTCTCTGCCCTGTAACTGCGTACTGTAGGTCTGTACAAAAAGGTCAGTGACCCCTGAATCAAAGTTTGATACATTTTTTAAAAATGGCCAATGGTTACAATGTTACATGATTATTTCGGTTGGGAGCTCACTTGAAGTCTGTGCCCACGAGATCCGCAAGGTTGCCATCTCCGGCTAGTTAATTTCGAGCGGCACGAAACGTTGGCCACAAGGTCAATGTGGGTCCCGTCCCGGAGTTAATAGGCGTTTCCTCTTATTCCAAGTGATGGGCTCTTCGCTGTTAGATATCTCAGCGGAAGGCAGAAACGAAAATGATGTAGAACGGGAGGCGAGGAAACGTCAGATGTATTAAGGACAAGACAGACTAGCGGAAAGAGTCGTATTAACGGGAGTGTGGGTCACATAACACCGTCAGCCGTTGCACCTTCTTCCATCTGTCTTGAGTTGGTTCTGTGTGACTGAGCATTGGTTACAGCCCCACGCAGGATCGTCAAGTCCTCACTTAAACGTCATCGTGACAGTTACCAATCAGCTTAGTGACTCCCATGGAAATGCATGGAGTGGCCATCAATGTAGGCCATTTTGGACATTTTATTTATCAAACTGTTCTATAGCTTTTAACTTGGGCTTACACGGGACTATTAATTTCAGAGACCTCGAAAACTATGGATTCGACTGTAATATTGGTCATTTTTGCCCAAATGTCACCCCCTCGGCCTCCATCAGGGGCGTTACTTCCTTAGTATTTTTCCAGGACTGCAACTGTACCAGGTTTTGTGTAAATTCCTACAGGTTTTCCAGATGTTTGATGGAACATATATATGAATTTTTACACACATAAATTTTTATTTATAAAGAAAGTATTTTACCGCTGGACGGCTGGGTGCACGAAGTTGTAAATAAAAAAAGTTTTATACGTACTTACGTATCATAATAGAGTATAAATTTCATTGAATGCACTGTAAAGCAGATAAAAATGAATTACAATAAATTGACTTATCATAAATTTTTCGGATAAGTGGGCATGATCGTTGCATATAAGCATTAGGGAGAAAGTAGTAGCAAAATAAAAACTCCTCGATACCCTGCCACGAGCAAGGATAAAGAAAGACGAGGAAAGTGCATGCACCCCCTCCCGTCGGAATGGACCCAAAGCGTAACCGAGGAAGTATTGGTAGGAGAAGACTTCGAGAATGGGTGAGATGGGAAATAAGGTGCTATAGGGATTGGCATGATATTTATGTATTTTTGGAATAATTATGATTTTCCAGTCCTCTAATCCGCATGTATGAGCTGAGAAAATCCAATCTACACAACAGAAATAAACACTGTTTAGTCCAATTAACAACACCATAAAATATGGTCTTGATTTCTCAAGCAATAGCAATTTCAAAACATTGAAACATTGAAACTCTACCCAATTGTTCAATTTGAGTTCCCTTCTCTGAGATATTGAACAAGGCCAGAAGTAGGTCACATTGTGTTTTCCATATGCTACCAAAAAAAAACTGTACATCAGGAGCTGATGTGTGTGACCTTAATGCCCGAGAATGTGGAATCATCTGCTAGCGGTGAACTCACTCCGGAAACTGGGTCATCTTGGCCTGGCTCTTCTTCCGGAATCTGGAGCATTCGTCTTGTCGGTTTGTTTACCTTTATCTGTATCCAGCCTTCTTTGTTTTTTTTCTTTTTTTCAGGCTATATATTTCGAAACCCCAGTGCAAACGTTATGAATTCCTTTGGAAAAATTTTATTAAAACTATGTTTTATAATGGTTTTGGAATAAATTAAAAATTGTTAATTTAACATGTGAAATTCAATAAATGAAGAAATCAAAATATTTTTTTCCAAATATTACAAAACATTGTCAATGAGGTAAATGACTAGAAAAAGTCTGTGAAATTCTTCCGAGTACCTTTCCACGTTGGAATTGAAGGCATTGAACACGCTTATGATGCTACAAAAAAACCCGCTATTGATGAACAAATACCTTGCCCAAACTTCAATTCTTGTCTCAGGAGTCAAAAGAAAGATAGAACTTACGACGGGGGAAAGAAGGCATGAAGAATGTGAAGCACTGGGCTTGAATCATTTGAAAAACTTCTAGAATTGTAACTCGACACAGACTCCATCGTCACAGTAACGTTTTAACGAGACCGCGGATTGGTCACACCCAGCAGACGTTTCTACATCTTGTTGGACTCCTCCGGAATCCTTCATGAACGGAGATGAAATGATACCTTTACTTAAGCAATGGACACTGTACAGTACTCAAGCGAAAACAATGATTTATAAACCCATGATTCGTCAGTTGACGCTTCGTTAAATACAGTAATATTAACGTTGTGAACGCCCTAAAACTTTATGATACGGGTGCTAGACGCCGACAGAGGACGCAGCTGGTCTAGTTAAGAGCTGGTGCAAAAAGCTCAACAGTGTTCCGGCGCATTCCCCGGCATCTCCTACAACTTCTTCTAGCATTTCTTCAGTGATGGCCTCCACCCATCAATCCAATATCTCTCCACGGTTCTTAGGCAGGCTTTATTGGCTGTCATCGCCTCCGTGTCGCCGCTCTCCTCTTCATGTCCTTTCTTGTACCGGGTAGCCCCATAACGCCAAAGTCATCTAGCCGTCCTGTAAACATTGTCATATTCTCTTCCTTGCCCTCCCCGGATGAGAGGCTTCGGTTCCACACAGGTGCGGACGAACAGTCTTTTTTATTTCATTCTGTCCAGTCTTAAGTTACGAAATAAGTTAGATCTGAAAAAAAATCATTCAGGTCCAAATTATACCAATGTTCGTTGCACCAAACTAACAAAAAAAAAATCAAAGTCTCAACAGAAAATCATTAAGCGCGTATAACCGAGTCAAAGTTGCTACGACTTTTAGTATTAAGATTTCCCACTATGTGCGGGACTTGCGTGTTTAAATTACCCCCACTTAAATTGTTGTGGTTGCTGGTCCTATTTAAAGCCTTAATTATACCACCTCTTCCAGCATGCATTCGAAAAATGTCAATCAAAAATTATTTGTTCATTGTAATACTTACAAAAAAAACCTCTTCCAATCATTGCGCTTCAAGCTCATGATATATAAGAGCGAACTCAAGCCTGCTCTGCTGTACGGTGCACCACTGTTTCGTCATCTGACGGATACCACAGCGCGGCGAATCCAACAATTCCAAAACGGCATACTGATGGAAGTGGACTACATTCGAGCAGCGGACCTTCACGAGCTTTTTGATCTGCCTACGGTGGATGAATTCATTCAACGTAGACATATCAAATTCTTCTATTCGTTACAATACATGACAAACCCGGTATGTAGCACGATAACCCCCGCTCCGTTCCCCTATCGATGGCATAACGCAGGCGAGCCAGGAACGCTTTAGTTTTAAGTCTCAGTATGTAAGTTTTTTCTCAAATTTGTGAACCGAAGGTGAGCCCCATCACCTAGTCCAGTCTATTTGAGTATGTAATTTTAACTTTAAAAAGATTGTTTTGTACTTTGTACCCTCCTAAAAATTCATGTTTTGTATGCTATGCAGAAAAAGGAGCCATTAATCACCTATTTGTTCATTACTATTGTTCATAATTTGTTTGTAAAAATGTTTAAAAGAAGGAGTTAAAGGAAAAAAAAAACCCTGTTCCAATCTAACACTTTATAAACTTTATCTTTCTGATCTTTTCTACTCTACTGGGTCATTGGAACACTTTGGTTGTTTAATGGTTGTTTTTTGGTACAATTTGGTTGTGTGCCTTGGACACATTCTTTAGTGCTTAAGTTTTTTTTTTCAAATGTTCTCCTGCCTGTTGGTCTCTCAAGAACCGCAAGTCGGGCGCTCGACGTTTAATAAATTGAGAAAATGTGTTCAAGGCAGACCCTGCTCAGAACATCTTCCTCTCGTATTGAGCTTCTGTTGTTTATTAACCAGATCTCAAATTGTCCCCTTATTCTCTTCTCAGGCCTTTGTTAAACTGCTAACAATTTAATGTATTATTTAATATAGAATACAAAGTCTTCAGAGGAAATGATAATTCTCGCTGGTTCAGACATTCATTAAGAGGGTTTTTGTTTCATAAAAATTAATTTCAAAACAAAAAAGCGGTTTAACTTAATTTTATTTAAATACATTTTTCAAATTCAATTTGATTAATGTTAAAAAAACAGACAGAAAACAGGACCCGGAGCCATTCAGAAATATTACACTTCATAGGTTCTTTATTTCGCTTATGAATGCATTCCACAAATAAACAATTCAACTATTTTTTTTTTTCTAGATTTCTTCAGTTCATTATTCCAGCCTGTCTATTATTGCTATTGCATTGACAATTAAAAAATCATTAGGAATAAATGATGCATTTTTAATTTCATGAGACTGACTTTAATGCATTTGTGTAATTACAATGAACTGCAGCGAAATGAAAAGTTTTCATTTTTTTGTGTTTTTCTTTTGTTAAAGCTTTTGTCAATTAACCAAGATATAATTTTTTAATAAAAGGAATATTGTATATTCTCATCGCAGAATAACGGAATTCTCAGAAAATAAAAAATCACTCAGCATGGGTATCGGTTATTGAATAAAAAAATATATTACATAGTATATACTATTTAATGGATTTCTTTTTTTTTTTATAGCCCCTTTAAATTTACAAATAATTATATACAATTATAGATCCTCAGGCGAATCTATTTACAAATTATTTTTGTATTTCCTGTAGCGTCGCTACTTTATATACAGGTTTTTTTTATTTTATAAAATTTATATAATGGAATAAACAAGTATAATGATACACCTTATACGTGACTGGACTGAACTGACTCTAATAAAGGTGATGGGGCTCACATTTTTGATCAAACTTAAAGCTAGCTTACATACTAATTCTTAACCTAATTCCCTCCCCCCCCCCCGACAGTCTGTTGCCATCGATGCGGGAGAGGTGGTGGGCTCACACACATATGTTTATACAAATTTAAACACCTTTAAAATGTAAACTGTGTGAGTTGGAAGCTTTGTAGATGATGCCACGTAGAAATAATACGGAGCATAATTTTTTTTTTCTTTTACAGCCAGGGCATTATAATGCAATGTAAGATTACAGTCCATCAGCATTTTTTTCGTCTTTAAGTAATGGTCCTTTTTCTAATACCGTTGCTCATCTCAGAAGTGCCTTGAAGCAAAAAACTATGTTATTTTAAGCCTAAAATTCTACCAAACTCGTTTAGAAATATATATTAACTTTTAGTACTGGCAATTATCAAAGTGATATAAGTATATATTTTTCGGTTCGAGATATTAAGGTTTTCGGTTTGAACAAATATTTATGTACTAAAACATTTACTCTTGTAAAGTAAAACTTTGTTATGATTGCAAAATAAACCGATTTATGATGCTTGGAATGACTTATACCATTTTCGCAAATTGAATTGTACCAAAAAACAGTTATGAATTTTATTCAAAACATAAACAATTATATCACATAAATTTTATAATTATTTTTACCATTTGAGGTGCCCTTTTTTCCTGGCGATGGAATTTGAATTTTAGCATTTTGTAAGTGATAAATAAAATGATAAAATCTTTATATTTTTCTTCTCCGATCGGTCTAATCGTTGGACATAACCGAACTCAGCGAACACTTTCTTGTTTGAATGTAACGAATTTAAAATATTGCATTCATTATCATCATCTAAAAAAAATTTGTATATCAGCATACATTTTTTTAAAAACTTTATTCCTTGGATTTTCATCTAAGAGACCATTTCCCATTGTTTTTGTTGCTTCTTCCAATCGTTTTGTTGAAGTAAAATCATGATCACCTGTTGAGAACCTATGGATGCTGTAATCTCATCCCATAGTTGCTGACACCGCCGATAGTAAAATTATGACCAAGTCACAAGAGTACAAGTGCCAACAAACAACTTGATCTAACAAGTCAATTTTTTAAATTTTACAAACTCTGCTTCAGATTACGGAAATTAAACAAATACAACGCGATATAACTTTTCCTTTTAAAACATCGATCAGCACTTACAAAATGCTTGTTTAAACATTTATTTATGACCTTGAAATAATCTCAAAGCGTACTATACTAATGTGAATTGTGAGAGAGGGTTACTAAAACCGATTTGACATTTACAGAATTGGTTCTATGGCCTTTACGCCACATTGCTAGAACACCTGTTTCGAAATGTCTTGTGGCGAATGCCGGAGGGACGGGCACCCAATCTCGTGGACATGCTGCTCTCAGCAGGAGATATTTATTAAACCATTAATGCAGCCCTGTGAGGAATATTGATGGAGTTAGTGAGTGCAATATTATGCAGGAACGTACCTCGGTCATTAAGTGAACTTATTTAGTAATGACGTTCCTGCATCTGCTCAGCTCATGAGTTAATACTTACCCGGGAATTGACAGGTGACATGTCCATAGAAACTAAAACTCAGTGTCAGAGTGCCTTAGATATGTGCTTATTTATAACATTTCAAATGATACAAATGTTCACTTTGGATTAGTAAATGTGACTATAATTTCAGACATTCAACTAACAAATATGGTTTCACACAGAGTAATACTCACCTTAATTCATTTATGATGTAAACATGATTAAAGTTAAATTTAAATACCATTCAGGCAATATCACTGCAACAAAGCTAAAATAGATTATTTATGATGCATACATTATTTGAAAAATTCGGTTTTTCGCATTATGAAAATTATAGAAACGGAATTATATAATGAGGTGTTAGATTGAAAGATATGGTATAACTTATAAGTTAAAAGAGAGCCAAATATCGGATAGAAAAATATATGTAGAAGATGTATGTTTGATAGATGATGTTTTTTTATAGGGACACACATACCATTTTTTATAATCAAATCAATCATTAAAAAAAAAATCAAGCATGTTATAAGAGATGGTATAACTTAAGTTCGCTTCTCTTAATAAAGCCTTTTCTTTATTTACTGCTAGAACTTTCGACAGCCTACTTCTGTCATCTTCAGGTACCGTATGACAACCGTCTTGTACAGGACTATTGGAAGCGACTGAGGATGATAGACTTGTGACGTCGAACGTGAAATCAGTAAATGAAGTGAAGTATTGAAGAAAGGGAACAGTTAGTGTTATTTAAACATAAAGTAACACAATTTTTTTTTTTACTTAGCTCTCGACTGGAAATATAGGATGTAGGAAAAATAAAGGAAATTATTTGGGATGATGGGTGCCTTTCACTAAGGGGAGTCCTATTTGAAGGATGTATGAGAAGGATATGGGATGTGGGATGTATAAAATAGGCGGGTGGATTTGGGATGGTAGTGAGAGTCTACCTATGGTAGAGCCTAGCAAAGATATTCCGAAGAAAATACTGATTTATTTTTAATTTTTAAAACGCTTATATTCGATATGGGAATGAAGTTTTATTTTAAACAATTTATTTATACTGATCCGCAGCCTGAGAACTCGAGCTCGGAAAGGGAGATGAGAGAATTTTTTAATCAAGTAGTGAGAAATTGGTCACTGTATTTCTCTAGAATATCTATAATAAGAGAATATCTCTATTTGATATTGGACTAGTTGGGCTAGTTCTCCAGACGTCCATAACGAAAACCAAGGCAGGAGATCAAGAATTACGGAGTCACTAATGAAACATAACAAAAACAAAAAAGGAGAGCCAAAGATTGGATAGAAAAACATATGTAAAAGTTGTATGCTTGGTAGATTGATGATGTTTTGTATAGGGACACGGTATATTTTGATAATCAAATCAATTATTAAAAAAATAATCAAGCAATTATATTTCGTGTCCTTTAAGACACCGCCTGGTATGTGGGACTGGGGTGCCTCCTCGGCCCCGGTCAGCTCAAGGGCTCTCGTCCTTGTATGTCTCGGGATCGCATCGGTGGGGTCCACAAATGAGTAGAAATAAACCACGAACGGCGTTGATGACTTGAGGGTTTTACAACCGAACGACTCAATATTTGTACATCTATTGCCTGAAATGGTAGAGGTTTGTTTATATCGGGCCTATTTCGTTTTGATTAGTATGCATGATTCTTTTCTGATGTAATCTAAAAATAAATAACATCGTTTTATCAGTTGAAATTTTTTTCTTCTGCTTCCCATAATGATATTCGCACGCTGCTATAATTTGGCGGAGTAGCGCTCTGCTATATTTTAAATGGCGTCATTTATCCAGCTAAGTATCCTATGCTGTACTACACGGAAGCTATGGATGCGTTTAATTTAATTTCCTCCGGGGCTGTTGTAAGTGGATGTGGGAAAGAGAATGAGGATATATGGCCGGGAAGCGAGAAAGGATACATAAATTCCGCAGAGCAGTAGAAACGATTTAAATGTTAAATTGGATTGGGAGTTGATGTAAGGCGGTCGGCAGCTTTGACCGCGGTCTTAGCACCTCGCCTTAGCAGGGCTACACTAATCATTTGCGCGATTTTAGCCTATCAGCTGATACATAGTCTTTTCATGAATATGTTAAATAGGTTTGAATCCATCAAGAATACGTTTTGATGAAATTGTAGTACCAGCAGAACCGACCTCGACGGAACGGGGTAGGTCGGAACGGCTAGGAAAGGGCGGATTAACCGGAAGTTATTTTCTATCGACAGACTATCGGGGGATATTAGGTTAAGGCTTTTTGTCAGTTTTAAGTCTATGATTCATAAATCGAGCCACACCACCTTTAAGCGTGTTTAGAAAATTAATGTATAATGTACATCATTATACTTTTATTACAAATCGCAATGTAAAATAATTAAAACTTGTATAAAATGCAGCAAACGGAGGACATATAAAATGACCTATATGTAAAATCTAGAGTTCTTTAATATTTTAATTACCAGGGGATATGAAAAAAGAAAATAGTTATTTTCTTTAGTAAACTGTCTAAACTTTATCTATGTACTTTAATTGGTGCCCCAGCAAACGCTAGACGAAAGGTTTTTAACCGAAATCGAAAATCTTCGAATCTTGGCGCCTTTTACACCCATCTTCCAGCCATCCATCTGAGGCAGTAAAGATATCCTAAAACTTGTGCTAGCTTTTGTATCATGGGCCCAGATAATGGAGATCCTTTTTTCCGTTCTTGGTCAAATCGCGTCATCTAATATTTTCATGTGCTGTTTGATCATCGTCGACTGTCTCCAGTCTTTGATTGTAGTCACCTGACTCCTATTTCTTGCGCAATTACCTTGAGGTTTAAGAATAAAAGAAAATATAAAACTAAAAGAATTGCATCTCTAAGGACAGGAGAGGGCGGGTTTGAATTGAATTAACATTTTATAAAATATTTCTCAAAGGAAACCAGCCAGTTAGGTCACCCGGGGTTCCGAGCATTGGCCACGATATGGTTGGACTTGCAAAAGTCGGGTTATCGAGGTTTTACTTTATTGGTTATTGGTAAAAACAATATAATATTTATTTAGGCTTCAGTTGATAGCCATTAAGTGGAGTAGTTAACATCCGGTCGAACCTTTAAGGGTGCCTGCCTAGTCTTTCTAAAACGTTCGGTTGTAAATTAATAAATCTATTAAGGAGAAATAGAAGGTGTTTTATCAAATAATATATACACTTTTTTTTTTTTTTTTTTTTTTCTAAGCTCTCAAACTTATAAAAATAGGAATGTGGGAAAAATAAGGAAAATTTATTTTTGGCTGGAAAGTGCCTTTCACTAAGGGGAGACCCCTATTTGAAGGATGTATGAGAAGGATATGGGGTGTGGAATGCCTAGAAAGGCGGATGGAGTCAGGAAGGTAGTGAGAGTCTACCAAGGATTCACTACACACCGTGACAGTAGTTTAATATCTAATAAGAATATTTCGAGGTGTTGTGGGATACAGTTCCCGAGTGGATCATTATTACGATTGATCTAGTTACTGTATAATGTCTTGTGATTCGGTGGGTGAGTTCATCCACCGGAGACACATAAAGTTTTTTGACTTTGCAGCACCTAACACACCCAGTGTTTAACACTGTGGCCCCACCACCCTTCCCGCATCGATGGCAACAGACTGTCGGGGAAAATTAGGTTAAGATTTTGCTGTTGGATATAAGTTAGTTTTAAGTTTTACGATTCAAAAGGTGAGCCCCATCACCTTTGTGTATTTCTAGAACATGATCAAAGACCATTTCTTTGCAAAATATTCGGCCATAGAAATTATATAAAATGTAGGCAACTACAGTACATTTAAATGCGTTCTATTATGATGCAAATAGATTATTTGTTTAGAATCTATATTTAAATAGTAATTCATTTTGTAACAAGAGGGTATGGGAAAAAAAATTGCCTTGATAGGGTTTGTCATTGAGGGTTTCTAACGATTCAGCTATAATGGTTTCATTCCTTCACTTAAACCTCCTTGGAAAGAGATAAGGTATAGATAACCCTAGACGAGAAAGTGAGAAAGACAGATATACTCCAGAGCCAATGCTAAAAGCACCGCAATCACTCAAGAGCTGAGCTGTGGGATGAATCACTTTGGCCGATAGCATCCTGCATAAGCGACCTCTCTTACCATCCTCAGCTCTCCTGATGACCGAGTGCTTCCCACAGCTACAGCTCACGAACTCTGAAGATTCCTTCAGGCTGCAAGGTTGAACCCCTGCTAAGTTATTAGGGAGACATACGCCTCTTACAGCAATTATCCTACTTTTCTTGTATTTAATCAATTAAAATTTTACTTATTTTCATATATTCTGAAAAACGAAACCGGTGAATCCTTTCACATTGGTTGCCTGGGAACTGATTCGCTGGTTAGAGTGATGTGTACGATATGCCGATGATGTGACATATAATGAAAAAAAATTATTAAATCTTAGGGATCGTAAGGTTACTAATGGCCGCTTTTGAAATTTACAATTTGATTGTAACAGCGGCATTCTTTCTAGTGCATCATATGGAACCGAAAAGAAAAATCTTTTAAGTTTAAAACCTACTCATATTCTAGGTTTAAAAACCAAATACAATGTACAGTAACATGGAGGACAAAGACAAAAACGATGATAAAAATTGGAGTTTTTAGAATTTTTTTCCTCAGCTACTAGGACGCATTGGCAAAGACTTATTGGCATGTTTGTGAATATCTGTTTCTTGACAGCACTATCTATCAAAAGCCACTATTTTACAATCGTTCGATTATACACAACACGCCTTCGTGTTAATATCAAATGATACATCGATTGAGGGTCGCCTTGTTGAATGAGGAAAGGGGATAGTTTTTGAATGTTTCCTAAATGGTACCACTTCATCTTATCTCCCAGACCGACATAGACAACCCAAGTATGATGAAACAAAGTAGTCCGTAGTAAATTTTTGTTTTTTTCTTTTCTCTCTAGAGAAAAACACCCGATCTGTAATCTTTTGACTTAGTTTTGCAATATGTCAAGAAAGATCATTTATGACTTTATTTTTAGAGTTGGAATTCCTTGAAGAAAATAGATAATGCCATATTCTATAAGGTCGCCAATTTCAACAAATGAATAGCTTTCATCTGGAAATAAAGTACTTTATGTCATATAATTATTAATAATCAGCACTTTATGCATATATTGTCTTATTAAAATGTTTAAATCCTTTATTATTATTGCGGGATCATTGCATGCTTGAGCCGATTGTCCATGGTTTATAATTTGTTCATTATAAGAAAGTTTTTTTTTTTTGATTTTTGAACGCCTAAAGAATATTTTACGAGCATTGATGTGACACAATTTTTATTTATTCATAATAGAAAACTATTGATGTCTATTTGTTTAAACGCGGTTGATATTAAATTATATTATACAGCTTATAACAAACACGTGGGTACACTTAACATACATGTTGTTTTCATGCTGTCGGTAACACTGTAAACAAAGACTACATTTACAACTGCAGGGTCAAATGCTTGCTCCCACATCGTTACTAGTTAACGATTATTTACAAAAATGACCAATCACTTCCTCTTGAAGTCAATGATTTATTTCTTGACACAGTAAATGGGAAAGTGATTGCTTGCATTATGCTAATTTTGTCTCCATCCTCTCTAGCTTACTTTGCTATTGAATCGGAATATTCTATACTCTCAATCACTTCATGTGCTTTCACTCAACGGATAAACAAAAAATTATTTTGATATGTGTATTACAATATTATCTTTTATATGCCAACCGAATTTGAATTATTTAGTTATTATTATTCATAGTGATAGAGTTATGGCTTATTATTATTTTTTGTTTTTTTATTTCTTTAATACTAAAAAGTTCTGACGATGTTGGAGTGTTTTATTCTTAATGGAATTAATGCATTTACAAATTTAATTTAATTTTATACTGTTTACTATTATTGAGTTTTTCATGCTGATAATTTTTTATATCCCTGCTATGTTAACTACTGGTGGCCATACTCTTTGGTCTCTCATATTGGTTGTCCCAGAATTAACGCAAGATTTGAATTTGCCGCCATTTGTGCAATAAAGTGATGGCAACCCTTAAAAAAAACAATTTGACAGCTGACAGTTTAGGGTTAGTAAAAATGGAGCGTTACACGATAGAACAACGTGTCTTTCTTGTTGAAAATTATTTTAAAAATAATGAAAGCTTCGTAATCGAAAATTTCATACAAAATATGGTCGGAGTAGTGTTTTTACTTCATTAACTGTGGAGAGATTAATTGAAAAATTTAGGGAGATTGGATCAGTTGGGGACACTAAACACACTGGTCGTCCAAAAACAAGCCGTTCAAATGTCAATATCGAAGCAGTGCGTGAGAGTGTTGTTGAAAATCCAGGAACATCAATTCGGCGTCGTAAACGCAGTTCTTTGTGCCGAAATTGGATGACATTGATGTGGCCAATGTGTGGTTTCAACAAGATGGTGCCACATGCCATACAGTCCATGAAACAATTCAAATAATGCATGAGACATTTCCAGGTCGAGTACTCTCTCGTTTCGGTGATCAGAATTGGCCCCCTAGATCGTGTGATTTAACACCTTTAGATTTATTTTTATGGGGTTATTTGAAGTCAAAGATGTATGTCAACATAGATGTAAGCCCACATCTACCCGTGCATTAAAAGAGGAAATTCAAGATTGCATAAACGAAATTCAACCACATTTATGCCAAATGGTCATTGAAAATGGACAAAAGAGTGCATATGTGCCAGCAAAGTCGTGGAGGCCATTTGCCTGATGTGTTATTCCATAAATAACCCTATCCTATTGACTTTATAATTCAATAAAAAAATAACAACAAAAATACTAAAAACTGTGTTTTCTATTCAAATCAAATCTTGCCTTAATTCTGGGAGACCCTTTATTTCAAATAATGTAAGTTAATTATTAAACATTTTTTATTGAAAATTTTTTTTTCAAATTAACGTTCACGGTAGCAATTGTTCGAAAGGTATTTTTATCGGATAATATATTAGTGATATAATTATTAAGATTATTTTTTACAATTATCAACAGAGGTGAAGCTGTTATATTATTACTACAGCAAGATCAGCGAAACCGTTAATCTTATGGTTTGATTCGTGGTTGTAGCTTATTTACTACCAATAGTGTGCGATATAAACTTCATCAGGTTTTCTCTGTAGGTTGACATATGCTAGGAGTCTGTCTAGCATTTCGTTATTCTTCGGGTAGATTCAACGTTTTCGTGTTGGAAGGCCCAGTAATTATTATATAGAGGATTCATCCGCTAGGAACATACTCAGGTCGAACATACTGAACTCGTCAACTTCTTCTTCGTCGCTTCAACTGCTATTGTATTGGTAACGCACCACCATCCCCACAGATTCCCTTTGGTTACCTGTCGTTACACTTAAGGTCTTAACAACACATTACACTTTTCCTATCTTATACACTGACACTCACATCATAAAAATATTTTTACAAAACTTATAGCAGAGACAGATGCAGTAAAAAAAGAACTCATTTTATCTGGAAATGAATGTTTGTTTCTGTCAGGGGAAGCGTGCAAATATAATATTTCGCAGGGAATTTATGCTAGTAGATTGGGACTCGTCCTCAAAGCTTATCCAAGTTTTGAACGAGGGCTTTGTGTTGCGATGAAGGGTTAATCATTCACACGAAGATGTTCGTAAAGGATTGAGGCATTCCATTATCGTATACAAACAGAACCAGAGTTATTGGCCCGTCTTTGACTTTTCACGTGCTCAAAACTAATTTGAGAGAGATGTTTTATTTTGAGTTCGTGACAGCCATTTGTCAAAGCGGCCGGCTGGCCCACACTTGCCTTGCGTCATCGCCCCATTGTTGCAGCTCACGTGAGGACATTCACGTGTCACACGTACCACTTCATCACGGATCCTCTCATCCAAGGTGTCTAAGTCACTGTATTAATTGCTCCATTCAAGTCTGGAATGCGCCTCTTAATGTTGCTATGAGAAATTATTTCTTTCACATTTGCATACGACAGTGGGATTCAAAACCCTACATCACTCCACCAATCCCGAAGAGGGAGAACCTATTTTCAAAGAGTTGAGAAGTGAACGTTTTTTTCTGTCTGAATAATTCACGATGGGGCCCAGAAAATTGATCCAATATATATGAAATGCTAAAAGTACGTCTCGAAATAGTCAGATTATACCTTAAATTTAAAAATACCCTAACTCAAAAATAAATTATTGTAAAAAAAGCTATACACTCTTGGAACACCTTCAAGTTTAAGTTTCATGAAAAGTTTTTCATCGACTATCTGATCAAATTTATCCCATTCAAAGATCTGTTACCACTCATCACTATAATCCTCATTGGAAATTGAGCCGAAAATGGTCTTGGGGTCTCCTATGACCTATCTATTATTCCTATAGTATTCTCCTTTCACGCCCGGAGCGTCTGCGGCTCTCACTCTCTCTTGTGGCTCTACAACCAGCGAACGCCTCCAGGAGTAGTATGGGGAATCTTCCTGATCACTGTTTGGTTCTTTTAAGTTGGGGAAACGACAATCCCGCTTATGGGCCTATGCGATCCCTGGGCTGCACATGAATGCGTACATTTATGTATATAACTCGTAAACAATGCTTGAATGAGACAATGAATGCAATATTGTAGGTTTGGCGCGAATCAGTTGTAATTTTCCTAATAAACAAAGTTCATTCTAAAAATTTATTTCGGCAATTTATGAAGCATTTTCAAGATTTTAAGAGGATGACACGGATCCGGAAATTTTGCGGCGCTGTTAATTCACTTCCTATTTCTTTAATTTCGTTTATTTTCTTCAAAAAAATACATTGTATTTATCCCTAAATTAAGCCAGTCGTAGAGTGAAGCCAGTAGGGATAATCAACCATGTTTTTAAATCCGACTTCATATAAATAATTTCAAATGTCATAAGTTTTTAATGCAATTGGCAAATGAAGATGGCAGTTTAGAGCTATTGAATTTTGTTTTGCTAAATCAACCATAGAGATACGGTAGATTTGTTATTTAATTATATCTTTCAACAACCGGCACTAACCATATAGAATAAAATTTAGTTTATAATCTGGAAGTATTTTGGTTGGAGAAACTAATTTATCTATTGGGGGGAGTATAGGAAGACAAGTCATCCTTGTATTATCTATTTATTATTATTACAGAATGATATGTGGGATTTACTGAACCGAACAACGAGCTAAAAAAACCGCACACACGTGTGAGTTTCTTCATGTTTCTTCATGACAATAATAGTTTGGTGAAGTAAGATATACAAAGCAACGCCAAACCCAGACTGACAACGCCTAGCTGTGTAGAAACGAAAGGCCGCTGGTTCATTGAGATATCACTAATAGATGCTATCTCACAGAAGGCAACCGAACACCGCCAGGGGTATGGTCGATACCTTAACTCGATAGAGGCCCTCATTAGATCGATTATCCTCGGAACGAGCGTGTAATCCTCTGACGTCCTTTCATCGAACAGACAAGATGGGTGTCTCTCAGATTCAATTTCATAGACGGACCGCTGCCTCCGTGGGTACTTCATAATTGACGCTCAGCCTCACAGCCCACTTGCTCCGATGGGGTGAAATATCAGTACACTCTACCTAGAGATACGGTGGATGGGAGTGGCTGTACTATGAATTAATTAAGATGTAATATTCAGTCAGAACGGGGTTTCAGACTTTTATTATTTAGTTTTCCACATGGAAGTAAACACCCCTCCCCAACGTAGGTATCCAACAATTTCAACTTGTTTTATAATTAAAATTATGCCATATTGATAATATTTCATTTTTCTATGACGTTATACATTTTTAATAAATAAGACAGAAATAAATATTTGTAAAAAAAAATAAAAAAAAATTACATAATTATCAGAGGAAATAAAATAATTAACAAAATAACGCCAAATATCATATGTGAAGGATACAAAATGAAATAAATGCTACTACAATACTAAATGGTAATAATAAATTAAACAAACAACAAAAACACAGCTTTCACCCCAAATTCACTATTATATTATTTTGACAATATTGCCTTATTTTCGACCTAGTTCAAACTATTAATTGATGTTAAGAATGACAAAAAAATTCTGGCACTTTAATCATCCTTGTCAACTGAGTGGGTGAATTTGTCGGGATAACGGGTTAGATTGAAGATAGATTTATCATTTATTGATTCATAAAAATAAATTAGGAAATGTTGTCTATTATTTATTATTATTACTAAAACAGCTTTATTATGATAAAATTACAATCTTCTTCATTGGGCAATAAGTCATTTTGATAAATGTTTTCATTCATATCATATTTACAATTTTCATTCACTCGGTCATTCATACAGTTCTTACAAAGAGCCCAGAGACCTCCCAAATCAACATGGTTGTCACCTCCCTCGCATCCGAAAAAGGAATTGGAGTCCTGGGAAGTCCCCCACGCTCGTCCACCGCGTCACCGGATACGAAGCTAATAAATAAGTGGAAATAGTTAGTCCGTATACTGTATACGGAGCGTAGCGGAGGCTTATGATTCCAGAGGAATGTGTCAACTGGGAACTGTAGTAACTAACTACTAGTTTTGTTTAATTTCCTCGATCTGTAATAGTATAGGTTAACATATAAACATATCAATCCACTCAATGATGAAGTCACACAGGAATATAGTCTTTGCTATAGAAATACGATTTGAATAGAATACGAGAGTTAACAAGAACGATTTATCATGAAAAAATCGTTTGAGATTCATAAAGTAAAACGAACATGTATCATTATATTTCTTAGTTCATGATTAACATAAAATAATGTTTAGCCGGTGAGACTGCTGACCCTTGGATCAACTAGAATATTTTATTGTTTTTTTTTTTTTAACGTACTCTTAACCTACGAAAGCGTTATAAAATGGCTAATGTGTGAATTCATTCAAGCCGAAAAAAATAAGGACATAAGGCTTGTAGTGAAAGAGACAAGTGGGGTATAACGATAATTACAAGTTGGTATTCACAGGGGAATTTATGCAATCAGGTTTAAATGGAAATCCCTCATCCCAGAAACTATGCCGTGACACCTTAAATGGTCATTTCGCCGCTTATTCCAGTTTGCAATTACCAAGAGCCTATTTCCTTTTCAATTATGAAAAATAACATTTAATGGATATAACTGCTGAAATAAGAATAGAAAAGTTTCATTTTCAATAATGAGTTTTTGTGGTTACAACCCGTTCCGAAGCGAAAACATTGACATAACTAGCACCGACCTTTGGCAGAGGGTCATCGCGTAAAACAGTCGAATATCACACGTATCCAATCATTTCTATCAAAAGTCCTGAGAACAACAGTTGATGCCCCTTATTAGGTCAGCAACAAAACCCTTCATAACGACCTTAATATACCCTACATTCTTATACTCAACCCTTCCAACTTCATGAAATTCCATCGAAACCTATCCAACATCCCTAATTCCCTAGCCATTACACTGCGCCACACATTCCTACGATCCTCCTCGGAGACTAAAGCGGCAGTGGCCCCTTCACCTGCTATGAATACGTCACAGTGGGAGTCCTGGCTATGGCCAGCTTCTCCAATCAAGTCCTTAGCGTCTGTTGCTCTCGCGCTATTCTTTCAGCGGCTCATATCCGGTGACGCAGCGGACGGAGGAGCGTGGGAGACGTTCCCAAGACTCCGGTTCCTCTTTCGCATGTGAGGGAGGTAACAACCATGTGGATTTGGGAGGTCTCTGAGCTCTTTGTAAATATGGTATGAATGAGAACATTTATCACAATTACTTATTGCCTAATAAGGCAGATTGTAATTTTATCACAATTACTTATTACCTAATAAGGCAGATTGTAATTTTATCACAATAATGTTTTGAATCTACAAAAAAAAAAAAAGCAAACTCTTAACAACTTTATTACTGGCTTTACAACAAATCTTACAACGAAGAAAGACAGATACATAAGTGCGAATTTAAACCTACGTTTCTCTAAAGCTCAGCTAAAAACTAGAACAAAAACTGTCTACGTACTTTTCAATCAAAAACACTGCGCACTATTGCACAAGCACCACCTCAACGAAGTTTCCTTTGACTATACACCAGTAATTGAACATCAACACTGTAAACCTCTACAAGAAACTACACGCACACTCAAATCCTCTTATATTGAACACATCACACATGCCTGAAACCGACCCCTTCAGGAGGATAGAAAGGAGCTGGGAGAGGACTTCTTACAAATTCCCAACATGCAGTATGCAACATGCTATTATTACACACCCATAACTATTCTTTATTGTTAAACTTACGTAGTCTTACGTAGCTGTAAGAGTACCATCGGAGAGGGGATTTCTCCATTGTCGTACGAATCTGCGATTGAATCGTGAGATCCCTGGGCTTTGCTTATATATATAGTATCGTTACGTTATGGTTGTATATATATTGTATGAATCTATAATGTTAAACGTATAATTTAAATGTGGATTAGAGAGTAATACCAATTCGTAGATATAGTATGAACGACATCATTCGTCAGTTATCTGTGGTCCTTATAGGGAAGATTGTAATTTTCTTAAAATAGAAATAAAAATGAAGCAGGCTATAAATAAATCTAAAAAAAAGAAAAAAAACCTGTCGTTTCATTTTAACTTTATCCGTTAAAACATCCCATATACTCTAAAAAACAACTACATTTGAAAGTGACAGGACGTATGAAGGGAAAGCGTAGAACAGGCGATAATACGGCAATTGCCACAAGCAAGCAGGCTTTATCTCAATCGCATAAAACGCATACATGATCCTTCACGTCGAGCGCAGAAGACAATTGCAGGAAACGTTCACCAGCGAGGAAGGTTAAGAACGCTTCACTCATGCAGTAAACAAATTTAATGGATGCAAAATAATTACTTTACCCTTGAAATTATAATAATTATCGCATCTTCTCAATCCCAACTCCTTATAACATATTGTAAGTCATGTTAATGACAACTTGTAAAGTTTGGTCTATATATTAATTTACCATAACAATATATAACCAAACAATAATTCTTGTAGCAACGCGAATTAATCGAAAAGAAAAACTGAACTCTCATGTAAGAATAAGGAGTATGTAACCAAATTTAGAGCCACAATCTGGCCAATGCACGCGAAGGGTACATAGTAAATCATTTTGAAAATAAAAATAAAAAAAGAAAATTGTTTCCGTTATACTCGTACTCTAATTTATAACATATTTTCTATTGATATGTTTGGCATAAATTATTTCTTCTTTCTGTTCTAGGTTGCGGCTAATATATTATTACCCAATCTTTCATACAACACTAAATTACAGCGAATTACCAAATAAAAGTTTTCTCTAATAAAAACTTCATATGGATGCTAGCAAGAATTATATATTTTCATTTTTGTTGTAGTTCCTCATGTATAAACAGGCTAGCAGTACGTATGAGAAAAATGATTCTAACAATACTAAAATCTTTGCTATGAACAACTCAATTGAAAGTACTGGGGTCAATTGACGAATTCGAAAGCTCAATTTCTACTTGTCTTGCTCTCCAAGTGCGAGATAATGTTAACTTACCCCCTCCCCTCATACGGAGCCGTCGATGGGAGACATCTTTGGCAGTTGAAGCATGCGCTTTGGTCCACGTACAATTAACTATTCAATTTGGTACAAGTGCAATACAATATTGTTACGTTAACCAGTATGTTTAATTTTTTGTAGTTTATGTTATTGAATTTTATTTTGTTATTAGTACGTGGTTTATAATTATCCGAATGATTTATTACTTTCGTTCCCGGAGCGGAAGGTCGTGTCATCATTTGTACCTCGTCCAATCTCAGACTGCTCTATAAATGTCAAGAGTGAGTGGTTCATTCCCAGCGGTGATTTGCAACCTTGCTTTCGAAATGCCCTCCTAATTCATGATTACTATAAATTATTAGCTGCGCCTGTGTCGTAAGGAAGGGCCTGACATCCCCGATACGAAATGTCGCATGTTAGCCGATTTACAAGGGCTTTTTTTTTAACTTTTTTTCTGCACAGGAAACAAAATAATTCCGTGACGATGTGTACGACTGTTCCTGTGTAAATTTAACATCCGCATGAGTACGACGACGAGGTATAATGAATAAGATTCTAGCCAGAGGATTTTCTTCTTGCCAGGATGCGGTTAAGAACTTATGTTTTCTATCTGGAGTCCGATGGGTAGGGAGGTACTCTTCGCTGTAAACTGGAATACCTCCTTCATTCCATCTCGTCATGAATCCACGAGGTCCTACAGGAATCCTTCTAAGACTATTTTCTACTATTTAATCTAGGCGTGAAGTAAAGACACGCATTCTAAACACATACGCAGCAGAGCTGGTTTCACAACCGTGTCGCACAGTACAATCGCGATAATCCGGACATTAGCACGTCCAGTAATCCCCACTACTGTCCTGGTTCTCAGAAACTCGCACGATCCAAAACTAACGTGGAACTATTCAAGAAACATACTTCATTTTTCTCTACTTTATGTCACATAATTAATAGTAAGGTACATAATCATTTTCAAAATAAGTTATTTATGCGTTTTCTTTCCCAAAGCGCACGCTACATATAATATGGCCCCCTCCCCACTTGGCTAATATCCTTTATTTATTTATTTTAAAATAAAGCAAGTATCTTGGGAGTTTCGATTCAAATGATGTTAAAGTAAATCGAACTGATTTCAGCTAAAAGATATGTGACAGACAGTGCATTGCTCGATTGATGAAATCATACAACGTTTGACAGAGTGCTAAGATCAAAAAAGATAAATTTACATTATCATAAACAGACGAAGCAGTCATAAACTCCTCACTTGGTTCTACAATCTTGGTCGTCATTTGACCTACTAAATGCAACTAACTGAAATGATGTATGAGGATCCATCGAATCCATTAATCAACTACAATCGACACGGGTAAAACTCGGATCTGTATTTTTTTTTTCATTTTCAAAAGTATGGAACACAAAAATTAACTTTTAGATCTCATTGATAAAACAACTCTATTATAATAAAATTACAATCTCCCCATTGGGCAATAAGTAATTGTGATAAACGTTTTCATTCATACCATATTTAAAATCTTCATCCACAATGTAGTTGTTCCTCCTGGAAGGGTCGTTTTCAGGCATGTGTGATGTGTTCAATATAAGATGATTTGAGTGTGCGTGTAGTTTCTTGTGGAAGTTTACAGTGTTGATGTTCAATTACTCTTTATTATTTTTTATGGTTATATTTTTTTTTTTTATTTACCATATTTATTTTTATGATTAGTCAAAGGTAACTTCCTTGAGGTGGTCCTTGTACAATCGTGCGCAGTGTTTTTGATTGAAAAGCACGTAGACTAGTTTTTAGCTGAGGTTTAGAGAAACGTAGGTTTAAATTCGCACTTATGTATCTGTCTTTCTTCGGTGGAAGGTTTTTTGTTAAGTAGAGTGACAAGCCAGTACTTGAGTTATTAAGGGTTTGTAGATTCAAAACTTTATTGTGATTAAATTACAATCTGCCTCGTTGGGCAATAAGTAGTTGTGATTAATGTTTTCATTCATACCATATTTACGATTTTCATTTACTCGTTCATTCATACAGTATTTACAAACAGCCCAGAAACCTCCTAAATCCACATGGTTGTCACCTCCCTCGCATGCGAAAGAGGAAGCGGAGTCTTGGTAAGTCCCCCACAGTCCTCCGTCAGCCGTGTCGCCGGATGCGGACCAGTGGACGCTGACGAAGAGCGTAAGAGGATTTTTAGATCTAAACAAATTTAGTTAAAATTGAATCAAATAAAATTATTTAAATGAAAATTGTAAAACATAACAAACCATTCTAAAACTAAATAGAAAAATTAAACATGACAAAGAATTAGAATCTAAATAATTAATAACATGATTTTTTTCTTTGTTATACCGTTGTCTACTGGGATGAAACGTCAACTGTTCTCCAATCCAACGTCCACTAAACCACTAATTTGGAGAAAAAGTACCTTGCTGGCCCAAAGTGTGTTCTCCCTTTAGTATGGCGATGAGTGTTTTAACTATATCCCGGTAAAAACCTTTGCAGAGTAGCTCGTAATATAATCGCAAGTATTTTGTGAGATGGAAAAGAGGAAATTAATTCGTATTTTATGTTACCTTATTTGATTGTTCAAAGGATGATCCCTTCTCTCTAGTTAGACAATATGATTCTTATGATAAGAAAACAAAGGGACGATACGAATTCTCGTTTGAATAGGTAGTTTTCGAGTTAAGACCCAGAGCCGTAGTTGTACAGTGCTGCAGACACCCTGGGAGCGAACAGAAGAAAAACTCGGCCCTGCGGTTTGCGCCGGTGGTTCCTAGACCCTGTAAAACCTCTATCAGTTATCACCAATCAGCTTTTTGCCTGCGAGGACCGCTACACAGTCACCGTACAGTTCTACGGGACTTTTAATGGAACAGTATTGACTCAAGTTTCCTTGCGTACCTTGGGCTCATCATAGTGGAACTGGACTTTGAACAAATTTCATTCGTGATAGAAAAGAAGATTTTTGAAAAAAAAAGTACGATACAAAAGCAAAATTATATTTATATATTGAAACTTCTTTATTGAGTTAAAATTACAATCTGCCTAATTGGCCAATAAGTAATTGTGATAACACTTCTCATTCATACCATATTTACAATCTGCATTCACTCGCTTATTCGTACAGTATTTACAAACAGACCAGAGACCTCCCAAATCCACTTGGTTGTCAAGTGGAGTCTTGGGAAGTCCCCAACGGTATTAGGGTGGTTGGATAGGTTACTATGGAATTTCATGCAATTGGAAGGGATGAGTTCTAGAATGTATGTATATTAAGATCGTTATGAAGAGTTTTGTTGCTGACGTAATAAGGGGCATTTACTATTGTTCTCAGGACATTTGATTGAAAAGATTGGATATGCTTGATGTTCGACTTTTTCGCTGTACCCCATAGCTCTATTCCGCATGTCCAGACTGGCTTCAGTATAAGTTTGTAGATTAGTAATTTATTTACTATTGAGGGATGGGATGTCCTTAGGAGTAGTCTGTACGGTTGTCCAAAGCGGCTGTTTTGTTCTTGTCTTTTTAGCCTCGTATGCGGGTTCCAGGTCAGCCATTATAGTTATAATTTTATTATTTGAGTAAGCGCGTATACAAATAATAATACCAATAACTGAAGCCCAAGCGTACCACCTCATGAAGAGTTAGGGACCAGCTGAAACTTTTGGCCGTAGGTGGGGACGTGTCTAGTGTGATCGGGACTCAGATCGAATTCAGTCATTTTTTATTTAAGAAGTTGCTCATTTATTCCCCACAAGACTAAAATAACCCCAACCAGAAACACCCTTACTTTGCTAGGTAAACATGAAATCTGATTGAATGTACGTATTGTTTTGTATTGTAATGTGGAATTGTGTATAAGGCATGATAGTTTTGCTTGTCGCTCTATAAGCTTTTCCATCAATTGGCGACTGAAGAGGACTACTCAAAAAACTATCGCAACCAATTATCGCAAAAACTATCTATCTCCGTATGTGTGGCCGGGTTAAAGAAGATCGCCTAAAGTGTTTTTTTTTTTTATTAAGCTATATTGTAGAGATTTGTTATTTAAAACACAAGTACTAATACTGAATAAGAAAATTGTAATCTTACAAACAAAGAACTTGAAGGATTATTATTCGAAATTTGCGAAAGTGTGTAGTCACTTTGAACGTCTGTTGATATCTAAGCAACCCACGATAGTGAATAGACTAAGCCAGACTATGAAAAACACTATCGGATAGTTTTAAAGAAGGACGTAAATAGTTTTTCCTCCGTAATCTCAAATGACTTTCACAAAACATAGAAATAGTTTCAGGTGTTTCTGCAATAAACTCCTTTAAGGGGACGCCCATGAACTCGCAGAAAGTAAAACGTTCTCAACGAGTTCCACCCTAATAAGGAAACCGGTCGGGAGCCATACATCAGGCGCTGGTATGTTTGTATTGTATCATTTACATATGTTGCTGTATGGCGATTTAGTTTTCGCTCAAGTGCCGTTCCTTAACTCCGCGTGACCTGTCAATCTCTACATATGTTACTTTCGCCTGTCCTCAATATAAATCGGTCCTCCGTTCGTCCAAACGGCCCGGATACCCTTCTATCCTACTATCTATCTCCGTATGTGTGGCCGGGTCACAGAAGATCGCCTAAAGTGGCCTCTTCGTGTGCTCTCTCTTTCTCCATATCACCACAAAGCCGCGAAAAGCTAATTAGAAACTTAGTCCATTTGAAACTGACCTTGATTATGTTTGAGGTTAAGGTCTCGTTCGATGCTTAGGTGTAATTGAAATCCTTTATGGCTAAGAAGGCCAAGAAGTGCACTAGTCTGTGACCGTATTTTCTGATGCGCACATAAATTGCGGCATCACTGATCTCCATTCAAAGCGAATGAATCAAATTTTACTAAAAATCCAAGTTCTTGCCGTCCTCGTACTTTTTCAATTGTTTGCTTTACTATTATTATAATTATGTCATTTTTCAATTATATTCAATAATAATAAGATCCCTACAAGGTGGGTTTGATGAATTTTAAACCCACACCTTTCACCCCAAATTCACTATTATATTATTTTGACAATATTGACTTATTTTCGACCTAACTCAAACTATTAATTGATCTTAAAAATGAAAAAAAAATTCTGACACTTTTAATAGTCATCCTTGTCAACTGAGTGGGTGAATTCGTCAGGATAATGGGTTAGATTGAAGATAGATTTATCATTTATTGATTCGTAAAATACAATTAGGCTAGGTTGTCTATTAATTATTATTATTATTACTAAAACAGCTTTATTATGATAAAATTACAATCTGCCTCATTGGGCAATAAGTAATTGTGATAGATGTTTTCATTGATCAGAACAAACAGAGACCTTCAAAATCCACATGGTTGTGACCTCCCTCACATTCGAAAGAGGAACCGGGGTCTTGGTATCCCCTCACGCTCCTCCGACAGCTGCGTCACCGACGAACCGCTAACCAAGAGCGTGAGAGCCACAGACGCTCAGGACATGATTGGCGAAACTGGCCGTTGCCAGGACTCCCACTGTTCCGAATTTATAGCAGGTCACGAGGCCAGTGCCTTTGCAGTCTCCGAGGAGGATTATAGGGATGAGTGGTGCACTGCAATGACTGTGCTATGGGATTAGGATGGTTGGATAAGTTACTATGGAATTTCATGAACTTGGAAGGGATGAGTACAAGAATGTAGGGTATATTAAGATCGTTATGAAGGGTTTTGTTGCTTACATAATAAGGGGCATTTACTATTGTTCTCAGGACTTTTGATTGAAAGGATTGGATACGTTTGATGACTTTTTTGCTGTCCCCTAAAGCTCTATTCCGTATGTCCAGATTGGCTTAAGTATTACTTTGTAAATTAGTAACTTGTTTTCTATTGAGAGATGAGATGTCCATTGAAGTAGTCCGTGCAGTTGTCCAAAGCGTCTGTTTGGTCTTGTCTTTTTAGCCTCGTATGTGGGTTCCAGGTCAGCCGTTTGTCGAGATGGAAGCCTAAGTAGCGTACTAACTCGGATACAGGGAGAGGAATGGAATTAAATGAAAGTAGTGGACAAGACAAGCGGCAGAGGGTGAACGTAATATGGCAACATTTTGCTATGTTAACTTTGATCCACCATTGGTTACGCCAATGCTCGATCTCATCAAGGGGTTTTTGAAGGTCCATCTAATGCTATATCGGGGTCTGTGTCTATTAATGAATTAAATGAAAATATAACATTTTATTTCGCCGATGTCACAATTATGTCATCCAGTCAGTTGTTTATGTACGGTAATAACGAATTCACCGTTTTCTTGTTATATTTAGACCCATCAATAGTTAATAGTAAATTGTTATTATAGAAAAACATTATATTAACACTGAACGATTCTAGGCAAAATTTCTGGGACCTGATTCGGGGACTTATCGGCTCGTGAGGTTCGGCGAACCGCAGGGCCCTGCGAACAGTTAACCTATTGTGCTAGGCCGCTCTCCAAACCGAACCGTAACATCGGCATCTCCTTCGGTGGATATCGACCTTAAGTATGTCACTGGCGGTATCTGCCTCACCTGTATACCGTTCTAAATAGTTGATTCATTCGTGGCTCCTGCCCTATCACCTTGATCGGATCAATTAATGATTGGATAGTAAAATGCACAGTGCTGTGTACATCTAATCCAAAATTCTTCTGAGCAGAGGAGCTTCTTTAGAGGTTTATGTTCTTTCTAAAGGCCGATGAGGTAATTAATACCAAGGATATGAAGTACCTGAAAATAAACGAACTTAAACAAACTTTTTACGTCATATTCTTGCTGTAGAAAGAGAATGCGGATATCACGCTTCAATCAGTCTCTCTATACACACTCTGACTGGAAGGAACATTAAAAAAAACTTTCTTTTATTTAATTGGAATTTTAAAAGTAAGAAAATTTCATTTTAATGAATTATTGATACTTTGCAACAAACGATTTGTTGATAAACATCTGTAAGAGAGAGCTTTGGAGATCTTTTGGACTGTTCTTTTTATCGGTCAAGCTATTGATAAATAATTTGCCAAGTTTATATTCAAGTATATATAGGTACTGTTTATGTGATGTTATGCTTTAATTGTAGTCTAAAGGATTTATATTACTATCTATTTGTTAGTGATATTGTATTCGTTTATATATGTCTGCTTTTACCATTTCAAATTACTTTTCGATGGTTATAATTTGTTTATTGCATCGTCAAAGTATCTGAGTTATTTATTTAAAGTAGATTTTGATTCGCTTCATTTTGAAATAATTTATTATGATGGGTGCTGTACAACTGAAGAAAAGAATAGAAAAAAAATTATATTCCGGGACAAAGTCCCCTATGATTAACTGGTGAATAAAAAGAATATAAATTACATCATAATAAAAAAATAATGACAATGTAAAATAAAGTGTAAACATCTATAAGAAAGATAATAATAATTATGAAATGAAATAAATGATTGTTTAAGCGCTTTTAGTAAATAAAGTCTTAGATGGATCCTGTACGTTAAGTAATTAACATATAATATGTATAATAATTAACTTATATCAGCCAGACGACTCCTTTGTACGGGGTCACTTGCCATAAATAGCAAATAAAAATAATGCGCAATAAAATGAAGCAAGTTTATGACATAGTCGTGATGTAGACAGAGGATGTGGTCAATTACGCTTCAACCAAAAACTGTGAATTCACTTCGTAGAGGCTTGGATATTATATTTTTGGTTCATCCGCTTGAATATTCAATAAATACCATGAAATTGATAAAAGTGAATAAATAATTTATCCGATTAACACCCTCTCCGTTGAGCTCCCGTTACGACTCGACGAGAGACGAGGAAAGACCTCTTGACTATTCCCGACCACTCGCCCATTGTCGAGGACGCTTCCGATGGGCCTAGCTCGCTCCTGAATAATTCAATGGCCAGGTCATCATTAGTGTGGCAAATATTTGTCCCTTCATCGCACCTCAACGTCTTGATACATTCGTTGTATATTGTGATTCCTCTGTACCTTAGGTATTGGATACAATCATCAACGAAACCAAATTTGCTTCCGATCAGAATCCTTACTTGTACGTTTGTTCAATTCAATTTCAGTAACAATTAATAATAAATGAAAGTAAGTAGCCTTTTACGATTAAAGTGTGATTAGAACGCCAAATCATGAGCCTTAATTAAATAAGCCAGAAATATACATTTTTCATTCAATACAATACATTCAAATTAAATACCTGAAATTGATCATGCTTTCACCTCTCTATGGCCCAAAAATAATCATAAAGCATTTTGGACATTACATTATCTTTTATAAATATACACCATTGTTATTTTAAGTATATCAAAATAATATGAGACACTAGATACATCCCATTTCACCATAAGGTGACGAATACAGAGGGGGGATTTTTTGGGAGGCTTTTATTTTTTTTCTGATCTAATGAGGTACTCTGACACCATTGTTGAGATTCAAGAAGACATTTAACCATTGCCTCGACTTCTTCAATGATCAACCTCTAGCGGTTGTTAACCCAATGTTGCTGTATGCATCATAAGGGAAGATTGAAGACGCGGGACCTGTTGTCTATTGTTTCAGCTACACACGAACCAGTGGAATTCGTCTTTTTAAATACATTAAGCTGCACAATATCAATATATTTTAAATATTTGATGAATATAAAGCCGTAAAAAGCGAACAAGATATAGGGAAATTTACTACATCACATAGACGTTTTATGATTAAAGTGTATTATAACGCCAAATCTTAAGCTCACTGTACTCAATTCTTGAGTATTGAGAAAATACGGTTTTGTAATACGAAGTTGGATGATACCCACATAATATATTAGGTTTGAATCACAGTCCTGTCACAATTATTCAATATCTTCACAATACTACGTCGTAGGTGTCTTTAAATTTTATATCCGTCGTAAGATGTTCTTCACAGGGTGTCCAAGCGATGGGGTCTATATCATCCAATAGCATTTTGCTGGCAATAAACATGCATAAAATGATCAACAATTTTTAGCAACCATCTTTCATTAAGAGGTCGATTTACATTATAATTTAAACATGTAATGAAGTTAATGTAATCTTGACATGAGATTCGGTTAGTAACACAAAACGCAATCTGTTAAAAACGGATTAAATTATATAAAAGATTTCTGCATAGCAACAAACTCTGACAATATTCAGGCCAGTATTGAAACGATGTAGTTCCACAAACTTCTTAATTATAATCTTGGCATGCGTTTTGAATAAAGAAGAGTCCATCTGGAATAATATATTTTATTTAAATAGTTTCAGTTGTTTGTTTTCGAGTAAATTTAAATTTAAAAACCACATACAGATGTCTTCTGACACGAATGTTTTTTCTTCAATGAGATTTTTAATTTCAATAAATAAGTTTATTTGTAATCTGGTCAATTGCCAAAGATTTATTGAGAGAAAGTAACTGCAGTCATTGTTGAGCGTTAAAAAAAATTATCCAATAAGTAAACGAGTGGTGCATTAATCTTATACAGCTTTTTGCTCTTTGTTTGTGATTGTTGAGAACTATTCCTTGTACTGTATGAAACTGAAATACCAAAGAAGACTTCTATTCAATACTAAATATTAAATGAATATTTAAATGTTGCCATGTACAGTTGACCAGAATTGTGTGTCAAAATTATTAATAGATAATGTTTCGTAATTGTTTAATTGTATAATTTGGTAACAAACGCCCAAAAAAATGTGAAAAAATTATCGTAAAACGGTCCCATTTGTTGCAGTTTCTGATACTTCGGCCACTTATAAATTACAAAAATTGAGATATGTTTTTGAATGTTTTCGAAAGTTGATGCAATGCTGTTTCACGCCAAAAGACTCGTGCATTGACGACCGAAGATTTTTATGTTTGTATTTAACTTATTTATCATCATTGACCTACATATTATTCTGTCACCGTGCCAAGTTACCTCATTAAGCTTATCCTTATTCAATACGAGTATTTTTAAGTAATACTATGTCAGGGGCAGAATAGACAATAACACTCTTATTTTTTATTTATTTTTTTTTTTCCCCTTGAAATTTTAATACGATGTGGAAAAATATGAACAAAATAATTGACAAATTTTCTCCTCTTTCTGCTATGCGCAGATGCATTTGAAGGAGGTTGGGTTACATAAAATCAGATTGAAGTTAATAGGAAAATAACATGAATACAAATCTAGGTGATGGGGCTCACCTTCAGTTTAATATGTGGGAAAAAAAACCAGCCACGACAGCGTCCTGCCATCGATGGGGGAACAGAGAGCTCAGTCGGTAGAGCATGAGACTCTTATTTTTTAAAGCTAGTTAAAGTATTTATATAGTAATAGAAATATGGATGCTAGCAATTTCTTCTTTTAACCTACATGATGTGGCTTTCGTCCTCACAAAGTAATCCGGAAGGGTTTGTATTTCTTAGCGACTGTCTATGTAAAACCTATTGTGGCAGTTAAGTGGCAATGACGAGATGTTTCTATTCAACTTTAACTTATTACAAAGCTAAACGTTAACATAGAAGCAACTTTTGTAGCAAGCCGAAAAACTGCGATTCACGACCCACCTAGCTACATCATCATAACCATCTTCATCCAGTTTCCTAGGAAAATAGCTTGCCCCAGAAACCACATGTAGGTGTTTCCCTTCCGTTGAGGTAACAACAAAAGTGCATCCTTTGGGAATTCCTGACTGATTGCTTTGTGAAAGCCACTCAATAGGAACCCGTGCATTTGATTGTATGTTGTGACCAACATAATACATACCATTTCTGCTAAAATTAATTTCCATGTAAATTAACAGTTCACAGCTGAATATCATCTATTTAATTTATGAATAAAATAAATAGGGATGGAGTCTGCCCCCCTTTAATACTGGTAAGTCCTTCTTCAAAATTAACAGACATTTTTTGAATTTCGTTGAGCAGACTGTCAGGTAATTATAGGTCAGATTCCTACTTCGACCAGATCAAGCACGCGGTCATGGCCTCTGGCCCACCCTGAAACTTCATTTTATATCCTTGAAACCCACTCCTTGTCACTTTTTGACTCCATTCAATGCATTTTTTGTTTACATCTACCTTAAGAATTCATGTTTTCCTTATTTACTTCACTATTTCGTTAGTGAAATAATTTTTACTAAAAAAAAGCATTTATTACTTTGAAGCTATATGTTACTTCTTTGTCTAAATAAGTTACTTTATTATGATAAAATTACAATCTGCCTTATTGGGCAATAAGTAATTGTCATAAATGATCTCATGCATACCATATTTACAATTTTATTCACTTGCTCATTCATACAGTATTTAGAAACAGCCCAGAGACCTCTCAAGTCCACATAGTTGTCACCTCCCTCTCGTGCGAAAGAAGAAGCGGAGTCTTGGGAAGTCCCTTCCGTTTTTTTTTTGTTTCAAAACCCCTTTATTTTAACATTTTTACAAACAAATGAACAATATCATGATCAATTTTTTTGGCTCATCTTCCTGCATAGCATATAACATGCATTTGATAGAGGGTAGAATTACACAAACATTTATCGTTTTACATTTGAAATTACAAAAACAATAGACTGGACTACGTGATGGGGCTCATCTCCGGTTTAAACGCTCCTCCGTTTTTTTTTTTTGTTTTTTCTCAAAACCCCTTTATTGATTATACAATATGTGAACAAAAAATACAATGTACAAGATTTACAAGTTACTCCTCTTGCTGCATACGCCGATGCATTCGAAGCAGGGTAGAATTACAATTACAGTTTCTTTTTGAAGTTAATAGGTCAAATAACATATATAGACGCATTTGAAGGAGGTTGGGTTACATATGTAAGATTGAAGTTAGAAGGAAAATACATAAATACATTACAAGGTATGTAATGGGGCTCACCTTCAGTTTAAAAAATGGGAGAAAAACTTGCAAACTAAAACCTAAACCTAGAACCTAAGAATAAAGCGTTCCAGCCGCGACAGCGTCCTGCCATCGATGGGGGAACGGAGCGGAGGTTATTGTGTTAAACACCGGGTTTGTCAAGTATTGCAGGGAGTCAAAAAATTTGATATGTCTACGTTGGATGAATTCATCCTCCGTAGGCAGCTCGAAGATCTCGTGAAGCTCACTGTTGCTCCACAGCTCGAATGAAGTATTTCTGACCACTTTCATCAGTATACCGTTTTGGAATTGTTGGAGTCACCGAGCTGTCGTATACGTCAGATAAAGAAGAAGCTGTGCACCAGTAGGCCTGAGTATGCTCTTGTAGATCAATAGCTTGAGACGCAATGATAGATTAGGGGAAGTCAATAAATGCGTAAGACTTCGTGCGAGTATTCTTCAGGTGTAGCCGCTCCTCCTTCAGCTACCTCACTGGATAAGAGCCAGCGGAGGATGACCAAGAGCACTGATAATACACTAATAACTGTCACTTATGGTACGAATGGTATTATATATGCTTCTTAACGTTAATAATGTTCGTAACATAATCGTTAGGACACATTAAATAATTATGAGCAGGGGATTCCAACACAATACCTTATTTTCACAATTCATCGGCCCATGCTGGCCTAATGGCCACCAATACCACTTCCTGTCATCTTCATCGCTCTTGTCTGAAAGCATCTGATGTTTCCAAACACTATGTAGCTGAAACACTTAGTGTTGTGATACAGACATAAATCTTCTGAATGGAATACAGATAATAGATCTAGTGTCTGGCCATCTGGAATTAGGGTTGAGCAGTGAACGGCGGCCAGCCGAGCCTCTATAGAGGTCAGACGACGAACTTTCCGACCTGTCAAATCGTGGCGTATGAAATCTTATCGACGGCAAGGTTGATCGAAAGTAGTCCAACAGTCTCGGCTGACTGTCTCTTTCTCACAACTATAATCTGACCGGAGCAATATCTAATTATATATATGTCATGGCACCTGATACAGGAGAAACACAACAACAACTGAGAATGCACATCTCGAGTTTATTCTTGGTTTATCAGCTTTTATAATATATAAACAATTGGAAAAAAATTAAATTCATCCACAAAAATTATTTTTAAAAACAGCTATCCTCAATGCAGGGCCAAAATTGCTGAATCGTGAGAATAAAACAGAAACGATAAAATTATCATTAATTATTAATTTATTGAAATTTTGTTGCTTGATAATAGTTTGTTATAATTTCATGATGATAATTTGTAATGTTTCTCTTTGCCCACTGAGGTTTTTGTAATTTAGTACAATTTCACAATATTTTATATAAACGTTAATCCTATTTTCATTTAATGCTTTTTATTGTTTTAATCTGTTTGTGCAACAACATTGTGACACAAATGTGTTTGGGATTTAAATATATAACTGAAAACGTGCAGGCCTTTATAAGCATATGTACATATGTACTAATTAACAATTTGAAAACCGAATGCGTAAATACATTAAATCTTTCAGTAAGTGACAGGTTTAAGTCTACGGTTTTTCAGTGGCATATCGCTTTCCATATATAGGGTGTCCCAGAATTAACGCAAGATTTGAATTTGCCGCCATTTGTGCAGTAAAGTGCTGGCAACCCTAAAAAAAAAAACAATTTGACAGCTGACAGTTTAGGGTAAGTAAAAATGGAGCTTTACACGATAGAAAAACGTGTCTTTATTGTTGAACATTATCACAAAAATAATGAAAGTTTGGCGGCCGCAGTTCGAAAATTTTATACAAAATATGGTCGGAATAGTGTTTTGACTTCATCAACTGTGAAGAATTAATTGAAAAATTTAGCGAGACTGGATTAGTTGGAGACATTAAATACACTGGTCGTCTAAAAACAAGCCGTTTAAATGTCAATATCGAAGCAAACATGCGTGAGAGTGTTGTTGAAAATCCAGGAACATCAATTCCGCGTCGTAAACACAGTTCTTTGTGCCGCAATTGGATGATATTAATGCGGCCAATATGTGGTTTCAACAAGATGGTGCCACATGCCATACAGCCTATGAAACAATTAAAATATTGCATGAGACATTTCCAGGTCGTGTACTCTCTCGTTTCGGTGATCAGAATCGGCCCCCTAGATCGTGTGATCTAACACCTTTAGATTTCTTTTTATGGGGTTATTTGAAGTCAAAGGTGTATGTCAACAAGCCCAAATCCACCGGTGCATTAAAAGAGGAAATTCAACGTTGCATGAACGAAATTCAACCACATTTAAGCCAAATGGTCATGGAAAATTTCGACAAAAGAGTGGGTATGTGCCAGCAAAGTCGTGGAGGCCATTTGCCTGATGTGTTATTCCATAAATAACCCTATCCTATTGACTTTATAATTCAATAAAAAATAACAACAAAAATACTAAAAACTGTGTTTTCTATTTAAATAAAATCTTGCCTTAATTCTGGGAGACCCTTTATTTCAAATAATGTAAGTTAATTATTAAACATTTTTTATTGAAAATTTTTTTTGCAAATTGATGTTCACGGTAGTGAATTGTTCGTATAATATATTAGTGATATAATTATTAAGATTATTTTTTACAATTATCAACAGAGGTGAAGCTGTTATATTATTACTACAGCAAGATCAACGAAACCGTTAATCTTATGGTTTGATTCCTGGTAGTAGCTTATGTACTACCAATAGTGTGCAATATAAACTCCATCAGGTTTTCTCTGTAGGTTGACATATGCTAGGAGTCTGTCTAGCATTTCGTTATTCTTCGGGTAGATTCAACGTTTTCGTGTTGGAAGGTCCAGTAATTATTACATAGAGGATTCATCCGCTAGGAACATACTCAGGAGAATCCATGGAAAGTTAGTCTAGTTCCCATTGATGAGGGATGGATCCTTTCCGAGCCGCTCTTAATAGATGTATCTGTTCTCACATGACGCCACAAGGTCAGTGTATGCTTCACGTGTGGGAACTGGGTAAATGGAACTGGGTCTGATTATCGACCAGACAGACAAGTGTGCTTGCATGAGAGTACGAAACCAATGCTATCTCATTAAGGATTTCGGGGGTAATTATCCATATCCATATGTAGTTCAGTCTAGCGGGTCAGACGCACAGTTAGTCTGGGGAACAGAAAACACAAAAATTGTGTGAAAGCTATTAATTAAGGAGTGGTAACGAATGCTTTGTATATTCAATTATTAATGTTTTTGTCAACCGTATAACAAATACGTACGAGCAAAATTTTGAACATTAACATTTCGTTAACTCTAGATCTTTCAGCTCAGAAACAAAAAACTGGCATGCATTCACCACAGATTAAAGATAGAACCCACAATGGTGCAAAGAACAAATTATACGCCTTAGTGCAATGTAAAGGGCCTGAATACATAGCAGTAAGAAGTTGTAAAGTAACAATAAACACTTAATCGAAAATAATCAGTTAGGATTAATGGTTAATTTTCCTAGGAGAAGAAGATGATAGTGTTCAAGCAACAAAATTTCAATAAATTAACTAATAATTGAAATTCAATTATCTTTATTATTGTACTAAAATTACAATCTGCCTTTGTAATTAGGCAATAAGTAATTGAGATAAATGTTCTCATTCATACCATATTTACAATTCATCATTCACTCGCTCGTTCATACAGTGTTTTCAAACAGCCCAGTGTTCGCATGCGAAAGAGGAAGCGGAGTCTTGGGAAGTCCCCCACGCTCGTCCGTCAGCTGCGTCAAATCGTATCCGGTGACCGGTGGAGGCTGACGAAGAGCGCGAGAGCCACAGTCGCTAAATGATAATGATAATTTTATTTTGGTTGAATGATTTTATCTTTTCGGTTTTATTTTCATGATTTAGCAATTTAGGCCCAGTCTTGAGAATTGCAGTTTTTAAAAATAAATTTTGTGGATGAATTTAGTTTTTTTCAATTGTTTTTCGGAGTAGTCGATAATATTCAGAAAAGCCAAAGGCTGTGACAAGTGCAGCATACCGGTAGTGGTAGAAATGGACGAAGATGGATGAACGAAATCTCTTCCCTATTAGTAAGTGAGCTAATCCTAAAAGCTGAATCAAATATAAAATGTTTAGCATGTAAATGTAAGTGTACAACGTTACTTAGTCGGTAATGCGGCACCACGATTGCACCGTAACTGCACCGTAACTAGAACACTGATTATGTCAATCGTTCTCTAACGATAAGGCTGTTAAACTATTTATTTGTAGAGTAATAACTGCGGTATTGTAGTAAGTTAGTATTACAAAAGATTATTATTTTATTTATTATTTATTGATTGATGCATGCATAAAGCATACTTGCGAAAGAAAGAAATTTTCGTCAAATATATAAATGACCTAATTTCAGGTACTTCTTGAAAGCTATATCGAAGATGTCAATATTCTGAAACAATGTTTTTCTCCATCATTTTTGGGAATTTTGCTTTTGAGCTTTTTAACGACAGGGAGTGACACATTTCCAATTTATTTTAGATGCCTGGGTGATCCATCTTACTAAAGGGAGCGTTGGAGAATTACGTGAGAATTTTACAAAAGGGTTGTCAGTATATGTTGTCCTTGAGTAATGATTATTAATAATAGTAAGAGTCATATGACTATATAGCTAGGCGTCAGCGTGAGCTGCTGAATGTTCTTGTGCATAAATAAATTTATGTTGCAACTGCGGAGATGTCACCTGAAAATATTAAACCTGCCAAAAAATCCTGAATTTGAGTATTCAATTCAGACGTATTAAAACGGTTTCTAAAAGTTTTTACTAAAAAAACAACAACAATATATTTCTTCTTTCTTTCTGAAACGTCTATGTTTTTAATCGGAATTTACTGGAGAAGGCTTGATTAATTTATATTTTATGGCACCCATAAGATCTCCAGTAGGCTTACTACTCCATTTTAGCCTAGGCAGAGTCGGAGAGCAATGCAATTCTCACAAGAGGGTTCAAACCCTTCGTTGTCCTTAGGTTGGTGATGTTTACTTTTAATTCTGTTTGAATTAGCACTGGGAGCTTTTCCCACATATTACCTAAGTAGTATTATAGGCATCGATATTTGAATATTTTCACCTTCCCTACTCATACTTCGTCTGTTATTTTTATATCATTATGCGAGGTGGGTACAGCTGTTGATTACTAGTAAATAGTCTAATGTGAGAGAACGCAACGATCGTGGTCACCTACTGTTATAATGAGTTCTTTTTCTCCCTGTCCCGTCTGTCCACTGCCATCTGTGGACTCCTGTACGTTCTACTGCGTAATCTAGTTACGATAAGCCGATACGGCCAGGGCGACTCTTCAAACCTCGATGCACCACAAACCAACCCCTTGTAAAGACTTGCCAAAGGTTGACAGTGTGCAAATTGGGCAGTGTGGTCGGCTAGCAACAAGGCGACTGCAACGGAATCAGAGAGAGAGAGAGATATGCGTGCACGTACCGCTAGTGACGTAGGACCAGACCCCATTCTCACGCCTCGGGAGTTCGCACCAGGGCGGCATCCTGGGCACTTTCGGCTGGATTAATTAAAGCATCATTAACTTCATTCAATGATCGTTAATAGTACAGGATCATTCAAGGATCAATTGCTTTTCAGCGAAGAATATATTATTTTTTAGCGACCTCAATGTAATTGTTCTTAAGAGCAACGTTCAAAAACACCCGTTCCTGTTCTGGCATCCTCAGGGAAACCATAAAAAAAAAAAAATTTATGTACACATAAACTATAACGCCGTAAATATATTACAATCTGTTATAGAGTCAACTTGGATACATATATGTATCCAATATACTACATTACTTATTCTCAGTACTAATTAAGAACATATGTAAGCCAATTATAAAGTAAAAACGTTTTGTTTTTATCGTACAGTATACTTTACGCATGCATCAACTAAACGAAAATATTTTTAGTAAATCTAACTTATACAATACCGCAGTTATTACTCTATAAATAAATAGTTTAACGTTATCGTTATATCGTTAGAGAACGATTGACATAATCAGTGTCCTAGTTACGGTGCAATCGTGGTGCCGCATTACCGACTAAGTAACTTTGTAAACACAGTTACATGCTAAACTGTTACATACTTGATTTTATATTTTGATTCAGCTTTTAGGATTAGCTCACTTACTAATATGGAAGAAATTTCGTTCATCCATCTTCGTCCGTTTCTACCACTACCGGTACGCTGCATTTGTCACAACCTTTCCACTGGCTTTTCTCAATATTATCCACAACTCCGAACTCCTTCCCGACAAATGATTACAATTAATTTTGAAGGTTTTTTGTCTTTAACTCTCCCGGTCTTTAACACCTCGGGTTAGGTCTGTCTCCGGACTGGTAGGCCCTCTCCTCGGTACAGCGGGAACCGGACCCATTTTGGGAGGTGCTTGAAAATATAACAATGATATCAGTAGCCAACATTATGATATGATATAATATGAAAGACCTAGTACCTATTTAATTTCATCTTTTTTGTTTTCGCTGTTTTTGTAAACCAGGAACTTTTTATGTATGGTATTTTTGAGTACCTTCTTCAAGCAAGAATCAAGGGTAAATGTCCCATTTTGATATTATGTCCATAAAACCCGATTGACTGTCATTGATTACTTGAATGAGATAAGGTATGTTATGTATTTTGTAGTTTGAACAGGTCATCAAATTAAATATCTTGACGTCTTGATGAATGATGTAACAAGAAAGTAACAAACGTTCATTAATGAACGTATTAGGGATATATTTTGTTTTCCATATTCAGTACGGTACAAAATTATAGATTTGACGTCTTGAATAAAAATGATTATAATTGAAGTGGACTATAATTCTAATTACAAAATATTATTTTCACAGCTGTAACCAAACCCTTGATTATATACACTAGATTTGAATTATCATTGAATGACAATTATAGTGTTTATCAGTATAATTACTACCAAATCTCTCTATAGACAGAGCAGAAATGTATGATTGTACATACGGGAATTCTTTATAAGACGCTAAGCGGGTAAAGACATTCAGTTCAAATCAGAAGATTAGTTATAAACAATAATACGTCACAGCCGAAGAGCAAAATTATTTCAAAGGGATCGTTGACTGAAAAAAAATTAATATTGTATCCACGTTCCATACGGTATATCGAACCTCGGATTCAAGGGCAATCGAACGCATTAAGAATAAATAATTGTTCAACGGGTGATTCAGAGGGACGGGATGGCGCGGGTTCAATTCTCGCCTTGGATAGCAAATTGAGTAGCGGCGCCGCGGAACTAAACAATCTTCCCAATTCCCCCATCTAAATTAACAATCTTTCTCGGAAAGGGTACTTACTTTTAGATAGGCCGCCCGGACCCGATGAGCTTTCACAGATATATCCTATAGTATACTCATAGGCCGATTTATACATTCAAATCTACTTTATAATTCAAATAGAGATCAAATTAATATAAAAAATATCTTTTATGGAGATTAAATCGCTATTTAACAATTTATGCTAAACTGTAACTTATATTCCAACTAAGCGGCTAGAAGAAAGTTATTACTCTTTTACATTAACACTCTTTTCTAGGGCAAGTGTGTAATTATTTCTTTGCGATTTATTTGAGATTGCACAGATGAAGTAATTTTGCAGATGGAGTACTCGTATGGTGATTAAGAAAAAAGTATCGATATTTGAATTTAGTGAGTTTATAAGCTAGACAAGGAGATGTTTTTATAATCATCACTTAATTTTTTTTCTCTTGAAGTACCATGAAGTAGGCAATAGCGAAAACTAAACTCGTTTAAAAAAAAAAAACAGGGTGTATGACCTTTTATCAAGATAAGATTTTCTTAGGTATATTAGTTTATAAATGATTAACTAAACATATTGAATAATATTTTAATTTTTCCGAAGAGAATGGAGAGGCTCGGAGCGGAAGATCGACGAGGACGATCCATAAGGAAGTGATTATCGACGAAAAGAGAGGAGACGAAACACAGCCGTTCTTGAGAGATGAAGACTACCTCAAGCTGAGCTCTCGTTAGTATGAAAGGAGATATCTCATTGGTTAATCATTTGCCATGTAACGCCCCACGCACCAATGCCATTCAAGCACGCACAACCGCCACTTACCGCATCCCTCTTCCGCCCTTGTCTTCTATTTGTGTTACGAATAGACACAGAATCAAACACGAACGGATAGCAAGAAAAACCAAGAGTAGCGTTGCCTAATCATTCCATCCCACTCACATAGCGTGCACAGAATACAAATTAAGGCGCACTGCACACTGCTCTAATTAAATGCACAACGTTTGAACTTGCACTCGTTAAATGCACGGTTGCATATTGTCATAAACACTTTCCTGTGCTTTTAGATGTTTATTTAGTAAATGATTGTCTGTAACTGTTCTCAGTTCAACTTTCGATAATTTTTTATGTGTGTGATCTAATAATTGCTGTGATTTTCAAATATATGTATGTATGTATGTAATATACTGGACATATGATAATTTTTTTTTTTTAATGGACAAATGTACTTTCTGCTATAGAGAAAAATGTACTTTTTGCTACAGAGAAAAATGTAGGGCAAACTGATACAGTTGCCAGTGCTGGTGAGGAGAGATGTGGTCAATTAGAGCGTGCTAACTCCAAGGATTCCATGTATGGGAAATTGTAAATGGTGCATTGTGCTGAATTATTTAAGGTAGGTGGTTTACATGGTCTCAATCTGCAACTTCCAATCAACGGTGTTACGCTAAAACGAACCCAATCAATCCAATGTGTTCGATTGGAGACAAACAGACCAATTGACAGAAGCATATATCAGAGGGCGTCAAGGGTTCCTTTGCTTTAACATCTAACAGAATAGTAAAATGATTAAGTTTACTGCTGTAACATGTAATTGAATGACGAACCATTTGTTCAGATTTTATCTAATTATATACTCCTCTTCCCTTCCAAGTTCACAAAATTCCATAGTGACCTATCGAACCACTCTAATCACCTAGTCATTGTACTGCACCACTCATCCCTTTAATCCTCCGAGACTAAACGGTAGTGGCCTCATGACCTGCTATAAATGCATGACAGCTGGAGTCCTGACAATGGTTAGTTTCTCCAATCATGTCCTGAGCGTCTGTGACTCTTGCGCTCTTGGTCAGCCTCCGTTGGCTCTTATTTAGTGACTGACGGAGGAGCGTTGGGGACTTCCCAGGACTCTGCTTCCTCCTTCGCATAAGAGGGAGGTGACAAACATGTGAACTGCTTCTTGATTTGAAGTTAACGGCTTATGTCTCAGTTTAAAAAGGAAACGAGGGGTATTGAAGTCTAAATATAAGATGTTAAAATCAGTATTTTATTGTAAAAAAACTTGCTTGAAGGGGCAGCCCACAGTGTATTTACCCTCAATGTTTAGAATATCTCCAAAATATTAAACAGACCAACAGACTAGTTCTTTGGTTTCCCCACGGTGTGCTCATAAGCGGATTGTGCTGCGCTTAATACGGCATAGATCTTCTCATAAGGTCAGCTATTGAGAAAGGAGACTTTGCTCGTGGCAACATCATTATGCTTCATATGAGCCTCACATTCATTGGCTGTACGGCTGGTTAGCTTACTATCAATTTAGGTCACGATAGTTCCGCCGCTCAATTTTTATCGAAAATGAAACTTCTTTATTATGATAAAATTACAATCTTCCTTATTTAGCAATAAGTAATTGTGATAAATGATCTCATTCATGCCATATATATAATTTTCATTCACTCGCTCATTCATACAGTATTTAGAAACAGCCCTCCCAAATCCACATGGTTCTCACCTCCCTCGCATGTGAAAGAGGAAGGGGAGTCTTGGGAAGTCCCCCACGCTCCTTCCTCAGCCGCGTCACCGGATGCGAGCCAGCGGAGGTTGACGAAGAGCGCGAGAGCCTCATACGCTCAGGACATGATTGAAAAAACGGGCCATTGCTAGGACCCACTGTTACGCATTTATATCAGGTCACGAGGCCACGGCCGTTTCAGTCTCTGAGGAGGATTATAGGGATGAGTGGTGCAGTGCAATGACTGTGCTAGGGAATTAGGGTGGTTGGATAGGTTACTTAGGAATTTCATGAACTTGGAAGGGATGAGTTTAGGAATGTAGGGTATATTAAGATCATTATGAAGGGTTTTGTTGCTGACGTAATAAGGGACATTTACTATTGTTCTCAGGGCTTTTGATTGAAAGCATTGAATGCTTTGATGTTCTACTTTTTTTGAAATAAATTAGAAAATATTTTTCCTAAACGATGTCTACTAGATATGTATTTCCCATTCTCTATAAGATTCTTATGATTCGCCTCGATTTTCGTGAAGGCGATAATATACATTGGTGTCGATACACCTGAAACAATATAAACACTTTTAAAGAAGCATAATTTTGGACTTAGCAAAAATCGTTTTCATATTCGATTGAAATACTTCGGTAGATGAGGATGAGTTGGAAAAGGAAATGTGCCGCAGCGTGAAGAGAAATACGGAAGAGCAGTCAGGTAATTACCCACCATTCCTGTACTTTCGGAGAATTCTTCATTTTCTCCCGGATGGATGGATCGTTCACTGGGTCTTAGGAGCATGTGAGCTTCTCAAGAAAGCCATGCCTCTGATTACTCATAGTTAGAAGTCTAGGTCTGCCGTTAGCTTCCACGAAAATTACCTACTTCGAAATCTTCTTTTTTTTTTCTAATGTTGTTTTCGATAAGACATGACCGAGTTTTCTTTTTTCTGTTATTCAATTTGAGTTACAAAAAGTATCGAAGAGATTTTGAATTGTTTAGGCATAACATTCTTAACAAAAAATACACCAGGCATCAAAATAACCCTAAGATATTGTTACTTCGTAGTTTCGGCATAAGAGAGAATTTCATACATTCTGATTCAATATTATAGCTCTGGTGTTAATTACAATTGGTTTTTTATTCCCTTACTACCACGATTCCATTTGTTGTAAGCTGCTAATAAACAGTGTCAATCTCCGGTAAATGCCCGAATAACTGAGCCACTGAATTACATTAAGTTTCTAAGGAGATTTAGCACCATAACGTTTCGTATATTGTATTGCGTTTGAGTGTGATTAGTGCTTGTGTTTTAAAACTGTTCACTGATGACCTGGAGCTTCATATATGAAATTAATTAGTTCACTAAAGTGAGAGAACTACTCCACACCGTTCAATCAAACATAAATATTTGACTATATTTGGTTTATCCTAGAACGTGACCTGCTCCTTCGACACTAATCAATAATCATTTATCTTCATTAAAATATGACATTCAATCGGCTCCGGTGAGCTTTTAATGTAATATTAGTAGGTACTCACTCCCATTATGACATTTAATGCTTGTAGAAGAGATACTCCATAAAAACATTTATTGCGAAAAAATACTCTGAAGAGCTCCACCCAAGGGATAATTCAAAACAATACTCGCTCATTCTTGCAGTATTTACAAACAGCCCAGAGGCCTCCCAAATCCAGGTGGTTGTCAGCTCCCTCGCATACGAAAGAGGAAGTGGAGTACTGGGAAATCCCCCACGCTCCTCCGTCACCGGATATTAGCCAGTTGAGGCTAACGTAGAGGGCGAGAGCCACGTACGCTCAGGACATCATTGGAGAAACTGGCCATTGCCGTTTCAGTCTCCAAGGAGGATTATAGTGATGGGTGGTGAAGTGTAATGACTGTGCTACGAGATTAGGGTGGTTGGATAGGTTACCATGGAATTTCATGAACTTTGAAGGGATGAGTTTAGGAATGTAAGGTATATTAAGATCGTTATGAAGATTTTTGTTGCTGACGTAATAAGGGGCATTTACTATTGTTCTCAAAACTTTTGATTGAAAGGATTGGATCCACTGATGTTAGACTTTTTTGCTGACCCCCATAGCTCTATTCCGTATGTCCAGATTGGCTTCAGTATAACTTTGTAGATTAGTAATATATTTTCTATTGAGAGATGGGATGTCCTTTGAAGTAGTCTGTACAGTTGTCCAAAGCGTCAGTTGTCTTTTTAGCTTCGTACGTGGGTTCCAGGTCAGTCGTTTGTCGAGATGGAACCCTAAGTACCGTACTGTCTCGGATACAAGGAGAGGAATCGGCAAAACAATACTAACTATTTATTTTAAATTTTCGAGGACTTCTTTTTGACTAAAACATATATATATGGGAACATCTATTTTTATTATCTATTGACAAACGTCATGAAACTGTCATTATTTTATAATGGAATGAGGTTCTGGAGGGATTATACTGGCAGTATTCCCCCCAGCCCATCCTTCAGGGTGTTAATTAGGGATAATGTTCAATTTGACATCCAACGAAAAATTATAGAAAAATATTTATTTTTTCTTATGTTAAATCTTTAAGTAAAATTGAATGCCTCTAACTTAAAGATACGATTCACGAAGACCAGGCCACTAAATATTGAATCATTATTTGTAGGAAATTTCCACTGTTTGATTTGGCTCTATGGATTTTTTTATCAGGGATGCCCCCGTGGTCTAGGGATGCTGAAAACCCGGATTCCATCCCCGGATCAACCAAGGATTTTTCCTTTGTGGGATGGGTCTGGTTAACACATCCTCATAAGAATAAATGAGTACCTACTTGAATAAACAAGGAGCATTTATTATTATTATATTCATGAAACGGGGAGTCATAAAATGAGAACTATTTTGATTCGGTCACATTACACTCTGTGAACCTGAGCTTTTGTTAAGCGTCAATTTAACATAATATGGGTCTAAATAAGTAAGGCTTTTCAACTAGGGGTCTGTAAGCCGGATCATCATAAAATTTATAATATTGATGTGTTGTTTTTTTTCACGTAACAAAACATAAAGTTTATATTATATTCCTTTATAAGTAAATAAGCTTAATATCGGATATAAGGAAGATGAGATATTATGCGGTAAATCCCCAGGGGGGGGGGGCTTTAAGTTGATCATAAGTAGCTCATGAATAGGGTGATTAGGGAGGGCGGTAGAGAAACACAAGCCACTGACAATCAGTGCAGCTGATTATGCCGCTGTTCCCACAGCACTATCTCTGATTGTCCGCAAGTCATTATCTATCCCCTCCTCGGATACACGATAAATAATGTATCGGCCAATAATGACCTCTAATCTATTACCACTGGTTACTTAGCGGTAGTAACTCTGACTTCGTTAGGGCGTTTCCTTGCTCCTTTAGGAAGCGGCGTTCCGCAAGGGGCGAAGGTAGGTCTGTTTTTCGTCATTTATGTTTTTTCTCTCTGATACAAAATACTAATCAGGTGATAATTATTAACCAAAGATAAGTTCACATATTTATTTGGGTACTTTGGTGTGTAGAACATAAAATTAATTTTCATCAATTACGTGGTAATTATATTGTATATAAGTATACATCAATTTAGTTAAGGCCCTAGAAAAAATAGGGGGAACACTAAAATATTTATTTAACGATTTAAAAAAAGATTTATATTCTTTTTCTTGAGCAATAGTGGTTTAAATACACGAATTCAATTTTTCCGGTTTGGGTTGGCGTATTAAATGAGTCCTTGACCGTGTGAAAAAAATCAGAAATTTAAATTTAAAATAGCGTTTCAGATGTGGCTTGGGAAATTTTGAATGTAAAGGAAACGAAATTCAGTTACGTTATTTTTCCATACCTTGCCCGTTTTTAAAGTATTAAAGGTATTAAAGTATTAAGGTCTTTAAAGGTCATTAAAACTATGGCCCTCTGGATAATTTTATGGACGTTTCTGTTTACGAAAGACAATCACCCCGAGCCTGCTTGAAAATAGGCTCCCTCTTCGGGCTTAACAGTGATTTAAATAATGAGTTTAAAACAGCATTTGAGGTAACTGTTGAGAAAACTTGTATTATAAACAACTTTATTATAAAAAAAATTATAATCTGCCCTATTTAATACTTAATAGGCAATAAGTAATTGAGATAAGTTTTCTCATTCATACCATATTTACGATTCATCATTCACTCGCTCATTCATACGGTATCAACAAACTGCCCAGAGGCCTCCCAAGTCCACATGGTTGTCACCTCCCTCACATGCGAAAGAGGAAGCGGAGTCTTGGGAGGTCCCCCGCGTTCATCCGTCAGCCGCGTCACCGTATACAAGCCAGTGGAGACTGACAAAGAGAGCGAGAGCCACATACGCTCATGACATCATTGGAGAAACTAACCATTGTCAGGACTGTCACGTATTTATAGCAGGTCATGCTAGGGGATTAGGGTGGTTGGATAGGTTACTATGGAATTTCATGAACTTGAAAGGGATGAGTTCAAGAATATAGGGTATATAATAATATAATAAGGGGCATTTACTATTGTACTCAGGACTTTTGATTAAAAGGATTGGATACGCTTGATGTTCGACTTTTTTGCTGTTCCCCATAGCTCTATTCCGTATGTCCAGATTGGCTTAAGTTAGAGAACTTAAGAAATACAAAACGAGTCCGACTTTTTAGTTTTTTTTTTTTAGATTTACAGGTGCGAAATCCTTAGTTCATCACGTTTCAGTTAGTTAACCTCAATTTTATTTTTATGACTCCAGTTCAACAAATTTTGATAATTGTCTTGAATGTCTGTATCTCTTTGACTCATAAAGGTAATATACATTGGTAATGTCTTTTTTATGGTGTCTACTTTTGCAGTTTGACTATAACTCTGAGAAAAACACTCAGATTAAATGCAATATCCCTTACATTTCTCATTGTTGATTCTTACTTACATCAGAAATGCTACGAATTGAAGCAATTTTTTTCTATATTATATGATCATTTTTTCTATATTATACCGATGCAATTTTAGTAATACTAAGGCTCTATTCACTAGGTCACTGGTAATATGAATAAAAAAAAATCTGTTTCAAAACTTTTGAACGGAGAAGATTACCCGAAGTTGGGCTCGAGAACGACACGAGAAAGTTCATTCCCAGGCCTTCACGAGCAGTTGCGAAACAATGAATTGCCCTGCTGCGAAATAGTCCTTATTGATCGGGGGGAGCATTCTTCTTCCCATATGCGAAGGACAATTTTAATTCCATAGATCAGTCGGCTCATGCCCAATTATTACAGTCACGCCGCTGCTAATTAGAATCTGAAATGCCCCATTTCGTTGCTCGCAATCTTTTTTGGATTTTTTTTTTGTTTATTTTGTCATAACTAGAAACTATTAAAGATATTACGAACGAGAACCTAACAGTTCAAAAACCACATTCGCTAAATAGGTTTCCCCCCCCCCCATTTATTGCCCTAAGAGGGAAGCACTTTTATATTACAGATTATATCTTATGCAATGGTTCATGGTTAACACAAACCTATTCTTCAAGCTTCAAATAGCTCGAATTTTAAAATTTAATAGCATTTGTATTCGGATTATTAATTACAATTTTTTTCTGGTAATTCCTTTACTACATAATTTATATTTTATCAAAATATATACTTCATGCTCATTATATCTACTGTAGCATGCGTACCTAAATTTTATCCCTTTTTTGCACGAATAAACATTATTTCTCGGTTAAATTGTACATAATATACGCTGAATAATTACATAACTTTATTGAAATTCTGAATGTAAATAATTTACTAACAGTATAAATATTACATAGGCTACAATAACAAAGTAAAGGTTACAATCCTTCGTCCCCTCTTCATAAAAGTGTCAGGCCTCGTTTCTTCCAGAGATCGTATGTCACCGACTTAATTTGAATTTTCTATTGCTAAAAATAAGTCTGTCAGTAAGTGCGATTGACGATTATTTTTTTTTAGTTATGTTTGTGTTTAATAATATGAAGAAGTTTATGCTTTTAACAACTTTATTATGATAAAATTACAATCGCCTTATAGTTATGGGTGAAATCTTAAATGATCTCATTCATACCAAATTTACAGTTTTCATTCACTCGTTCATTCATACAGTATTTACCAACAGCCCAGAGACCTCCCAAGTCCACATGGTTGTTAGCTCCCGGAAGTGGAGTCCTGGGCAGACCCCCAAGCTCCTCCATCAGCCGCGTCACCACATAAGATCCAGCGGAGGCTAATCAAGAGCGCGAGAGCCACAGACGCTCAGGACATATTGGAGAGACTGACCATTGCCAGGACTCCCACTGTTACGCATTTATATTAGGTCACGAGGCCACTGCCGTTTTATTCTCTGAGGAGGATTATAGGGATGAGTGGGTCAGTCCAATGACTGTGCTCTAGGGGATTAGGGTGGTTGGATAGGTTACTATGGAATTTTATGAACTTGGAAGGGATGAGTTCAAGAATGTAGGGTATTGGGTTTTGTTGCTGTTGTTCTCAGGATTTTTGATTCAAAGGATTGGATGCGCTTGATGTTCGACTTTCTTGCTGTCCCCTCTAGCTCTATTCCAATATGTCCGGATTGGCATTAGTATAACTTTGCAAATTAGTAATATATTTTCTATTGGGAGATGGGATGCCCTTCGAAGTAGTCTGTACAGCGTCTGTTTAGTTCTTGTCTTTTTAGCGATGACATTTATAAATTGTATATTCTCACCACGCACTACCTAACCCTGTGATTAAGATGTTCTGTAACTTTTTAAGTATAAAGTTTTAAAATAAGAATACAAATTACAATAGATCTTTAAATGGGAAATCGCCGCTAAATAAGTGTACTGGAAGGACAGAAGAATATTTATAAAGAAAAGATGACAAACCTGGAGAAAAGAAAAGCCCCAATAATGAAATGCAGAAGAAATTAAGACGGAAGAAAGAAAAAAAATGCATGCATTATTTATATAATTTATCCTGTCATTTAAGACTGGGAAGATCACTGTTAATTTAACTTCTCTCCACCTGAATATAAAATCATTTATGCGATAATTAATGGACTTTCTCTTAATGGATAAAACTTGCTTTAAATGCACTTCTATCCAATTATACGTAATAGCAGTTTCTAATGGACGAGGTGATGCTTTCCAATGCTACTTTATAAGGGCCAGTGTAATGGATATTTTAACGCCTTATGGTAATTTTTTTATTTAAATTTTCTATAATAAATAACATTATTAGCGTTTTATTATATCTCAGTTTTATACGTTTCACAGTTATACTTAAAATTAGCCTCTGCCAGTCCTTCATTATATTTTAAAAGAAATTTGCTGGGTAAAACATCAGAAATACACTATCGGCAAAAACAAATCCAAAATATCAATCTGTTTTAATAGTAATATCATTTTCAAGACGGTTTTTTTATTTTTAATCTTATCTTGCCTTAGTTAAGAACATTAAATGCAGGCTATCCTACCGGGAGCCACATACCATTTACCTGAAGTAAGAGAAAAAATCATTGCTCTTCTAAGGATTTGAACCCAGGACATTCCTGTCATTAAGACTGAAAAATATAAAGTTTCAGAAAAGAAAACTTTAGTGGTTGTGTTTTATTTTAATCTTCTTAAAAAAAAGTGATGTTATAACGTAAAGGTGCGCTGTTGACGATGAATCCTCGAAGGTTTCTTCAATTTATTTAGTTGAATACTTGAATCAGTTACTTGATTCTAGGATCAGTCGCCTCCACAATAATTTTCTAATTCAAGTTTTTTAATTTTCACTATCTGTCACTAGTCTTGTCCACTAGTTTATTTTAATTCCATTCCTCTCACTGTATCCGAAATAGTATACGTGCTGTACTGCTTCCATGTCGACAAACGGCTGACCTGGAACCCACATACGAGGCTAAAAAGACTAGAACTGAAAGCTTTGGACAACTGTACAGACTACTTCAAAGGACATCCCATCTCTCAATAGAAAATAAATTACTAATTTACAAAGTTATACTTAAGCCAATTGGACATTCGGAATAGAGCTATGGGGGACAGCAAAAAAGTCGAACATCAAGCGTATCAAATCCTTTCAATCAAAAGACTTGAAAACAATAGTAAATGCCCCTGATTACGTCAGCAACGAAACCCTTCATAACGATTTTAATATACCTTACATTCTCAAACTCATCCCTTAACTAACCTATCCAACCACCCTAATCCCGTAGCACAGTCATTGCACTGCACGAATCATCCCTATAATCCTCTTTGGAAACAGTAACGGCAGTGGACTCGTGACCTGCAATAAATGCGTGACAGTGGGCAGGTTCTCCAATAATGCCCTGAGCGTATGTGGCTCTCACGCTCTTCGTCTGCCTCCACTGGCTTCTATGCGATGACGTGGGTGACGGATGAGCTTGGGGGACCTCCCAAGAGTCCGCTTCCTCTTTCGCATGCGAGGGAGGTAAGAACCATGTGGATTTCTGAGGCCTCTGTGCAGTTTGTAAATACCGTATGAATGAGCGAGTGAATGATAAATTGTAAATATGGTATGAATGAGAACATTTATCTCAATTACTCATTGTCTAATAAGGCAGATTGTAATTTTAGGACAAAGTTTCAGAATTAAAATAATTTTTACCAACTAACATTTTGTTGTATAATTGCATGGGAATAATGAATTTTATATGAACAAACTGACTAAGAAAAGGGAAAATTTACATACAGAGGAGTGCAAATAAACAATAAATCTTAAATATATTCTTCACTGTAACTAGAGAAAGCTTAAACTTATAAGAAACATACCCTACTTTTTTAAGATAAGTTTTTTACTGTTTATTTTTCTCATACTTTGTATTAATGTATTTTAACCAACACAATATCAGCATATTTCGAGGTATTTTCGGATAGAACTAAAAAAACTGAAATAAATTCATTTAAATGAACTCTACAGAACAAGCGTACAAATAAAAGAGGAAATTCTCGTTCCTGTTCTCAAGTATTAGGATTGTCAAAAAAAAATTTAGATGCTGACTATTTCAGTCTACTACTACTACGTGATTTCAGTGGACTATGCTTGAGTTCGAATACCGGCTCTGTCACTATCTTTTCATCTTCAATTGATAATTAGTATTCCAAGTGGTTTAATTTTTAAAATATTTGAAAAAAAAATATCAAAACGCTTAAATTTGCGCCTTACAAGGCAAAATAACAAGCTCCTTAACCTGGAACCTATCCTTGGTTAACGAGGCATCTTTCTATTGAAAACTTGAAACCTGAAGCTTAACGGACTGGAAAACTGTCAACTTGACAAAGGTAAGCTGCCGTTTGTAACTATTAGTCGGACTGTCTTTTCCGAATTGAGCTAATTCGCGATGGATAAAGAAATTGAGTTCGTTCGCCCGTGGCTGAGCCGTTACTCTCAAGACAATGCTACTCACAAAAACTGTCTGATTGTTCTCCAGCTCACTGTCTTTACTCCAGTCTCACTATTTTATAATTGTTATATTGTCATTTGCCTCTGTACAATAATAATTTTACAGCGTAGCAGGATCAGGAGGAAAGGAAAGTGAGCGAAAAGGTTTACAGGAAACTAAACCAGGGTGTTTGGTTCTCAATCACTTTGCATCTACCCACCCTATCATACATACCTATAAAACGGAAACAAGCCTGCTAAAACCAGATATCAAGAATTAAAACCTATCGTTCTGTGTGACCTGCGTCGTTTAGTCGGCCTCCAATGTATGAAAATTATGCCTGTGATAAAATCTTCTCGCTTAACCTAAAATTATGATAAGGCTTGTTCAACGATTCGCATTAACCCAGTTAAGGTTCATTCTCAGAACAAGTTCCTAACCGTACATCGTCACGCATTGATCAAAAGTGTAAAATAATCACCCAAGATTTCTAAAATATTATTTTAAATTTCCAAAAATACACCTAATAAACATTTTAAATGTTTTCCGATAAAAAAATAAAATATTTAAATAAATTCCAGAACTTTATTTACGGCTGCTTTTATAATAAGACACTTCCAGCGACCTTAATTAAATTAAATTTATTGACAGGGACGTTGTTTTGAACGGTTATATTTAATGACACGGCAGTTAAATTTTTTAATCACTAAGAAGGCGGCAAAAGGAGGCAATTCTGATTTAAGTTTAAATAAACGACTTTATACAGGATATCGATACTTGGAATGATTTGATTTACTGCAAGCGGAAGTGAAGGGTTTCCGAGCTGGATTCGGCATGATGTTAAATGACTACTTCAATTACTACATCCTGTATGTGTGGTGACGCCATGTTAAAAACTATTATGAACAGTTTAATTTTTTTTTTTATTAAAATGCTTGTCTGTACAGTAATTATTTTACAGCTATAGCACTTTCATGGGGTCATACCATCATCACGAGGTGCTAAAACGGACTAAATATTTCAATTTTACATTCCGGTCATCAATAATATAAATGACCGTTTCGCTTGTACATCATAAGCTAATATTGTGAAATATGTAATTTAATAGTGTCAAAGGGTTGTAGCTTATGAGTAAGTAAATGAAACTTAATGAACGAATAAATCAAAAATACATTGACGTGAAAATATGAAAGTTAAATGCCTAAAAGTTATAATAGAAAAGTTAAACAGATAAAAGCTAAAATGTACATAATGCATTCAATGTTTCGGCGAGGTTACCTCAACAGTATTCATAATGTCAAAAAGCTGTCTTAAAATTGTGTTGTTCACTCGACAGTTGTCAGGCTGTGACTGGAGTGAGGGTGCACTTTTTGCTCAAATATCGATAGTGTACCGATCGAATTGGAAGCAGAAAAGGCGCCAAGTTTTGCCAATTAGCCTCAATGCAATTATACAGGCACCACTGTCTCAGCGGCCATATTTATTCTCAGTCCATCCCTGCCTTCTGCTGCTGTCGGATCGTCTAGATGCATTATGTAAGCTTAACTTGGTCGAATCTATGTATATAACTTATAATTAATTATGTACATGTAGTTTAAACTCTATCTAGTATTAAGACACTGTTTAATATAAAAGTTCTTCTATTATACCCTATTAATGGTACAGCACAAGTATGCAAGACACCTTAACCTGTAAATCCCATAAAATTTTTCTTAAATGTCTAGTAAATGTTTAAAAGAATTTATTTATGAAAACGTAACATTATCTTAATCAATACAATATTGTCAAAACATGTTTGCATAGTTTAATAAACAGACATAGTGGAAGCATTTATTGCAATAATACTTGACTTGTCCGGTAGATTTCTCTTTAGATTCTCCTACTTCGCCATTTTTTTTTATTTATTATTTTTTTTTTTGGTGGGGGAGACTTAAATCCAAACAAAATCAATATTTATTACGAAAACTAAGTTGGAAATAAATATGTATGTATTAACAAAACGGTTATTGTGCAGTTTCTTGAAGCTATAGTTCAGGTTTATTAATTTCTTACCATGTGTGGAACTTTCTTGATCGAATAGTGAATCTCAAACTTTATCATCACTTGACAAAGAAACTCTCGTGTTAACTGGATTTTTTTCGGATCTGATGAAATTAAAATACATTTTAGATAGTTTGGCAATGTTGTAAAACATTTCTGTGACAAATTAAATTTAATTAATGTCAGTTTGAATGTACTTGCGTATGTAATTTCGTTTCGTTAGAACTTTCCATAGATGTCACTGGGTCAGATTGACCACACTTTCCCACTACCAATTTAAAAGAAAATTTGTTAAATGTTGACTCGTTCTAAGCCTATTGAAAAAAATGTATAGCTTATTCGTTGTATTGTTGTAATCCTGGTATACATATTGTATCTTAAAAACTTGCTCTGTTCACTACAAGTTATTTACTAGAGGATCTAAAATTTTTCTAATTAACGATTTGCATAATGCGCTATAAAACGTAAATTATCATTTTCTATTTTATACATTATGCACAGTATATCTGTATATAATTAATATTTTTATTGACATGTTGAACTTATTCGAGACTTAAGCAATTACTGCCGTTTTGTCTCCCTGTCGCTGTGTACTATGATAAAATTATATATAAATTGTCCTATAATTATTAAAAGTATTTATGTCTCGAACAAAAAGTAAATTCTAAATGGTGAAGAAAATAAAATTATATAATGTATAATGTAAAGTTACACAAAAAAAATTAAGCACCTACACAAGCTCAGATTACGAATAAAATTACACACTTTATAATACTAGAATAAATATATAACTAATAAAGTAAAATAAAAACCTCATATGCAAATGAGAAGTAATCATACCCAAGTTAGTTAACAGCGCGGTGTCCGTGTGATAACCTGTTTTATTTGTACTTTCTTGAATGTGTGAGAGGAGTGAGCTGAAGATACATTTTCCATTATTTTCGTTCAATAGTTCATTTAAAAAACCTGTTCATTTTTGTGGAATTTCGCATGATTTCCGGGTTTTGTCAAATAGTAGTTTCTAGCTGGTAGTTGATAATTTTTTCTTGAAAGTTTACCACATTTTTATTACCATTGTACTTTTTATAGCGCCACTCGTATAAAGCTTTTTCACCTACTGGCAGACCTTCAGCCAAAATTAGCAAAGAAAATCCATATTCTTTTCAAATAAAGAACGAAAAAAAATTCTCGATAAAATAACTAGCTCATACAAGTTTTACCAACTTAAACGTGTAGGTAGTTACGAGAAGTAATGCGTTTCTAGGCGTTTCTAGTAAGACAAGACGTCATTACCATGTTTTGAGTTAATTGTATTGTGAAATTAAAAAATTCCAGCTTTAAGCATAATGGCCTTGATTCTCTCTATTTTTTGTGGAAATTTCTGATTTCATATTCGTGTTCCTCGTCGTAGAAAACATAAGGGTTCCAAAGTTATTCTGACGACATTTACGTCTACGGAAACCCGCCTTCCACCCCAGGGTACGGCGGTGGGTTTCCCAATAAGATAAAATAAAAAAGCTATCTGTAATATACTGTTTATAATCTGGTTAACATATAATAAAGGAACGTTTACAGAAAAAAAAACTGGCTTGTATCTTCTAACATTCTTTACTCTCATTGTCACACCTATATAGATAAGTTTAATCTTTATTTCATGGTTAAGAACAGAAGTGACTCACTACTTGGTTGAGCCAACAATTATTGGTAGCGATCTTTCGCTTACATCCATTATTTCCTCGCTCACAATTGATTCATTATTATATATACTATAAATACAATTATTAAAATAAAAAGTAAAAAAGAAATTTTCGATATGATGATAAATAATAATGGCTAGACCACTGATTTCGACTGGTATATTGGTATAGACTGCACGCTCTCAGAGGAAAATTAGAAGGCTTGGATCCATGAGAGGCGAAAGAGCAGGCTGACACAGATCAATCAATGGGCCCATTAGCAGGGAGGCTGTTTCTGATTAGTAGCCTTTATTGATAGCCGCAGCTATCAGATGGAGGCTAGCTGCTGATAGCCAAAGGTAGCCGCCTCTCCGACTCTGTGGTCAGGGACCAATGACCGTCTGCTCCGGAAGTCATCTTCTCCCTCCGACCTTTGTCATTAGGGATAATGACTCTCGAGGGCGCTTGTTTCGTTGGAGCTCTGCTTGTTTTTAGTATCCTTAATATTTTATTTTTAAACCCGCGGTTGCCTGATAGCTCTAGTGGATAAATTGGGATACCAACTCGAATAAGGTAGGTTGTTTTTATAGGATTTCCTGAGTCCTGATAAAAATATTATCCAGCCCCAACAGTAATTCAAACGGATCGACTGAAATTAGATTTTAATGGGGAAATGGAAAAAAGGAACTACGATTGACCCAAGTTACGGGATGGAAATGTTAACAGTCAAAGGGACTTGAATAAACGATTTTTTTTTTTTTAACAGAAAGCCTCAAGAGAGATGAAACTTTACACGAAAATACCCTCTAGCAAAGGAAGGAAATGAAAAATATATTATTATCCATCACCAATTATCGTTAATTAAATTCACAGGACTACAAGAAAAACATTTTTTTTTTGTGCCTAGGATTTTAGAACTGATGTTAGTGAAATGTCACGGTAAAGAAGCTTCCAAAGTGTTCAGTGACTAGTTAGTTTCATCGACGACTTTTCCTTTGTATATAATAATCTGTGGCGCTGAATCCTAATATGAATTCAGTTTTTCTCTATCTGCTCTACTTTTTTAGATCTGAGTTTTTTTTAACGTGGAGTTCTACTCGAAATGTACAGTTTCGTGCAGTTTTAAATCACAAGGATTGGTTCTTGTATGTTTGTCCTACTGTCAGTCTGCTGTCCTAGTTCCAGGAAAATTAAAAAAAGTGTTTACCTTCGTAAATGAGGCTGAGCAAAAAACCTGGTCTTCATGTGTTCTAGTTGTTAGAAATTTTCTAGGCAAACGAAAAGCTGAAAACTATCTTGAAATGGTAAACGAGATGCTTAACAGTTTCAGTGTTAACAGCCACTTAGACCATTTTCCTGAAGATTTAGGAGTCACCCGTTAGAAACAAGGTGCAAGATTTTACTAGGATATTAAAACTATGGGGGTCGCTACCCAGGAAGATGGGATACGCACATGATTGGCAGATTACGGAGCTTATGCATTCCTGAATGTCACGGTAAAGAAGCTTCCAAAGTGTTCAGTGACTAGTTAGTTTCATCGACGACTTTTCCTTTGTATATAATAATATTTTTATAATATAATAGTAAAAAATCCGTGTTTAGTCTTTTTATTTGATTCGTGGATTTAACTTAAAATAGTGTAATGTATATTTAAGTAAAATGTTATATCTTAGAAATTTGAGCTTCTAGGGAAAAAGTAATGCCATATTTGAATTCAGGGCATAAAATTCGTATGAAATCAGATCCAAAAACTCTGACGCCAAAACATAAAATAAGTATTTTTTTGTTTTGTTTTTTCTAACCAGCCATTAAAACTGCCACTTATCATCATGTTTGCAACTTTAACTCATCTACTGGTTTTTTTTGTGTGGTCATGATGAGGCACCATAGAGTTCTATTCGATGGACCGAGATCAAGTGTCATAAATATATTCATTAGTAGTTAAAAAATAAAAATCTCTTTGAACATATACATGCTCGACAGTTCAGCGGACTTGAGCCGGGATTGTGCACAGTAGCTGTGTCATGGTCCAGAATGTACTGTTAGGGAGCGTACCGTTTTAAGATACCTGGGATTATTCCCGTGCCAATCCCACTTCCGTTAACCCTTCAGCTCACGGCGGGTGGGTGGTGGGAAATTTCAGCCATAGTAGGCGCTTGGTTGGAGTCAGCATTTAGTCTATAGCTGAAAATTATCGACTTTATTCCCAGCCCTTGTTCAATATGATCCGTATTATTTCAGAAGAAAAAAAATAATTATTTGGAATTCTGTCAATGAGTCAGTATTCAGTACAGAAGTACCTGCAGAGGTACGACGCAAAAGGGAATAAAATGGTGTTTTCAATGGTACGATGACATCTCAAACCAAGATAAAGACCAAGAGCGTACTTTGGTATGTCGTTTGTGGCTGAGTATCTATTGCGTCTCTAGAAGATATCTTGTTTTATTAAAGGGTCTCCTTTATAGATACCGAAGGTTTTAGAATGTAATTAGTTTATCTTAGACAGAAACCTTATAGCATGCCACTATCAGAAGCACATCTATTATGTGTCCTGAGTGCATGGGCCTTCTTAATTATGCAAGGCAGGAAGAAATAATGGCGAGTAACGGAATGACTTCATTACCTTATGCAAAATGAAATCGTTTATAAAAAACTTTATAATAACAATAATATTTTATGGGGTAGTACTCCCACTAGATTAACGAAGGTAGGGCTTGTCTTTATAGCCGTAGGAGGAGCGAAAATATCCTAAAGAAAATTTTATGGTTAAATACATATTCAGTCAAATTAACTATGAAACAACTCAATATTCAAATATCAAGCGTTCAATATGAGCTTTCTAAACTCTTAGACTTAAACTCAGATATTCACTAATGATCATATGATACACACATTCATGTTTGTATCAGTAATGCAATGATGTCAAACAATGCATCAGTAATTCCAATGATGTGGGGCAATAGAAAATTCCTGTTTGTTTGAAGCTCAGTAAAGGAGCATATGTTTAATTCTCTAATCAATGTATTTCCTCAGTGAGAATTATTTTATATCTTAATTTCCTTTTTTGCTGAATTAAAGGATTTTCTGTTTGTACCATTAAAGAATTCCTCTATTGAGTTATGCTGTTGTAATTTTGGCAAATTGAGCTCAGATTTCCAATTCCATTTATAATCCTCATGCATAGATTTTTATAGTTTCAAGATTATTGTAGTTTCATTGGCACGAAGAATACCAAACTGCGAAGGAATAATATTCAGTCAAATATGTTCAATTGAAACGGATAAAGGATTTATATATGATTTTGCGGGTGAAGGTTTTTAATTTTTTATATTAAGAAAGGAACACATTTGTAACATTGCTTATTTTTTATCTGTTATGTGAATATTCAATTTCAATTATTAAAACAGCTTTATTATGATAAAATTACAATCTGCCTTATTAGGCAATACGTAATTGTGATAAATGTTTTCATTCATACCATACATACGATTTTCATTCACTCGCTCATTCATACAGTATTTAGAAACAGCCCAGAGACCTCCCAAATCCACATGGTTGTCACCTCCCTCACATGCGAAAGAGGAAGCGGAGTCCATATGATATGAGCGAGTGAAGGTTGATCAAGAGCTTGAGAGCCACAGACGCTCAGGATCGGAGAAACTGGCCATTGCCAGGACTCTCACTGTCACGCATTTATAGCAAGTCATGAGGCCACTGGCCAAATAGTTGTCCAAAGCCTTTGTTTAGTTCTTGTCTTTTTAGCCTCTTATGTGGGTTCTGTGAATATTATTCTTATTTATCATAGCCGTAATATACGAAATTTCCGGATTCTAAATTTGCTTAGGAGCCATTCAACTTTTCTCTGCCTTATAAATAAGTTTTGCTCTTTAGGTAAAGATTCATAATAAATGTCCGGCCTACCAGACAGGTGGGGCTTGGACGTATACAGCTTTCCGGTTGGCTTCAGGTATGCCTAAAGCTTTGTTCTGCCTATCTTGCTCACTGGGATCCATAAGATAGTTGCAGTTTTTAATAGTGATGAATTGTTGATAGATGAAAAATCAAAAACACGTTAACAAATATCCTTGTAAACTCTAAAAAATAATAATAAAAAACATTGATATTATAAAATCATAATTATAGTTTATAAGTTATGAGGTATCATTTGTATTATAATGCATTATTTTGAATTTATAAATGTGAAGCATGGCCTCTCTGTAAGCACTAGCTATTTTCACTGTTCCGGAGATCTTAACCAGACAAAAAAGCTAGTCACTGCTCCATTGCATTGTCGTGGAACAGCGGATGTATTTACAGCCACTGCTGCGGCACTATTGCGGCCTTTGGTTATTGCTAAAGGAGCAATCCTACGTAACGGTCCTGGCTGGCTCCTGACGGGATCTCACAGGTGAGAGGAGCAAGAAACAGTTTTATTCCCGTCCAACAGGGAGCAGAAAAAAAACTGAAAGGATAATCTATTTGCTTACCGCCCTTTAAACAACTAGAATAAAAAGGCTACCTTATAATTATATTTTTTTTGGAAATGATCCTAAAGGGCTACGCTGGTGGTTTCCCATACCTGCGTAATCATAACATAATACCTATGAAGTACGCGGGATTTCACCCAATGCCGATATTTTCAATGCAGTAGGAATATCTAATACGATGAAGTCTGATAATGAATGGAGCTTTTTTTTGTGTGTTAGTGACTTTTTTTTTAAATTTAATTATTTTTTCCCCCCTTTCTGAGGTAAAAACCTCAAACGGAGTTTCCCCACATGCACGTGTAGCGGGCTCATGGGGGTACGTCACCTGTGGTGCGCTTATTCCGATGCAATGGGATGAAGCGCACCTTACCTTATTCTGTTTTTCTCCTTTATTCAAAACAAAACTACAAAAGCAAATACAAAAGAAAGGAAAATTTCAACAAAACAACCTTTAAACTAAATAACTACTATTTTCCTTACTAGCTATAATGTTTTTAATATACTAATGTATATTAGTGAACTGTAATAAACAGTCGACATCTTTTGCCATCTCATCCAAGGATCTGGTACAGGCATTAATGAACATCTCAAGCTCTTTCATTAACCCGAGATGACCCAACAAATTCATCCACTCATTTAAATATTCACGGCCATAACTATGACTCTAGACATTCATGCTGGTTTTCTTGACAGGATTTGTCAATTTGACTTGTTGTTGATCAGGTTTATCAAGTAACTACTCTTTTTCCTTGATGAAGGTAAAAATGTATCTATACATATCCCAACCATCCTAATATATTATCTTGGAAGGGTGGTTCTTCTTTCATTCATTCATATTGAAACATGAACACCTTACTCTTTGCTACTCACAAGTCGTGTCAGTGTAGCTGCCGAAAGCGTTTGTATCATTGCTAAATAAATTATTGTTAGATATAGAAGAAAGTGTTCATGTTTCAGTTTTAAGTCAAGATTCAATTATTATAATTGCAGTTTTGTACTTGCTTGCGCTTTGCTACTCAAACCCATTATTTCAAGTAAGTTAGTGTGAGTACTAGTTAGGCAAAGGCTGAAACATTTTTTATTTGTGAATGCTTATTTTCTTAATTATATTGAATGAGAAAAAATGGTCCCATTTAGCAATGCATTTTGCTTCTACAGTTTAATAAATATACCATGGTATATCCGTATTCATTTACTAAATTTCGATCTGATTTTCGTGAGGGTACGGAGTACGGATTCCGTTATTAGTTGTGTATGGAGTACGATTCCGTTATTAGTTGTGTATGGAGTACGGATTCCGTTATTAGTTGTGTATGGAGTACGATTCCATTATTAGTTGTGTATGGAGTACGGATTCCGTTATTAGTTGTGTATGGAGTACGGATTCCGTTATTAGTTGTGTATGGAGTACGATTCCGTTATTAGTTGTGTATGGAGTACGATTCCGTTATTAGTTGTGTATGGAGTACGATTCCGTAATTAGTTGTGTATGGAGTACGGATTCCATTATTAGTTGTGTATGGAGTACGATTCCGTTATTAGTTGTGTATGGAGTACGATTCCGTTATTAGTTGTGTATGGAGTACGATTCCGTTATTAGTTGTGTATGGAGTACGATTCCGTTATTAGTTGTGTATGGAGTACGATTCCGTTATTAGTTGTGTATGGAGTACGATTCCGTTATTAGTTGTGTATGGAGTACGATTCCGTTATTAGTTGTGTATGGAGTACGATTCCGTTATTAGTTGTGTATGGAGTACGATTCCGTTATTAGTTGTGTATGGAGTACGATTCCGTTATTAGTTGTGTATGGAGTACGATTCCGTTATTAGTTGTGTATGGAGTACGATTCCGTTATTAGTTGTGTATGGAGTACGATTCCGTTATTAGTTGTGTATGGAGTACGATCCCGTTATTAGTTGTGTATGGAGTACGATTCCGTTATTTGTTGTGTATGGAAGTAACACTCCTTTTACTTACCAGCCGCTCCTCAAAGTGTGAACCTCCTTCATGTGGGTTTTAGTTTTTGTTCAGACTTCATCTATTTAACTTATATGGTATTCGGGTCGATTCGTGCTAACTGGAATGCTCGCCGAATTCGATTAGAGATATGACAGGTAGGCGCCAAGATCTGTTCTGTTCCGGTGACGATCTCCTGCCCGGGGCCAGTGACCAGAAGCTGCCTACTCCCTGTCCACGCCTGTGTATTTGTAAATATATTTATTTATGGAGCGAGCAGAAAGAAATATTGAGCATTTATCGCGGGAAAGAAGTTCATGAATCATTCGTTAGTGGCAATAGCTTCATAGGTAGGAGGTCTTGCCTCGCATGCGCCCTATCTATTTTGTACAATTGTCATATCTCTGTGTATTTCTTATTTATTTATTAGCCTTATTTACGTTAGGTGTAATATTTACTCGTAAATTGCCTCTGTTGTTTTTTACATTTGACTGAAGTTTTTATCGATATAGACGTTTGAATATCATATTTTATATTCATATTTATCTCGTTTTTCTTAAGATTTCATCCGTAGGATTAAATAGATTAGCTTTAGTAATTAAAGATTGGTAAGACTGACAAAGATTTGCAGAATCAAACATTAGCAGCTGGCATTTTTTAAACATATTGTTTGATAATAAATAAATATAATTCTAATGAGATAGGAGATTATGGAAAATTTTGATTACTGTATATTTTTGAACATCCGAAAACTTAATTTCTCTTAAAAATTTATTTATTTGAAAATTTTTCTTTTTCAATTTAAGATGTTTTTGACAAAAATAGTTCTTCGATCATCAAGGTAACCCAATAATGAACAAAACGACTAAATTTTCATAGGACATATTTATATATATATATTATTTATTATATGTTGACGGTATTTCCGATAGTACTGGAAGTATTAAAAAAAAGTAAACCATTATTAAAAATTCGAACCTGTTTCTTTCTTATTTCTGAGCATGGTAAGACACGTTTAGGCAAGAATATTAAACAATATTAAATTAAAAATTAAATTTCGTTAGCATACAAAACAAAATGTTTCGCTTTTCAAAACGATTTTAATTATTGCCAATATTTTAGCTGTAAATTTCAAAAACCCGATCATATTTGATCGATAATAGGCAGTATTTTGTTTTTCGTTTACTAAGTATTTATGATACTCACTCTCGCTCAGCTAAGTTAAAGTAAATAAATACGAAATAAAACAATGCACTGACAACACCATCAATTACATCAAACCAAATGAGATGTGCGCAATATGTAATTTAAATAAGCTAGGATAGTCCGAGGATAGTTTTTGTAGTCTGCTCGTCTGATGTTCAATTTACCCTAACACGACTGTATAAAGAAAGGAACGGTATAGCTATCCTTTCTGGGACCGCTATTAAAGAAGAAAATGTTTTTATTATACTAACAAAACACTAGGGATCAAATGATATTATTAATTTTTACTTTAGTTATTTGTTAATTATGATTGTTCTGTTTTAATTAATTTCAGATCTAATTTAATAATATTACGATTTCCACATTATAAACATGGTACATATTGATATTTACACGTCCTTGTTCTAAGAAATGTATCCTTAAGAAACAATAACAGTACTATTCTAAGTATAATTGATTAGCAATTAATAAATACTGAGGAGTAGACAGTGCCATCATCCTCCACTGCATCGTAAATAATTTAATAATAAAGCTGAGACTCGCCAGAGCATGCTGTGCCGATAGCCATTGTCGATTGTCCATAACCCGCCGTTGTAATCTCGAGCTAAGTGTACGCTTTCTATCGGCCCTACTTTGCCGACTCAATGGGCAAATAAGGTACCTTTAGACGTGGAAATAATACATTTTTTGAGGCCGTTCCTTATTGTGATTGCCGAGTCCTCTCCCCCTATATAAAGATGAGTGGGGAGGCCTTTGCAAAATAGCGGTTTTACAAGCGGGAATTATCCTAGGTTCCCGCTAGTTACACACCAGGACATTATGGCATTAGCCACGTTCCCTTGGAGGCGGGCCTTGGGTCTACTATGCATGGTCGGAATGGTGATTAGTATGTTTCGGGTTATCTTAGTATGTGACTAAACAATGGTATTTGTCGAAGGACGGACTTGTTAACTTTAATACGACATTGTCAATTTATTTTTTCTTAAGTCCCTGTCTGAAAATTCATGCACTCTGCCTTGAAACCATTACAACTATTTTTCTGCACTTGAGTGGTTTATTCATGGGATCTTTGCTTCCACGAACCGTCTCAGCAATTGGCTCAGAAGACCATTTTTAAGTTTTGATAGTAAGAAACTAAACACAGTAGTGCCAATATTAATAGGTATTTTTTAAGTGAATATTTTACCTGTTTATAATTTTATTGTATACGACAATTTTTAGTTAAAATCTTTTAGTATGTGTCGGAGGGCGCACGCCGGGGGAGGTATCGTTGAACCAGGCGCTGCTCGGTGGGTGTCAGAAAGATATATGAATAAACCTCTGGTCTTTGACTTTTGCTGGTGGCCTAGTCAGCGGGTAGCTTAATTCGAATTTGCTTATTGCTCTGACTCGATAAGATCTATAAGTGTGCTCACGACAGTGCATTATGTTCAGGGAAAGAGTTACATGCTAGGTTCTTAGGCAGATCATTCGTTTATATTGGCCAATCAGAGGGTACTCAGCCCACTCCCATAGTGAGCTCATGCCGTGTTGGGATCGTGAACTAGTCCCTTCTCTCTATAATTACACCGAAGATTTATTGATAAAATATGGAAAGATAGGTGGGTGTGAAAAATCCTGAAATATATGTATGTATTTTATTTCAGCAGGAGTAACATCACTTTCGACATTAAGTATCTGAAGACTTTGATACGTTTGGACTATCTGTTTCGCGTGCTTTTGCGTGAGTTTTCCGGTACGAATACGTAAGCCCAAGCAGGTTCTAGTTAGTGGTGTGCAGTTTTTTTCTTATGTTAGGTTAATTATATACCTTATCTAAACAAAAAAAAGTTTATATTTTCTAAACTTCACAACAGGCAAATTGCCGTAGACCATTGAGAAATTTATCGAAACAAATGATTTCCCTCTCCTTCCATTTTGTAAACGTTTCGTTGTTGAGAAACAGGTGGTTACTACTTAACCTTGCGCAGAACAAGAGGCCCGTGAGCGATGGGTCACGAACTGTACAGCCCTCAATGGAATGTAGAAACAGCACGGGTGACAAGTCGCCATTTACAGAGGCCATTAATTCTGCCATCAGCGGGCGAGCGCCCTTGGGCGCAGCTGATAACTCGCTCGTGGCTCACCTACTTAAAGAGTTGGGCTATCAGCTCCAGCTGGGGAGGGGCGCGATGAAGAATAGATAACGGAGGCAAACAAACCGCATAGTTCGCATGGAAATGGCAATTGCTCAACGCACAGGCATCTAACGATCTGCCCTTTAACCGATTAAAACAAGACCCCCGAGGAATTTAGAAAGGATCTCTTGAATCCTTCCTGGCTTGTGTATCCTGTATCGCACTGTGCTTATAAGAACCTGAGCGGAAGGAATTATGTATTATAAAATAAAACACCTCCAAAGCTTTTTTTAATTTATACCCGAACGTTTTCGACAAATTAGGTCATTCTGAAGGGCTCGTGTTGATGGTAACTATACTACTTACCGAGTTAGCTTGAGGCCTAATCGATCCTATGCTTTTGAGTATAAATTAATAAGGCTGTATAAATTCAGAAGGTGTTAATACACATAATTTCACAAAATACACACTCCACTTATTATATATAATTATAAAGATTAGTATTAAACATATGAGGTTCATTTATCATCAGGAAGAAAAACAGAGTAACTGGGTAAACATCATATCACAAGTGAAAAAGAAAAAAATGGATTATGGTACTAATCCGGTTTAGTATTTATTCCACAATGTTTAACGGTAAAGACATGATAGTCACTCAAGCAAGTAGCATGGTCACCATCAAATGGTGCTAGAAGGCCAGAAGATGAATTCATTGTTGAAATTCGTTTGACGGCAAAGGAATAATGCAGGGGAGACCAAAACAATCAAAAATATAAATTCACATAATTTTTTATTACCGACGAAGATTAAGGTTTAAGTTGAAAGACGTTATAAATGTTTGAAGTTTTCTTCACGAATGCTACCTTTCATCGTAGATCTTTCATGATATAGTAGAAATAAAAACTTTATTTTGATAAAATTACAATCTGTCTTATTGGGCGATAAGTAATTGCAATGAATTTGATCATTCAGACCATACTTACATTAATCATTTGCTCATTCATGAAGTATTTAGAAACAGCCCAGAGACCTCCCAAATTCACATGGTTGTCAGCCCCCTCGCACACGATAGAGGAAGCGGAGTCCAGGGATGTCCCCCATGCTCATCCATCAGCCGCGTCACTGGATTCGAGCGAGTGAAGGTTGATCAAGAGCTTGAGAGGCACAGACGCTCAGGATTGGAGAAACTGGCCAATGCCAGGACTCCCACTGTCACGTATTTATAGCAGGTCACGAGGCCACTGGTACTTTGGTCTCCGATGTGGATTATAGGGATGTGTGGCGCAGTGCAAGGGGATTAGGGTGGTTTGATTTTCACAATATTCAAAAAAAAAAGTTGTTTATAGGTTTATATTCATGTTATAATCCATGGCGATTGGCCATAAAGACAGAGTTGTACAGGTATGCTTCACTTAGGAAAAATGTTTCCAGGAAGCAATGAAAGGGTTAAAAACAAGAATCCCCAAGAGTTTATGCTACAGAGAGGTATGTGACGGCCACGGGCTCGGCTGGCCGTTAGCTGGAGTTACTGGAGCAGGCTGGTAATTAGTACCACTGGAGTCCAACTGGAGCGGAACTGACTTTACTGATGGAGGCAGCCTCTTCAGATGCACTCTCCCAATCGGCTCCAGCTTACACGATCCATTCTTCTCCTTGGACAATTGTCTAATATTTTACTGCTCCGTATTACAACTGCAAACTATTCATCGAGGCCAATCTGAAAATTCACGTCTTTTACGCACAACCTCAATCACTCTTTCTTCTTTCAGCTCCTCAAAATACTTCAAGAAATAAACTTATGAATGAAAGCCAACATTGGAAAGCTATGTGTCATAAAGTACAAGAGTGCATATCCTACAAACTACCACTCTCTTTAAAAATAACTATTATCCTGTAGACAACTCGTCAATTCTCCCATTAGTTTCTGCGTAATTGTTGTAGCTAAATTCTGCCATGAACATCTCGCCGGCATTCCAAATCATGCTGGCCAAAAACGAATGAAGGGTTTTTAAATTATTACACTAATTAGGCGAAATTCATAAAAAATATTTATTCAACTAAACATACCTTAAATTTATTGATAGGGAACCTTGACGTATGAAAATCATCTTTAAATTAGCCCTTAGCTCTTGCCATTTTGACTGACAAATGGTGTGAAATACTTACGAAGGCCTTACTTCCTAAAAAATAATGGACGATTACACCTGAAGTTTCGCTGTGAAAAATCATTTGCATCGCACTATATGTCGTCACCGAAGTCACTTGTATCTGAGTACCCTCCTGAGGGTGTACCTGGACTCATTAGTGGGTTGATGTGGGTAAGGATCGTTAAATAGTTTTACAGGGGTTCTAATATTCATGCTTAACTAATTCAATTATTGCATATAACCCGAGTAATATAGCCTTTTGTTATTTTTACGACGATATGAAATACGTAATTTAACGCACACAATTTTCCTTCGGGGCTTGGTAAGTAAATACGTTTTTAATATCCTTCGCTCATTATTGTTCTAACGGAGAACATATTTTGTAACACTGGAAGAAATAAACTCAGTTATTAAAGAAAAAAAAAAACCTTATAGCACCTATAACCTTTGAGTTTCACCCCGTTCATAAAAATTCCTCGAAACAGACCTAAAGCAAATAAAAATTAGATAGGGTACAAATTATCCCACAACATTCATAAAATGACGGGATTTCCAGCCACGGTGTAGGGTAGTAAAATAAGGTTTATCACGTCTGAGTGAATAACTTATTCCATATTTTACTACCAGGCCAATGTGAACCAGTTTTTATTCAGCTCATTTCTCATATTTCTGTTTTTATGTTTGTAAAAATAAGACGCGCGGGAGACAAAAACGAGGAGCATGTGCCTGTGAGTTAGTAGCCCGCTGGAAGATCTTATCCTCGAGGAATGTACCCAGCTAAGTGTACTCATCCGAACTGGCTCCTTCGCCCTGTGGGCGAGCTGTCTTTGGCTCCGGGAAAATCATCAACTTGATTAATTAATCTCGGGCATTGGGAATAATCAGTGCTTGTGTATTCCCCTCGCGGGCCACCGCAGGAAACAGCCCAGTCCTGTCTCAATTTATTCTGCCATATCGGTGCGACTTATTGATAAAACCGAGAGGCGCGAGCCTTTTTTTTTCATGAGACGCTGCCCTGAAGTATCGTACGGCTCCTAATAAATAAAATGTCATGAATTTCTTTATTTATGTTAGGAGCACTCGCGACCGCCCGAGACACCTAGAGTGCTACAAGTACTTGTATTAGATTGCGCTGCATCTGATTGTACATACGACGTACAAATACCCCACGCAAGAGTGACCGTTCCATTGCGCATGCCTCCTCAGCTAGCAAAGAACACGCCTTTCCGCCAACGGTGCTCCGTCTATACAGCTGTTTCGGAATGTCTGCTTTGAAAATATGTAGATGGAATTAACCTTTTTTTGAGTGCGTTAAGGAGCTTTAAATTTATGTAATGGAAGGTCCTCCTTTCCTCAGGAAAGGAAAAGTTTTAATTTTACCAGAGAACTTGGTGTGATAAGGGGACTTTAATCTGGAGCTAAACAAATCTATTTTTTTCAACAACGCTCAGGACATGCTTATTGAAAACGGCTATTGTCAGGACTCTTGAGACCTCTGCTGCTTTATTTGATAAAGTTGAGCAAAACTGTATTTGTGATTGTGGTACTAGATTAGAATGATTGGATTTCGTGACATTTCGTAGACTTAAAGGGGATCCTATTAATGATATAAAGTAAAGGGAGTCCAGAATTAACGCAAGATTTTATTTAAATAGAAAACACAGTTTTTAGTATTTTTGTTGTTATTTTTTTATTGAATTATAAAGTAAATCGGATAGGGTTATTTATGGAATATTACATCGGGCAAATGGCCTCCACGACTTTGCTGGCACATACCCACTCTTTTGTCGAAATTTTCCATGACCATTTGGCTTAAATGTGGTTGAATTTCGTTCATGCAACGTTGAATTTCCTCTTTTAATGCACTGGTGGATGTGGGCTTGTTGACATACACCTTTGACTTCAAATAAACCCATAAAAAGAAATCTAAAGGTGTTAAATCACACAATCTAGAGGGTCAATTCTGATCACCGAAACGAGAGAGTACACGACCTGAAAATATCTCATGCAGTATTTGAATTGCTTCATGGGCTGTATGGCGTGTGGCACCATCTTGTTGAAACCACATATTAGCCACATCAATATCATCCAATTTCGGCACAAATAACTGTGTTTACGACGCCGAATTGATGTTCCTGGATTTTCTACAACACTCTCACGCACTGCTTCGATATTGACATTTGAACGGCTTGTTTTTGGACGACCAGTGTGTTTAGTTTCTCCAACTGATCCAGTCTCCCTAAATTTTTCAATTATTCTCTTCACAGTTGATGATGTCAAAACACTATTCCGACTATATTTTGTATGAAATCTTCGATTTGCGGCCGCCAAACTTTCATTTTTTTTGAGATAATGGTCAACAATAAAGACACGTTGTTCTATCGTGTAACGCTCCATTTTTACTAACCCTAAACCGTCAGCTGTCAAATTGTTTGTTTTTTTAGCGTTGCCAGCACTTCACTGCAGAAATGGTGGCTAATTCAAATCTTGCAATAATTCTAGGGCACCATTTACATTTTTCAGATCAACTTGAGCAGAACTTCCCTAAACAGAATCTCCAACAGTGGTTTAAAGCAATGGATTCAGAAATAAAAGAAACTGGACTTTTTAATGAACAATGAATTATTGGTGGACAATCTGGAACGGAACCTTCTTTTTCGACCTTTGTTCACTTGGAAAGAGGGTAATACGGCAGGGGTAAGTCTGGGTGTCACTGGAAAAGTGTCTATTTAAAGCTCTATTCGAGCAGAAATTAGAGTACGCTAGACTTAAATGTAACACAAAAGTGCACTCCATAATCATCAGGACACTAGGAACAACCTTGAATAACTCTTAGCTCAGGGGATCGCCATCATAATATCCTAACTCATGGAAATCATCCGGCAGTGGAATCAGTGGCTGGCGTAATGCAAAGAGACAAGGATCAATGCACTGAGTGATGAGGTAATGCAGTTCAATTGAATTGCATCAGGAGTGCAATAAAGACGACTTTGAGCTAGAGCTAGAGATACCGTTATAAAATGAAGTGGCTTTTGATTAGAATCAGCACTCTAAGGTAAACCGTACATGAAAATCATGAGGGCAGAGAAAAGAGCATGGAACAAGGTTAATGCACTCAGTGCCTACCCATTTTTGATTACTTTGCTCTACTTTTAGAAGCATGAAATATTAATGGTTTGTGTTTCCTGTTATGAAATTAGTCAAGAAGTCGATACATCAATTGAAAAAGTCACGAGAAGGGGACCGTCTAGAAAGAAAGTTTTGAAGAAGATTGTGCTCAGAAAAATTCGTTCAAGGTTCCCCACTGAGGCATAAGCGATAATTATTTCATACATTATGCAAACAAACAATTTAAGTGATCTACGGTAATTTAGTTATCTGTAGAAGGTAACGAGTAGCAAGTTCATTCGACCTACATTTGAAGGCGATCTCTTGCGTGGTGAAGGTCTTAGCAAGTGTCGAACTGTAGCGTATCGGTTTCAGCTGAGTGAATTTGCATAGTTAACATGTGCGGACATTCATACATAAACATGTTCGCCCACTAACTGTCCGCTGTTACCAAGGAATCGTTAATTGGTGGTGGGGCGTGTAATTCTGTCCAATAACGGTCTAATGTATCATTAGTACGGTATAAGTTATACTCTGTAAGGTTTTAGAGAGCTACTACCGAATAAAACTGACATTAAACTTAGAGTAAAATTGACATTAAACAACTCACACTTCTATTATCCCCCATCTCAAAAAAAAAAAAGGAGTAATTGATAAATAATCAGTTTTAATATTAAATTAAAATAAATTATATTGACAGTTGGTTATAAATAAACGAAATTTGGGATTCAATTGTTAAAACCATTATTATTAATAAAATTTATCAAATTTATCCTTGCGTTCAAGGATATACATGATACGATACAAAAACAAAAACAGTTTATTATAAACGAATACCAGGATACAGGTACCCACCTCCTCAAATTGAACATTTAATAAACAAACATATTTAAACAACATACAAATGTGCTTATATCACTACATTGTAGAAACGCCAGTTATATTTGCAATTTTTATTTTTTTTTAATTAAGAAAAACTTATTAGTTTCCTTTTTTCTAGTTTCCTTAGAAACCATAGAAATGTACAAATGGAATTAGATTTATTTGTTTTTCTGTATATGCTATCACGAGTCCCGCTAGAGCAAAAAGATTTCATCTTCTTTTCCCATTTAATTTAAAACCAATTTCAGCCAACCGCAAAATGTGCTTTCCTCTGAGGTTTTACTGAGAGTATCTCCCCTATTCATTATTATTGTGATTTCTAATGATCAATAAAAATATAGTATGAGCCCGCAATGTATTTTGTTTTATTTGCAGAAACTGATTTCAGTTTAGGTTTGTGGGACTTTTATAAACTTACATATCTTTTCAAAATAGATTTGAGAGACGAGGGTTGGTGGGCATAGATTTTGGTTTTCGAGTTTTCTATTTTTCTCAATGATGGTTTGAGTAAATTTGATTTTAGCCACTGACAGATTTACCCCTCAGCTATCAATTTGCACAAGAATCGTCATTTAGGATAGGTATTCTGTACCCCGAAAAACGTTTTTCCAAAGGCGTTAGTTGTCAGAGATAAGTATGGTTCATGAAAAAACCCATTTATTTTTCAAAAACAGGTCCTAGGAATTCAGGTAAACATTGAACAATGTGACTTAAATTTGTGTTGCTTTAAATCAACAGTAAATGATATTGGCTTACTGATAAATTGTATTAAACGATCGAGTTCCGCAATATTTTGCTTCTTTTACGCCAAAAAAAAAAACGTCCGGATCGTTCACCCGCCCTGTGCCAACTAAGGTCAACATCATTTTCAAAACAATATGGGCTCAAAAAACGCAATCACATACAGATGCAATCACAATTAGCCACTCAACTACAAATGATTTTTTGAAACTTGGCAGAGCTTCACCAAACCAAAAAACCTTTCGTGACAAATTGTGCATAACCGGCAGAAAAACAGAAACTTAAACAGTGTTGATCGATGAAACATATTGGACTCGTCACAACATCGCTTTGTCGCCTCTGTGGCAAAATTAGAACCCGAATGGCAACTGACCCCTTATTCCAATACGCCCCGGTTTCCACTATATATTTTATCTATACTATTCAAAATCAATCCAGGTCTTTTCCAGCGTATACGGCTATAAATAAGTGTATGGCGTCCAATACAATAACCCGTTTTTTCTGCAGCATTAGGACGTTAATAAAACTCAAAAAAAATAAGTTGAAATTACAACACTCATTTTTTAATTGCTTCTTGTACCTCAGAATTCCCGGTGTTACAACTCAACAACCTTGATTACCTTAGAGAAATCTTTTTCCTGTTTGACAAAAAATCATTACATAAAAATCAGTAATAGTTTCCTTTATGTTTCATCGGCCAATTGAGTTCAGGGTTATGCAATTAAGAGCATTATTTAATACACGTGCTATCGATAACTATTTAAGTTTTTCTTGCTTGGGTTTTTACGTCCTTATCTATTCGAACTATAGAGAAAACGTGTTGAGAAACCGAATTCTAATTTACAGAGATTCGAATAAACAAAAGAAGATTATTATATAGAGATAAACTGAAATCAATAATTTCATGAAGCAACTATCACTTAAATGACCACTACGCCGGTGTGTGAATTAAATAGTTTAAGCAATAATAATGTACGCGTTATGATTATTAATACTTACGAAAACTATTGAATACTTTTGATAATTAAAAAAAAATATGTCTCTCAGGTCTTTATTTTATGCCCAAAAGCTTTCTATTAATAGTAATAAGTAATAAAGCGTTCTACATAATAAATAAGACAGACAAGATTAATTATTTATTAATTCAGCCAATAACAAATCATTGATGCAAGATCAATATTGCGAGATTAATTGAATCGAGTTTTATAAAGAAGAGTATAAGAAATTTTGATGAAATTAAAAATAAAAATGAAAGAAAAAATATATGAACAGTTTTAATCGCTTGTGCGATATTCAAGGTTGGAATCTTCGGAATATTCTTTTTCGAGGGAACAGAAAAATCCTTATTCCTCATTGCCGGTTAGCAATCCTTCGAAGTTGTGCAGAAAATTAAATGGGTACAGGAACAGTTTAATAGAATGATATATGACCATCAGTTAGTTCGTGGGCAGTAGTTTAGAAAAAGTATACAAGCATATTCATCATGCATCATTTTTTATTTTGCCTCTGAAGTCTTATTAAGTGTTATTCAGATTTATGTATTTATGCCATAAATTTTCGAGGCCAGGTATTAATTACGGATTCCAATTTTTTTTTTTAATGACTGTTTAGTTTTTTGTAATTTATTGTCGTATTCTGTTTTAAGCTGTGGGATCAATTTTTGTTTTCGGCTTAAAAGATCTTTTTCCAATCTGAATGGTCCAGCCCTCTACATTGCCAATTTTGTATTGTTTGATTTTTTTATTATTTCTCTATTTTACAGGATAGTAAAATATAATTTTTGTTTACAGGTAAGTAGCTGTCAATTCGGAAAGGAATATTTGTCGGTAAGATCTATATTTAATAAATTACCAATGTTGAGTGTTAAATTGTAAATTGGGTCTAAGAGAAGACAATTTTTTAAGTAAATCCGAACGGTTAACTCATTAGAAAGCCTGATCTATTAGAGACGCTCTCTAGTTAATCTATTTTCACCCGATTTTCCTGCCGGGTTAATCGCTAAACATATGACGATTGTATAATGAAATGCAATTTGAGGCGTATTTTACTAGCGTACTGGAATAGTTATGCAAGATGTTTAAAAAGTGAATGACGAACCGATAAAGAAAATTATTATCTTCCAATTTTTTTAAATTTCCATCCAATAAACGAAAATGTAACAATCAAATCAAAAGAAGATATTAGCTTGGAAAGCATGTCCAGAATTTTTGTACAAGTCGGAAAACTTTTTGTTGTGTCAACAGTGTGGATTTTCCACTAGAAATAACTTTTTGGTTTTCAAAAACTTGCAAAGGCCATTGTTTATTTGAGACAGTACTCACATGTTCCTTATACAAACAGTAAAGGTCAGAAAAAAACACACAAACAAGAGAAAGTTTGGGGTTTGAGTCTATATCACAGACGACATTTCACTCTCTTATTGTGGTGGCTTCCCCTCGATGATACGAGTGCTGCTCCAGATCAATTGGCCTAGTTTGGATTCGTATCTTTGGTGGAGGTATACAAGAAGCTCCAAGCTCTTCGTCGTATTCAATCTTTACTATTCAAGTCCAGAGCACATAATTACGAAAAATTGAAGCTTGGGTGTTTGATTTAGGCCAACTGAAGTCCCAAAAATACCATTTTGGGCGTACTCGATGAGTACAAATAATAACTATTGTTTAAATAGCCCGTTATAACTTGATATTGACCTTTGGTTTTTAGTAACGAATAAATGAAACTGGTTGATCTAATAAACTTTATTTCATTTTATTATTTGATAATATGTATCGACTATTGGTAGACTCTCACTACTTTCCTGATTCCATCCGCCTTTTTAGGCATCCCACACCCCATATCCTTCTCATACATCCTTCAAATGGGGGACTCCCCTTAGTGTAAGGCACTCATTAGCCCAAAATAATTTTTCTTTATTTTTCCCACATCCTATTTTTGTAAGTTTGAGAGCTAAGGAAAAAAAAAAAAACAAAAAAAAGATATTGACCTAGGATCCGTTCACCCTAAATAAAATTTACTTTCTTTTTCCCTTTTTTTATATGATTATAAAATACCCTTCTTAAGTGTGGAAAATTTGACTACCATATATTTTTTTAAATAACTGTAGATTCCATTAACCAAACATTAGGAATTATTTTGAGCTCTATTAATAATAGAATACTTACTACGGGGGTCATCCGGTACTCAAGAATTTACTTCTTTTTTTAGTTCTATTCTCTCTTCATTTATAGAATTGTTTTTATTTAATTTTCGTGGTATGGTATATTTTTTATAAAAAGAGAACTTTTGTAAGAATTACACACGCATTAATTACACATGATACATAGCTATAAATAATTCAAAATAAAAATTGAGAGGTGGGCATTCGAAAAAGTTATATGGAAATTCTTCTTCCATTCTTCAAACTGTACTAACCCATGTTTTTCAAGCAGGCTTTTCTTCAGAAGCGTGGTATTATGCAAGTGAAGGAATATATGGTAAATTATTCTCATTTACGGCTTCGCTCTTGATTTTGAAAGGAATAAAGATTTGCATTAGTGAACTATAACAATTTACTGGTTCGTTAAGAAAATTAGTTTTCATATAATTAGCTCAATAGTGGATGCCATGAAATTTGAAATGCTAACTGAATATTTGAGAAGGACAAATATGTTTTATGTATCCTTGGACTGTTTTAATATTATTAGCAATTGTAACATTCATTTTTATTATTTCTAATTAAAATTGTGATATAGTTGGTAATTAAGAGACAAACAAATGAAATCAATCATCGATACTGATTTTGCTAATGGTCAATTTTCCTTGTAGTGTAGATCTAAATTAATATTTATTCTTAATGAGTTAATACGTTAATATTTTAGCTATTTACAATGTATTATTTAACTGGTTTTTAGTAACCAAGGTGTTTTTTTTTTTTTTATATATTACGGGATAGTTTTTTCGTATCATCCGGGGATGATATGACGGAAACGCGTTCCGTCCCATTCCCAGATTATTTCTCTACTTTGTCCTTTCTCTGCATAGTATTCAGTAATTTATTTTATTTTTTATCCAACTAAAAAAATAATTTTTGATAACAATGTCAACGCTAACGATGTAAATTCGAATGGTTGTTATAGTTTACACGAGAAAATTAGTTCCACGCCTGTAGTTTTTAGGTTTATGACAAAACGCCATTAAAAGTATGACTAAAGGGACATGACAAATTATTCCATGTTCTAACTTGACTACAACTTTATAGTTTCGTCCGTGACACGTTTTTTTTTTTTTTTAAAACAAGATTATACAGGATATCAGTGTTCATGTAATAATTCACTTATTGACCCACTTTAAATATGACGTTAAGTGCCGCCACGGTGACTTCCCTCATAACATGCAACGTTAGGGGGCCGGCACAAGTGCCCAATTGGTAAGAAATTACTTTTTAGCGGGTTCATGCGAGCCTACAATATTCCCACAGTAGACAGACTGCATCCGTAATACTTGTGTCTTTGACTGTCGAAGGAGTTATTCAATCATACCTAATGTTCGCATATTAGCGATTATTGGCGCGATGGGAATCAGGACAGCGCTGAAAGTTGCATTGGCATACTTAAAAAGTTCTTATTTCGCCTCAGGAAGGAAAAGTTTTAGTTTTACCAGAGAACTTGGTGTGATAAGGGGAATTTAATCTGGAGCTCAACAAATTTATTTTTTTCAACAACGCTCAGGACATGCTTATCGAAAACGGCTATTGTCAGGACTCTTGAGACCTCTGCTGCTTTAATCTTTGATAAAGTTGAGCAAAACTGTATTTGTGATTGTGGTACTAGATTAGAATGATTGGATTTGGTGACATTTCGTAGACTTAAAGGGGATCCTACCAATGATGTAAAGTAAAGGGTGTCCAGAATTAACGCAAGATTTTATTTAAATAGAAAACAAAGTTTTTAGTATTTTTGTTGTTATTTTTTTATTGAATTATAAAGTAAATCGGATAGGGTTATTTATGGAATATTACATCGGGCAAATGGCCTCCACGACTTTGCTGGCACATACTGATTCTTTTATCGAAATTTTCCATGACCATTTGGCATAAATGTGGTTGAATATCGTTGATGGATGTGGGCTTGTTGACTTCAAATAACCCCATAAAAAGAAATCTAAAGGTGTTAAATCACAAGATCTAGGGGGCCAATTCTGATCATCGAAACGAGAGAGTACATACACGTCCTGGAAATGTCTCATGCAGTATTTAAATTGTTTCATGGGCTGTATGGCATGTGCTACCATCTTGTTGAAGCTACATATTGGCCACATCAATATCCGATTTCGGGATGGTTTACAAGGCCGAATTGATGTTCCTGGATTTTCAACAACACTCACGCACTGCTTCGATATTGGCATTTGAACGGCTTGTTTTTGGACGACCAGTGTGTTTAGACACGCTTTATATTAAGATGCAGTGACCTGTTTCCAAACAGAGTAAACCAAAGCTTCTAGTTAGTTCTTGTCTCTTTAAGTCTCGTGCATTGGTTCCACAATATTCTTTTGTCAAATGGAAGCCTAGACAGGCCCTGCTGTACTGTTCGATATAGGAAGAGGGATGGAATTAAAAATAGCTGTCACAAAGAACCTTCTTCTATGACTATGGTACATTCATACAGCATTGCTTGACTTCCTCTAAAAGTGTTTTGTAGTTGGCCCTGGTGTTGAATTAGTGTGTGGCGTATCGAAGATCATCTTAAGATATCACTGTTTTGAAGAAATCGCCGTCTCAAAGCCCATCAAAGCCTTTATAATTTAATAAGAAGGATTAAGCTTTAATTTTCATAGGTCTAAAAAATCTTCCTTTATCTTACGTTTTGGCATTCCCTGACTGGAACGTGTTTACAATAGTTGCTTGTTTTCGTTGGCCTTCTCAACTACATTTTTCTGATAGATGGGTGAGTATGAGACCTTTACTTGAGTCTTGAAAAGGGCTAATTTAGTTTTCATAGAGCTCAGCTTTCCTAAATTTTCCATGTTCTGAAGTTTATTTGTAAAATAGAGTATGTTAAATATTTAGTTAGTAAGTTAAATATTGATAAAGTACCTGTAGAATAATCTCTTTGTTAAAAATTGTAATGATTATCAGTTATTTGTTTGAAGTTTATCATTTTATCGGAATACCTACAGTTCACAATTAAAAATACTTAGTCATTTACAATTGGTAGTACAGTTTCTCACGACCTCTTTACCTATTGAAGCGCGAGCAGTTAAAAACCCATTCTTCCATTAAGTAGTAAATGATTAGTACGCACCAATGCTATTCATGTAATGATCAACATAAGCGTTGTTAGTCATTTTGACACTGTAAATCATCCTTGAGGCTTCATTGTAAATGTATAAAAATGGTGTTTTTAATTTCCCGGTGATACTTTAAATATATTTCTTCATAAAATCGTCTGTAAATACAACCCAGATAACAAATTAATTGATTCGTAACATGGTAGTAAACCCAGGGGTACATTATTTCGTTCAACTTTTCTAAATAGTGTTTAAGTTATTCAAGTGGGTTGTTAGAGAGGGTCCTACGATAGAAATTATTTATTACGTGATTTATTTTTATTAGTCATTATAAATAATTATTTTTATGTTAGCAATGTTTGTTCCATTTACATAGAGTAGACAGATAATAATACTAAAAAAAAGTTAACTTCTGGCTTAAAGTAAATCCATACCGGAAAAGATTAGAAATGATGTGCTGATAAGCGAATCGATTTAAGCTAATGAAGCTGTCTTCGATACTATTGATAAACAAAGACTATAGTTGAACAGTTTAAAATTAATGTGAAGGGATTTTTACTGAAAGAGAAGAAGAGGCAACCTTGACTATCATGGAAAAAGACAGCCGAGCAGACCCTGACAGAGAATGGACTGACGAAAGAAGAAACAATGGGCAGAAGTCCTTGGAGGAAGGAAATCTTCAATTAGTGCTTGCATGCAATAGCATTTAATTATGCGTTCAGCAAGGAAAAGCTCAATAAATATTAAGAAGGATAACATAAGTCTCAAGATATAAACACACGTTTAGTACTTTTGTGATATTAAATATGCAGTGTTGTAGCTACGGTATCTGTGACATCAGTTTGCTCAGTTTATGAAACAGAAAATTAGAGGACTGATACCAGATCCTTGTAGAACCCCGCCAGGCCAGTGACCGGATGGTAAGGAGATCTATGATGTAAGGTGGAGGGGGGAGAGGAGTTTCTTGAGCGAAACCACTTCCGGCCTGCCATCCTCTAACCTACATCCGGAGCAACTGTATCTGTTAGCTTTGCCGGAAATAGTTCAGTCGAGAACCCTGAATGTAGATCGGGGAGAAGACTTTCTCTCTTTAAGGTGAATACTGCGAATTCTCTCGCTCGTGATAGCTTGAGAGCTTGAAGTTCCTATCTTGCCCATCTTTGTTGGGTGCTTCTATGGGACGATAACATTTAAACGGTCTCTCTTTAAAGCATTCTGTGTCAATGAAGTTAATTATTTAGAAGAAAAAAATTCCAGTCATTCTTACGTCGTCATAAATTTACTTAGTTACTTTACGTAGCTATACTACTCGCTAACGAGTCATTGCTTCCTCCAATAGCAATCGCCAGACGTCTCTGACAGTAGTAAGGTTGCCATCCTGTGTCGATTTCTTTGATCCCATTGGTCTGACATCGCAAACTCGGTTCTCATAAATTAGGGACCATAAAGTAAATAACCTTTTTAGTTTTAAGTTTTAGTATGTAAGTTTTCCCGAATTTGTAAACCGAAGGTGAGCCCCATCAACTGTAAAACGAAAAATATTTTTGTAATTCTACCCTCCTTCAAATTCATTTTATGCTATACAGGAGGAGCCATAAATCTGTAAATTTGTTCATGCGATTGTTCATTGGTTGCCAAAAATGTTTAAATAAAGGGGTTTTGGAAAAAAAAATATCCTGATTTTATCAAACTAAAACATCGAAGTAGTCATAGAAAATGTTTCTAAATTGTGTAAAACGACGATTATCTGAAGACCTAGATACGGACCGAAAACATATATTTTCATACTAAATTTAAAAATAGTCATACTATATATTTCCTATAAATTGTGTTTTAATAATTTAAAAGTAAAGTTAACATTTACCTAGGTTTACCTCGACCTAGGTTCACCGCAACCACTGAACCCTAGTAATGAAATTTCTTACTTTTTCCAAAAAAACTACCTTATTACTACATTGTTATTGCTATAATTTATAAAAAAAAGAGATCGCAAAAAACACGTTAGTCTAAAAGTTTTATATACAGCATCATAATCTCCAGGTATTGTTCAAGACATTGCTCTATCAAGTTATACATTATTGCACCTAATATAATTATTAAATAGTCTATTTGTTCTTATTTGTTTTCTGCATTGATTAAAATTATATACATATATTAAAATACATACATATTAAATTTATAAAAAAATGATAATAACAAAAGCAACTAATGCAACATACAAAAACTACTGTAATATGAACAAACGTTTATTATATAAAAAAAAAAAGGATAGTTTAAATAATAATAAAATAAAGGCGAATTTTATATTTGAAAATATAAATTAAGTAAATAATACAAAATTAATAATAAGTGTGAATTCCCTAGATAACTACTATGAGTTCAAAAAGGGCCGAAATCACATATCCTTTTTCCTTATATTATTTTTACTTTTTTGAGCTACTAATTATTTAATCTGTTCCTTTTTTTTTTTTTTATGATAAGTATATGTTTGTATAACGTATATGCTATTATTATTATTGTTTTTTATTTATTATTATTATTTTAAAATACATTTCTTCTTTAAAAAATGATAGTTTCTCCATAGAAAAGCTCTAGCCGCCAAAAAAAAAGTGTATCCTCCTTATATTTTGGCATCTATCATTTTGATTTGATGACTTATATATTCATTGGACAAAAGGCTAAACCTACAAAGAATGTGTTATCGTGTCTGTTCTACTTTTTGTATTGTTTGCTTCAGACGCCGGTTGATTACGTAAGTGGGTAAGTAGACTAGCTAATTGTCTGCTAGACTGGTGTGAGTATACAGAACTAACTGAGTCCAAGCTCCATTAGAGCCCCTTTGTTCGAACCACTGTCAAGGCCGGCAGATGTGCTTTTTTCAGAAAATATCCTTTTCACGGTTTGAATTATTCAAGTCATATTACTTACCTCTGCAGCGGCAAGGTTGTCTTAGAGGAGCTTTTTAACCTGCCTTCTTTTGAATAATTTACGCTGAGCAGATCCGAAGAGTTAAAAAGAAATTATAAATTGTCTGCGGATATGAAATATTGATTTTCGATGAGATGGGTCTCAACGGTTGCCTACGGTTCAACGGTTCTGAAAAAAAAACTATATATATATATTTATAGAAAAATTAAGAAAGAAACTCAACGACACTTGGTCTCACACCATCCCCATGTGCAAGTAATCGTTGTGTAGATGTCATTGATGACTTAAAATAAGGATTTGAGCATTGGAGAATAAAACTAATTAGAGATATCCTTTGTGACTCTGAAATACTTCTAAGTAATTTCAAACTCGACAGGAATTCTTCAAATTTTGCTGAGTGAACACTTATAGGGTCAAAAGCAGATTAAGCTAGAAGTACTTAAGCTATGTCAAGTAACGTGGCATGTTCTATTGCTAGGGTAACGTTCAGATTAAGGCTGAAAACCTAAATTTTTTTTTTTTCGGTTTCTTTTAGATTCTTCGCAAGTATTTTTGATTTGATTCAACGTTAAGAGGTCCGAAATGATCAGCTTCATGAAATAGATTCCCTTTTGCGTGGATTATGGGATTTCTTCTGGTCCCATGCCATACCACAAACCCTCCCAATTCCTCGGAACTACCCTTCTCTTATACACATATGTGTCTCAGCTTTAGTCCCAGTCCCCACTTGTTCACAAGGCACTCGTTCCCCAACACCCGACCCAGTATGTAGTAACATAACTCTTAATATTTGTATATAAGAGTGTTTTGCTTGTACTTCATAATAAAGCTTTTCTTTCTTATCTTTTAAAAGACTCCCCTCTACAAAGATTATTTAACTGCCTACAGCAATTGTGCCCACTCATAAATAGACACAAATCACTAAAACACACTCGTATTAAACTCATTCACAAAATACATTTATTACCTATACTTGGTTTCGCATGGTAATGCACTAGAAAGTCCGTGGTAACTACATTTTCTTTTAAAACACTCTCCTCTACAAAGATTATTTAACTGTAGATAAAAAAATTCTCTAAGCCTGGATGGTGAGGAGTAGTTGAAATAGGAGCGTAATAAAGCTACAACAAAACATCAAAGTTGGCGTTATATATTATAAATTAAATACAGAGACTATTTATTGCCCTTTTTGATCTACATTAACGATGAAAAGATCTTTATTAGTCAGTTAATTATATGTCCACTGACTAACACCTAAACATGAAATTTAAGTAGTAGCTGACACAAAAAAACGTGTGAATACTTAAATGAGATGAAGACTTATCTACCTATTTCCAATGGGGATATTGTAGGCCGCAGTTCAATTGAGTCTGGACTTTTTTTTTTCATTAGATCATTCGAAGGTAGTCCCTGACACATCAGACTTCTGAATGATCGATTTCGAAAGTCGTCGGAATGATAGCATTCGGTCTATTCGTATCTAGTAGATTGAGATTTCTCATTCGCGGTCGAACGTTCTGTGTACACTTTCACCTTCCTACGTGCAAGAGGAAGTTCGATTGCTTTAATGAACGACTCCTAGGCTTCCACTTCATAGGACAACGATCAGAATCCCCCCTCCCTCCAGTATAAAAGTAAGCCAGCTCGATTGAAGTTAGATAAAAGGGGGGGGGTATAATGATCGGATCGGGGGGACAGCGGAGTCGTGGGTAAAAGGAAGCACGGACTTGGAAGCGGCAAAGAGGATCTGGGTCAGAGTATCCGTGAATAGGGCAGCGGTATCGGCCATGGAGTTGACATCGGATAACGGACCAGCACAGCCTATGTCTGTTTATGTTTGTTTGTATACAGCCCATCTGTTGGTTATCTTTCGTCTTATATAGCACAGTCCGTTCTCGGAGATTCCTCCTCGTCGGACCTCTTTTCCCAAGGCTATCTATCCTCTCCTTGTACGGGGCCTCTATCACCGCCGATCCGACTCGGACTTTTGAATAGAATCGAATAGAAAAAAAAAATGTTGGCACCATATTATAAAGAACAATGCAAATGGATTCAGTTCTGGAAATAGTTTAATTTATGGTTTTATTTGAGTTTTACATTCAAATTCTGCGTAGTTTGGAACTGGTGGACAACGCTTTGTAGCGTCTGAGGATGACAGTTCTGGGCTGTTGAGTATCAATCGTAATATAATCATACTTCACCAAGGATGGATAAAGAAAAACACAATATAAAAATAAAGTATTGTAGTAGACAAATAAATTCTATAAGCCTGGATGGTGAGCAGTAGTTGAAATAGGAGGGTATTAAAGCTAGGGAGAAAACTTTTCACACAAGCATGAGAGTACAGTATAAACCCCAAAATCATTTGGTTCTACCTAATCCGATTCTCAAAAATCAAACAATAGCTAATGGCTCGTAATAACGAAACAAATGAAATTTTCCTTATGCTCCATCTTTGGGTACCTTAAAATACTAATGTAGACTAATTTACATTTAACAGCTGTTGTCACGGTTAAGTAGATAAGTACTGCTTGTTATAGTGAGGATTATATTCTTTGTTTTTTTCGACTAAATTATTAAATTAAACAACTTTTTAATTTATTTTCTACATGTACAGGGTATAAACAGTATTTAGGCAAATTAGTTATTACATCGATGGGATTCCACAATGAAAACCTATTCAGAAATAAATCTGGGTTGTTAACCAATTAGTCAATAAAGTGGATGGATTCACTGACGGAGGCAGGATGTCCAACAAAACGGCCGACAAAGATCTGATCTGAAGCCATTGTCGGCGCTAGACGCCATTAGAGCCATCAACAGTGGCGTAACCTCCGCCACTTTCCACATCTTCAACGATCTAGGAAACTGTTCCATCCTTCCACTCGGAGATCCCCATCTTCTGTTGACGCAACAGGGAATTGTCAAAGGAGCAGCATATTTATATTTTTAATGATGCGTCCTTACAAACGTGCATTATGCAATACATAACGAGCATTGTGCATGCAAGAAAAAACTTCACTGTTTACAAACATCTTGGATTAATCAAATTCTTTACAATGAAAAAAGCTTTATTACAAATAGGTGTGATCTGAGGAAAAAAAACACAATCCTCACAAAAAAAAGTCTGATCTGCATATTGAGAACGTGATGGAATTGAAGATTTGTAAGGACGATATTAATAAGGTGGATATTAGGAAGAAGAGAATACCAGAAAGTGGTGGGTGAGCCAAAAAGGAAGTGGTCGAATGCTGATCTTTATTGGAAGGAATAAAAATATCAGAGGGACTGATGGGTTCCGAGAATGGTTTAAGAATTTGAAGTACGGAATATTTTTTTTTCAAAACCCCTTTATTTATTATAATTTTTTACAATTTACAATGTTCTCCTCGTGCTGCATACGCAGATGCATTCGAAGGAGGGTAGAATTACAACAACAGTATCTTTTTGAAGTTAAAAAGTCAAAATACATATATACAATACTAGGTGATGGGGCTTACCTTCTATTTACAATGTGGGAAACTAAAAACTAAAACCTAAAACTAAAAACTAAGACTAAAGCTTTCCTGCCTCGACTGTGTTTTGCCATCGATGGGGGAACGGAGCGGGGGTCATCGTGTTAAACACCGGGTTTGTCAAGTATTGTAGGGAGTCGACAAAATTTATTTGTCTACGTCGAATGAATTTATCCACCGGATGCAGCTCAAAGATCTCGTGAAGCTCACTGTTGCTCCGCTGTTCAAATTAACTTTCATCACGGCCCAGGATGGTCAATTGGTCTAGGCCATGGTCATTGCTTGACTACAGAATATTGTGTATTTTATATTTATATAAGTAGAGTGATGAGCTTTGATTCTTCAGGGAAGTATAAATACCGAAGAAGTATTATTCACGGAAGAAGGGGAAGGTACGCCTTAACTCGGTGTAGGAATACGAAGACATGGGAGCTCCAAAGAGTCCTGAAGACAAATCTAACGGAACAGTTCAAGATTCACTTCAACTTATCCTCACGTCAAACCGCTATCCCAGTGCGTGTCAGTCTGTCGCTTGAATACTTTTTGCCCTAGAGACAACACTGGATGGATATTCCATTTGATGACCCAACGAAAGGACAAATACTACCATTCAGCCGTCGTTCATTGTTACTTTATATATCAAGTCTTTATTACGATAAAATTACAATCTGCCTTATTAGGCAATAAGTAATTGTGTTCAATGTTCTCATTTATATAATATTTACAATTCTTTATTCACACGCTCATTTATATAGAATTTAAAAACAACCCAGAGACCTCCCAAATCTACATCGCTGTCGCTTCCCTCGCATGCGAAAGAGTCTCCGAAAGTCCGACTGTGCTAGGGGATTAAAGTGGTAGAATAGGTTTCGACTACCTGAGGTCGGTTGTCTTTAGTATAAGTTTGCAAATTAGAAATTTATTTTTTATTGAGATGTCCTTTGAAGTAGTCTGTACAGTTGTCCAAAGCGTCTGTTAAGTTATTGTCTTTTTAGTCTCGTGTGTAGGTTCCATTTCACCCTTCTGTCGAGATGGAAGCCTAAATACCGTACTGTCTCGGATACAGAAACAGGAATGGAATTTAAAAAAAAATGGGCAGGACTTTCATAGTTACTATTTTTCATAATATTTGTCGTAATCCGAGGCGTTTCGAAATTATCATTTTCCTTACCGGTTCGATAGTACACGCGAACAGGCGCTCGCCTCGCTCCTGCAATTTATTATACAGGTTCCGCCTGAATCACATAAAGCCTTTCCCATCTCATGGCAAAAGCACGCATCTATTAGAATTTCCAGAGAGACAATCGCTTTAATAGCTTCCTAGATATAGACAAAAATTACTCAAGAGTAAGTTATTGCCATTTGTGATCCAAATAAGGAATCCCTTTAGCGGATGTCCCTCGAACAGTTATCAGCATTGCGCCGGGAAGCCGAAGGGATGAATGGAGAAGGAGTTGAGAAGATATGCGGAGAAGCTTATGCGAAGATAAAAGGCTGTGAATGCATGAATAGCTCGCTTGTATTGCAGGCGGGCACAGGAAACTCCTGTTGAAGGAAGGATCAGGTCCACACATGAGACTATAATAAATAAACAGAACATTCTGATCTTTATTTGCGCCGAGTTAACTCTTGTATTCACATAACTCTTCTTCAGTTCACAAAGTGTTCAAAACAAAATTAAAAGCACTTCTCCTTTATTACTATTACTATAAAACGTATAAGTATATATTGAAACCTAGTTTCTCTAGCAAATCCTAGAATTAGCAACCTTGCAATTTTATTACCCAAGATAAATAAGGTTAAAGAAAAAAAGGCGATTTTTCATGATAACGTACTCATAATTATAGCATTACTTGATTTATGCAAAAGCGCTTTTAGCAGCTCACGCTGTCGTTTACGAGTGCTATAAAATGATAAGAAACCATTTGCAACTCCATGATGTTAAAACTATTAAAACAAAAGAAATCCTTCAATTTCTTTGATTTTAAAACTTTAATTTTAGGAATATCTACTAATTTTATTTTATTTTCAAGTTTAATTTAATTTTTATTACTCCTTTGAAATTCAGAACTGTAATGAAATAGAGACTTGATAATTTTTTTCCTAATACTTTTCGTTATTGTATTAAATATATAACTATCTACCTGAACTATCATTATATATATATATATAATATCATTATAATCATATTAATATATCTAGTCTAAACTGTGTGCTGGTGGTAGGTTGAGCTTATACTTATAAATGACAAAGTCTACCAAACAAATTAGTCGGCTAATTTCCTATAAATTTCTTAAGTCGTTGTTTCGCAGATTCAGATATTAGGGCTTCGCAAGTGGCAAACATTCAATTTATAGTAATTAAAAGCTTTTTTTATAACTGTAATAAATTGTCAAATGATTGCATTTTCTAATTCCTGCATATTAGTTGTATAATTTTTATTATTTTTGTCACCTTTGAATATGTGCTGATGATGTCAAAGTTTAGTGGATCGTCGGTCTAATAATTGGTTTTACAAGAAAGGAAAAAAAATACTATTATCTTATTTGTCGAGTTGTTAAACCAAGGTTCAGTAATGGGTATGGGTTTTTCTTGAAATATGGTTACCTCATGAATGGTGACGGTGCCGCTATCGTGCTACAAACCCTAACCATTTCTCACAGCCCAGTGAAGGGCCAGGTATTATGTTTATAAGGGGGCCCCCGGAGAAGAAGAAAGGAAATAGTTTGAACTAAAGTACAAGCCGTTCCCTTCCTTGCATACAAGGAACATGCTAATAAGAGCGCCCATTCGCGGATTTTCACCTCTGAGGATTAGGAGTAGCTTGCCGAGACGTGACAGAGCATTGAATAACTTAGCTGCCTCGGAGAAGCAACAGTCTCAAGAAGAAAAAGATAATGCAGGAAACGCCTCTGTGACTGTTAAGGATTCAAGAGCATGTGCCCAGTTCTTCAGCGCCCATTCCTTTTATTTTCTGAAATAAACATTTCCATTTCAACTGAACATCGCCGAATCAATAACACTTTTTATTTTCACGCCTGGGTGGTTGGTATTTCTAGAGTTATATATATACTAACATAAGGGTACGTTGGGAAACATGTAAAATGTTGCAAATTGATAACATTCAAATAAAAACATCATACATTATGCACACCATATTGAACATTATTTCTTCTGGAGTACAGACAGGTATGTAAATGAATAGAAAATATACCTCCAAGGTGTTGCTTGCTCTCTACTGAGTCGGCCCTTTTTTTTTTTCAAGGTAAAATGATAAACAAAAATAGATCAATGTTGTGTATAGCTTCATTGTTCTCACGTAGATTTATTATTATTATTTTATATCGGAGCAACAACATATTTTTCCGAAGGTGGTTCGACTACAAATTACAAATTGTATTACTATTATCAGTCCACAAACAATAAAAAGAACGTTTGTTTTTTTCTTGTTCTTGTAGATTTATGAGGGAGTGGAAATCTTACAAAGACTCTCCATGGTATGGATAGACTGTTGCAGAGTATCTTTCCATGAAATTGTGGATAAGATGACATATCACCTCATATCCTGCTACACGCGTCCAATCTCATGGATAGTAAAGGGTGTCCCAGAATTACCGCAAGATTTGATTTAAATAGAAAACACAGTTTTTTGTATTTTTGTTGTTATTTTTTTATTGAATTATAAAGTAAATAGGATAGGGTTATTTATGGAATAACACATCGGGCAAATGGCCTCTCCGACTTTGCTAGCACTCTTTTGTTGAAATTTTCCATGACCATCTGGCTTAAATGTGGTTGATGCAGCTTTGAATTTCCTCTTTTAATGCATGCGTGGATGCGGGCTTGTTGAGGTACACCTTTGACTAAATAACCCTATAAAAAGAAATCTAAAGGTGTTAAATCACACGATCTAGGGGGCCAATTCTGATCACCGAAACGAGAGAGTACAAGACCTGGAAATGTCTCATGCAGTATTTGAATTGTTTCATAGGCTGTATGGCATGTGGCACCATCTTGTTGAAACCACATATTGGCCACATCATTATCATCCAATTTCGGCACAAAAAACTGTGTTTACGACGCCGAATTGATGTTCCTGGATTTTCAACAAAACTCTCACGCACTGCTTCGATATTGACATTTGAACGGCTGGTTTTTGGACGAGTGTGTTTAGTGTCTCCAACTAATCCAGTCTCCCTAAATTTTTCAATTAATGTCTTTACAGTTGATGAAGTCGAAATACTATTCCGGCCATATTATGTATGAAATTTTCGAACTGCGGCCGCCAAACTTTCATTATTTTTGAGATAATGTTCAAGAATAAAGACACGTTGTACGATCGTATAACGCTCCATTTTTACTAGCCCTAAACTGTCAGCTGTCAAAGTGTTTTTTTTAGCGTTGCCAGCACTTTACTGCACAAATGGCGGCAAATTCAAATGTTGCGTTAATTCTGGGACACCCTTAACTACCGTACTAGTAATAAAGAAGCTCGATGCTTTTCATTTCTTTTTTGGTACCATCATGCTCATTGAGGACTCAAGTATTGATAGCTCTCTTTTCAAACCAATGGAAAGCATCTATTTATCTAGTGAGTATTTTAGCTCAGAGTAAAATTGTACTGTTTGAGTCCACGTCATTTCAAGATGAACAAATGTGTGTTTGTCTTCCCTTTCCCGACTATTCCCAAGCAAGCTGCCACTAATTGAAGGATTCAGGTATGTTACCTGGGTTTTTTTTCTTTCTCTTCTAATGTGTACACATTTCCCTTGTAAAGATATCTAATAGGCTATTTCGCAGACACCATCAGTTAATTATGCTTTACTTAAACCATCACATAGTCAATTTTGTTGTTTTTTGTCAGCCAAATGAAACTCCTTGACAGGTGCTGTTTTCCTGAATCCCGAGAGTATCGAACGTGATACTCTATGTGAGTACGGCGATAGAAGTGGCTGAACATGAAGGCTTATACTTAGCATCAATTATCCATAGGAATGCTGCTATCCTTCTTACCTGCTGTGTGAATTCCTGGCAGGCATCAGTCAGTCAAACACCCGGCTCACCACTTAAACATTAATATGAGTCATTTACGTTTAATTAATAGCTTAATTCAATATATATTAGACTTTATTTTAGGGGGGGGGGGGTCCAGTCCTATATTTGTCTTGAAGTGTGCCTTACAGAGGTCAGATTGTATGTGGATATTTCATGGCCAGACACCATTAATAATTCTTCTGCTATAATAGAGTTACTTGTGCCAAATAAATAAAAAAATATATATTATCATTTTGAGGGGAGTATAAAATCAAACATCTCGACGAATTGATTAATAATAAACTGCGAGGTATCCGCGTATGCAGACGATATAGGTGTTTACAGCACTAACATCAATCCCTCCAGAGCCCTGAAATTCGCTGAGAGCGCTAGTCAACGGATCTCCGAGAAACTCGATGCGGTCCACATTCAAGTCAACCCGGCCAAGACGCAAGGAATTATATTCAGTTATAAATCCGGAAAAAAGAAGCTCCCGAAATCCTTCGTCTTAGACGGCAAAGAGTGCCCTGTAAGCAACAAGCTGTGCTACCTCGGGATTACCCTCGGTAGGCACTTGTCGTTCACAACGCATCTCGGCAAGAAATTAAAGAGTGTTAGGAAGAAATTCTTCAGCCTTGGACACCTACTTCACAGCCCGGCTTTATCGGTACGCCTCGAGCTGCTGATATACCAGAGCGTCCTAAGACCTGCTTTGATGTATGGGACCCCTCTCTTCAAGTATCTGACTCCTAACACTCTCCAAACGCTCCAGCAATTTCAGAACAGAGTTCTCCGCACCTCCCTCAAACATACCCCGTTCGACCGAATGAAGGCAGACGAGATGCATAAAAAATTTGAAGTGCTCACCATTCAAGATTTTATCAAGAGAAGGCATATCAAATTTTTTGGCTCACTCAGACATAGCCACAACCCACTATTCTCCGACCTTCAACCACCACCAATGCCCGTCAGATGGAAGCACTGCTGGACCGCCGAAGCCTGGAGGATGATCGACGTCATTGAACCCGATGACTGAACGAACTACACCCAGCCGAGATATCGAGGCCGATCTCCCGGCCGACTCAACCGAAGCCACAATGACCCCATCTACCTGTGTAAGCAGGGTCGACCTTCCGTCCCAGAGGCTGACTCATTTCAGGCCCCTGCCGGGGCGGGCCAGGCTTTGCCGGGCTGACTACAATCCATTGCCTACGTGACTCTAGGCTCAACCCTTGGTAGACTCTCACTACCTTCCTGATTCCATCCGCCTTTTTAGGCATTCCACACCCTATATCCTTCTCATACATCCTTCAAATGGGGGACTCCCCTTAGTGAAAGGCACTCTTTAGCCCAAAATAATTTTTCTTTATTTTTCCCACATCCTATTTTTATAAGTTTGAGAGCTAAGAAAAAAAAATATAAAAAAAAATTGATTAATAATGTATTATATGCATTTGGATTTCGTGATTAAAAGTCACATTTATCGGCTATAAGTTACGTTCCACCGTCACTCTGTACTGGGAGGCATCAAATAAGATATTTTTGGCAAATAACTTTTAGAATTTAGTTACCTAGAAAAAGGTCTAAATAATAAAACACCTTCTGTCTCTCGACAGCTTTATTCATGGCTACCCGAACGTTCTCGACGTGATAGTGACCAAAGCCCTTGCCGGCTTGGCTATCAAATGACGCCTGGCCAAATGTTACTATCAGATTGAATTCCTTAAAGCATAGTTGGTCGATAACGTTCGGGTAGAAATAAATAAATCTGTGGAGAAGTGTTCAATTTTCAATTCTAACCTATTTACTCCGTGGCACAGCATCCCTCGAAAATCGCCTTCAATCGTTTCTGTCCATAGTTTTGTTTCTCCATGTCCTGATTCTCATCAGAATCAGCCTTTGATTACATCATCAATGTGGCTCACCAGATAACACTTAAACATTAATATGAGTCATTTAGTTTTAATTAATAGCTTAATTCAATACATATCAGACGTTATTTTAAGGGATGTTCAGTCCTGTGTCTGTCTTAAGGTGTGACTTACATAGATCAGATTGTATGTGGATATTTCAATTCACACAATTCTCTGATTCTTCTGCTATAATAGAATTACTTGTGCTAGATAAATAACAAAAGATATATTATCGTTTTGAGGGGGAGTATAAAATCAAACATCTCAACGAATTGATTAATAATATGTTATACGCATTTGGATTTCGTGATTACAAGTCACATTTATCGGCTATAAGTTACGTTCCACCGTCACTCTGTACTTCTCGCAGGAATTCTAATATAAAAATTTAGATACTGTATATATTGGATCAGTCGTGGTTTCACACCCAATAGCTCGGAGAAAGAGCGCCTAACAAAGAAATCGTTTTAATTAATTTACGGTGCCGTATCTAATGCAACATAAGACTATTATTGATTTTGATGTGCCTCCTGGTGAAATGTCAGGCTCCCATGAACCCATCGAAGATCCGCACTTTAAATGATTTTCGCTAAGTCAGATCGGACACTTTCTGATTCTCGCCACGGTTCGCACGGAAGAACTCCACATTACCCCATCCGACACAGGAATTGATCACTTAGGCGTACATGATATATATGGATAGTGACGGGTGGGTATCGAACACGAGCTGGCTGTAATTAATACCTGCCCATTACCAAAATCATACTCACCTGTCAGGCCATCACGCATGACCATTGAGCATTCTAGGGAGGCTCGGCTAGATTGAAAACGAGTTTTTTTCTCTTTTTGTTTCATTTTCTTCTTCTTCTTCTTTTCCTTTTCATTCTTGACGGAGCGTGATGGAAATAAAAGACGAATGGAAAAAAAAAATGAGGACCCGGAACGACTGGGTTTAACCTTTATTAGTGAGACATCCATCATTGAGTAATTACAGCTTTAGTATCAAAGAGGCCCGTCGCTATAATCTGCTGTTTTATTGCTCCTAAGATACTCTTCCTCACGACTACAGCTGTAGCTTATGGTTGGGCCTGGTAGTTTTATTATTCCAGCCCCTGTGGAATTCACATTAACCGAATTAACTACCACCGAATCTTAAATTGTTCTTTAGAGCAACAGGGCACCACAAATAATTAACAGGGAGTACTAATTAAGATACATATCAAAGGAGCACTTTAATGGTTTTATTTATTTCATCAATCACTCCCAAGCTCAAAATGTGGCCGGTAAAGTACGCACACGTTTCATATTACATCATGATTTCCTCGAGAACAGAGGGAGGGCTGGAAAGACATAAAATAAAATATGTTTGGCAAATAACTTTTAAAATTTAGTTACCCAGAAAAAGGTTCTAAATAATATTTTAGATTAAGAAATAAAACACCTTCTCTCTCTCGACAGCTTCAGTCATTCCTACCCGAACGTTTTCGACGTGATTGTGACCAAAGCCCAAGGGCTTTGCCGGCTTGGCTACCAAACGGCGCCTGGCCAACGTTACTATCAGATCGAATCCTTGAAAGCATAGTTGGTCGAAAACGTTCGGGCAGAAATAAATAAATCTGTGAAGAAGTGTTCAATTTTTCAATCCTATCCTATTTACTCCATAGCACATCATCCCTCGAAAATCGCCTTCAATCATTTCAGTCCATTGCTGTGTTTCTCCATGTCCTGATTCCCATCAGACCAGCTCTTGGCTACATCATCAATATGGCACCGTTAAGTATTTCTTATGTTTCTTTTGTCTCCTGGTTTACCATGTAATAGCTTTTTTGGGTGCATTCTCCCTAAATGTGCCAATGTTCTCGCTTTTAAAATTTAAGCTAAAAGATAGTTTCAAATGCAAATGAAAGATACATAATGTACACGTTAAAACCTCGTCAGAGTTTAAAATATTTATCTAAATAAACAACTATAAACCAATAAATAAATATATTAAAATAACTTCATAAAATAGTCAATACATAAAACTCAAGCATAACCCACAAACAGCAATAAACACCAAGACATTTTTTTTTTTTTTCATAACCCCTTTAAATTTTCAGATAATTATATATAATTATAGATCCTCAGGCGAATCTATTTACAAATTATTTTTGTATTTCCTGTAGCATCGCTACATTATATACAGGTTTTGTTATACCAAGAAGTTCTATTGTTTTAGTTACGACAACCACTAGACCGTATGAGGTCCAATGAAATGCCATTAAAATTTGAATTAGATCCGAGTAATATATATGTAAAACTTCATCTAAAAGTATACAAACAATAGAATTTTTTTTTTTTTTTTTTTTTTTTTTTTTTTTTTTTTTTTTTTTTTTATTGTTTGCATACTTTTACATGAAGTTTTACATATATATTACTCGAGAACTAATTCAAATTTTAATAGCATTTCATGGGACCTCATATGGTCTAATGGTCGTCGTAACTTTCTGAATGATATAGGTTCAAACTCTAAGAGGAAAAGTAATACATATTGCATGTATATTATTATTGTTATTGTATATTATTATTCCCATTATGTATACATGGGAATACATAAGTGCGTATTTATACTAATTTTATTAGCACGTAAAGTGTATGACTAATGATATTCAAGCATTTCTAATTATTTGCCATTAAATATAAAATAATCTGTTTAGACTTTAGCTTAAAACGGTAGAATGTCATAAAATGGCTTCATTAATATTAAAGAGGACGATCCTTGAAACGGCGGCACTTGAGCATGCCAGATGTATATCGCAGAATGTCACTACAAATCACTCCTGTAGTAAATATTTAAATATTTTTTCCACCAGGACTTATGCCTGCTGCAGGGAAGATTCTGAAGATAATGGCAGGAAGACTAGAGCAAAGGGCAAGGTCGGAATATTCATCGTTCCATTCAAAAGACAAGGTGGGCGTGTTCCATTCATGACCATCATTCAAATACATCGTTGCCTTCCATTCTGTAAAGGCATTCATGGCATTTATCCACATCCACACATAATGATGAATCAAATAATTAGAAGAGTTTGTTGGGATATCGGGTTAGGTTGATTAAAGAGTTGATCAAATTTATTAATGGAAAACATTCATCAAAACTACGTACCATGTCAAATAGTTTTGATGAAAACCAAACAACTCTTTCTCATCAACCCAAACCGATCGATCACCCAACAAACTTATCAAACTCACTTACGAGGGTTGTCTGAAAAGTTTCCGACCTAACAAAGCTTTTATTTATTTTATTATCATCTCCATGTTGAGGTCGGAAACTTTTCAGACCACCTGCGTATATATTTACAACCAGCAATGAACTCACAGTGAGGTATTAGATATTTCATGATTATGGCAGTGTATGTTAAAATGATTTATACACGATTCACGTTGAGTTTCGTTATTCATACTTATACATACTGCATTATGCATGTATGGATTTTGTCACATAAATACTCATCTATTTTAAGCGAACCATTTTCTTGATGCGATAAGTTACAAGTCACAATAATCATATTTTGTTATAATATACATTTATTATTTAAAGGGTTGGGGTAAAACATCTTCTGAAAATTTCTTAAATAAAATATTAATTCGAAACTTACATGGAAGCAATGAAAAAAATCATGAATTTAAAAAAGCAATAATTTTTAAGTGCAATGCTTTTTTATGGGTTTTATGGTAGAATTACTCAAAACTTTTAAAGCACTTATAGGCAAATGAAGTGACCTCACTCCCCGGGCTCATTTGTATCAGAGTTAATAGAACACAACAGGTGTTTTGGTGCCGGAGTGTTTGGAGCTGATTTCATATGAATTTGATGCCCTTAATTCAAATATGGCATTAGTTTTTACCTAGGAGCTCAAATTTCTAAAATATAACATTTTAGTGAAATATACGTAACACTATTTTAAGTTAAATTCATAGATCAAATAAATAACTAAACACGGAATTCTTATTGTTATACTATACGAATATTATTATATATAAAAATATAGGAAAAAGACATCGATGAAACCAACTAGTCACACCAAGGAAGCTTCTTTTCAACGACATTCTTGAATGCATTTTGGGTCAATTTAAACTCCAGTAGTAATCTGCCACCATGAGGGACTAGGCTTCTTGCAGAGTCTAAATAAGTCCACTTGGTACAATTGTTTCGATTCACTCACACCCAGGTGTTATCTTGATCACCAACCCTAACACTAATGTGTCCAAGTAAGTTCTCTTTACGTATCTAAGAGTTTTTCTGTTTTCTTTTAACGTGTATTTAAACGTAAACTAACCTCAACTCTAGTTGAAACGTTGAAGGTCACTTAAGTTACCGGATGATTACTACATCTGGTGGATTTTCCTGGAACTAACTAGACATCAGACTGACAATAGGGCAATCACAAATAAATGTGATTTAGAACTGCACAAAATGTAGTTAATACTGCACGTTAAAAAAAATTGATCTAAAAAAGTAGAACAGATAGAGAGAAACTGATTTCATATTTAGATTCAGCGCCCCAAACATAGCTAAAATGTTTTTCTTGTAACCCTTTGTAATCGACACTTGGCCCAAGTAATACTTCCATATAATAAATTGGTATAGTCTAAAAGGATTTGATCCCCAATCATTCAAAATCATCAAATTTCTGACAAGATCTCACAATTTTGCCTACAGCCACGGATGCATTCCTTCACGGGTGGTACAGTATGATGGTCACTATAATTATATACTAGAAGTAGGTTTTCATTTTCGGAATTAGAGAATAATGTAATACATATCTGTTAATTAAATCTAAAGTATCACATATGTGCGAGTTGTTACCTGATACTGTACGGAGTAAATTAGGAGTAGATCCTGTTACTTCTCAGTATAGTCTGTGGTCTTTGTGAGTTCCAAGGTTAATCTTCTTTAAAACACATTCATAACTTCACAATAATGAGGCTATAAGATCAGTGGCCTCAATTTTATTTTCATTACCTGAAATACTGGTCTATATGTATATTTTTTTAAGGACTATAATTTTATTGTATCAATAGTTAACTATTATATATAAAAGAGTTTGATAAGTTTGTTTGGTGATCGATCGGTTTGGGTTGATGTGAAAGTGTTGTTTGGTTTTCATCAAAACTATGAACAAACGCCTTAGCATAATGATTAAAGAACTTCTATCGTGTGGCGCAATTATCAAGGTTTAGTTAGATGTATCGTTTCATTGTTTTTAATGTTATATCAATTTAAGATTACCACTCAATTCATCAATGAAACGGTGATTTCTAAGGAGTTTAAGAAACAAGTGCACTTTGCAAATGTATCAATCAAATGAAAACCTACCAGAGTACTGACTACCTAATTGTTGTACTGAACTGCAAACGGGTTCCTCAGACAGCTTAGGGCCAAATGGGTAGGCATTGGAAAACAATAAGTCAATCAAATAGACTTAAAATTCAACCATATACATACAAAATATAAATCTTGAGGTCGAATTTGCTAGTTCTTGCTATAAGCATACAAAAATGAATCATATCATTCAAATTGTATTTATTATCCCTACATTTTTTAATTTGGGGATTTCACAGCCCCGAATCTTAGATAACTCAAGACATAACAACCATCTGTATGGTTGTATATATCTTATAAGTGCTATGTACATGGTATAACTGCATCAAAGCTGCTTCTCAAAAGTGGTAAATAGTATTTTCTTCTATAGAATATTCAGCATATAAATATATATTGACACCATACAATGTAGCGTCGAGGAAGAGAAACTAACAGGAGGGTGATGTGTGGATAATAAGCCCGTATGCAAGAGCACCGTTGGTCTTTACTATCTCTACCTAACGGTTCCTGGAAGAAAGTAACCATGGTAATTATAACGGATAATGGTTTATATCATTTAACCGTGCTTAACTTTTACCACTTGCGTAGCATAAATAATTAGAGCTAAATTTTTTGTTAAAACGTATCCCTTGTATTCTTTTTTAGCATAATCCGTTAATTGTAATATGTAAAGGGTGTCCCATAATTAACGCAAGATTTGATTTAAATAGAAAACACAGTTTAGTATTTTTTTTGTTATTTTTTTTATCGAATTATAAAGTAAATAGGATAGGGTTATTTATGGAATAACACATCGGGCAAATGGCCTCTCCGACTTTGCTAGCACTCTTTTGTTGAAATTTTCCATGACCATCGGGCTTAAATGTGGTTGATGCAGCTTTGAATTTCCTCTTTTAATGCATGCGTGGATGCGGGCTTGTTGAGGTACACCTTTGACTAAATAACCCTATAAAAATAAATCTAAAGGTGTTAAATCACACGATCTAGGGGGCCAATTCTGATCACCGAAACGAGAGAGTACACGACCTGGAAATGTCTCATGCAGTATTTGAATTGTTTCATAGGCTGTATGGCATGTGGCACCATCTTGTTGAAACCACATATTGGCCACATCATTATCATCCAATTTCGGCACAAAAAACTGTGTTTACGACGCCGAATTGATGTTCCTGGATTTTCAACAACACTCTCACGCACTGCTTCGATATTGACATTTGAACGGCTTGTTTTTTGACGACGTGTGTTTAGTGTTGATCCAGCCTCCCTAAATTTTTCAATTAATGTCTTCACAGTTGATGAAGTCAAAACACTATTCCGACCATATTTTGTATGAAATTTTCGAACTGCTTGGAGGCCAAACTTTCATTATTTTTGAGATAATAATAAAGACACGTTGTTCTATCGAGTAACGCTCCATTTTTACTAGCCCTAAACTGTCAGCTGTCAAATTGTTTTTTTTTAGGGTTGCCAGCACTTTAGTGCACAAATGGTGGCCAATTCAAATCTTGCGTTAATTCTGGGACACTCTTTAGTTCAAACACATCGTGTACATGGAACCATCATGCTACTTTTTGTAAACCATAGTGGTAAAACACACTTGTCGTGTAATACTGTACCAGACATTTTGTCCTCTGTTATTAATCCAAAAAAAACTCTTACAGCTTATAAGTGTTTCTTTACACGTCATTGCTCCAAAGGAGGTTGCGGGCTCATTATCACGCTCCACCTGTGAGGTCCCCCACTCCCTTGAAGACTTGAAGACTGGGTTGGTCGCAAGATCTTCTATGAGATTTTCCTAACTGGCATTATTAGTTAGTGATTTTACTTGCTTACTTAAGGTAGCTTGACAACCGTCAAACGAATATCGGCTCCTTCCCTGGTTTGAGCGGAAACTATCCTGTGTCACAGTGGGATGTTCCTGACATCATTTGTCACACAGTACGACTATCACGTCCTCTGACCACCCTTTGCATTTCATGTATTACTTATATTACTATTTTGTTTATTTATTTATTTTTAATTCAAGGAACCTTCCGCGATCTTTTCTATATTTTTGAATAAATAATTTCTGTTTTCATTATTTTTTTTATCTGTACTCAATTATGTTTTTTGCTACAACCTTTTGCTGTTGGTTCTCTGTAGTCATCTCATATGTACTAACCCCTTTATTAGAACTTTTAAAATCTGTTTTATGTTATGTATTTTTTTTTGTCAACATTTCTATTTTTTTCCTTGTTGTTATTGTTAGAACACAATGTCCCATGATAAAGTGCTTTTTTTGATTTCATCAGTAAGTTCTTCGATCCATAGGTGAGGGCTTATATGTGTGTATATATGCATTTCGCAGTTTCGTTTACTAATTTCATTATTTAAATTATGAATGCATAAAACATAAAGCCGTCAGCGCCTCTATGCTATGAGGAATATGTTCTCGGTATATTCTTTGTCACTTTGGCAATAATCATTATTCAAGACGAGTAGCCAACGCCTTTGACGTGTCTGCATCGCCTCATTAAAAAGCCACCCACGACATGCAGATCTCGATTTCGGCTTACCACTCCTGCCTCTGGGTGTGAATTCCCCTTTGATCTTTCACATCCGTCGGGATCCTGCCATGGGAGGATGACACGGACCTGGTGCATACAGCACATGCAGATTAGACAAGGCATTGTCTCCTCTCGGTGACAATAGCGCCCGGAGAACAAAAGTGCATTTAGGACTGCGTCCTAGAATTGTTTTTTCTCCAGAGTCTTCCAGGTGTATTACAACACTTGGAAACTTTTAACTCTGCATCTAACAATTTTACTAACTTATGTGATACGCGAGCATTATTTATATCGGCATGTATTGTTCCTTTGATTTCCTGCATCAAGGATATTATGCAAGGTGTACTTAGGTATCATATAAGGCTTGCAATGAGACAGCAATATGAATGAACTGAAGGGGTTTGCTCTTTCATGTTTGTGATTGTCGTCCACTTTTCATAACATTTGACGTTAAGGAATCACAGTTGAAGTACTCGACCACACATCGTCTCGAACTTTCCTTGGCTCTGAGAATAATTATTAGGATTAAGTATTACGGTGAAGGAGAAGTAAATTAGATTTTTCGATTTAATCCATTGGGCAAAACAAAATCAAAAACCATTGTTAAGAGTCCAAGAATACTGCAGGGAACATATTCTTTTTTAAGTATTTTTTATGATAGAAACAACTTTATTATGATAAAATTACAATTTGCCTTTTTAGGCAATAAGTAACTGTGATAAATGATCTCATTCATATCATATTTACAAGTTTCATTCACTCGCTCATACAGTATTTACAAATAGCCCATAGACCTCCCAAATCCACATGGTTGTCAGCTCCCTCGCATGCGAAAGAGGAAGCGGAGTCTTGGGTAGTCCCCCACGCTCCTCCGTCAACCGCGTCACCAGATAGGAGCCAGTGGAGACTGACGAAGAGCGTTCAGGTATTTTGAAAATAAAACCAACTTTAAGGTATATTATCATCGGTAATTGATATCGACTATAACGACTGTACTGCCGAATAAAACACACTTTTGCGTAGTTTTAAATAAAGCAATTCTCCTAGTAACATGGACAATTAGAGGTGAACCCTTCCTGTTATTTTTAGTCATTATCTAACCGGATATAACGGAGATATTATTTAATATTAATAAAAAAAATCTAAAAAATGTTTTTTTTATATATATATATGATCCAAATGCCATCAATCATCACGTTTTTCTCTGTATAGGGACATCGAGGCGAAATTGGAGCCTTTCCCCTTACCGATATGCGTTGAGCTGAAAAGATCTTTCGAGCTAATGGAAAAAATATATCTAAATGAATCAGCTTTGATAAAAAGACATTCCGCCGTTTATCTATGATGGATTATAAAATTATTTTCCGTTCCATAAACATGAAGCAAATTTGTGATTTATATCTTCGATTATAACTGCATACGATATTTTTCTCTAAAGATCTTTATAAGTCATGATTTTTCTATAGCCCTTTGATAAAAACGAGATTAGAGAGAGTTAAGTGGACTATCAAATGCCGCAAATATATTTTTATCTGACAGATGAAATCAAGGATAAGCCACATTAAGTTACTGTGCATATTGTAGTAAGTATCCTATTAAAAAATAATCAAATTTTTTCAGCATGACTCAAATTTTCCGTCAAATGGTGCAGTGGAAATTCCTGGAAGGGTTTTATCATTAAGCTTGAAGAGATTCTTAGCCCTCTTTGGACTCCAGACGTCTCAATTATGTCGTCTCTAATGGCCTTCATTCATTTCTGTCTGTGTCAGCGCCATTCCATTTTTTATTTGTCAGATAAAAATCATCCATACGTCAAGATTTGTTTTAAAGGCACGAAGATGAAGCTCTTGTAGCGGTAAACAGCTTCATCTTCATATATTCATCATATATATTCATATTTCATATTTATCATCTTGATTAGTCAGTTTAGTCCAGTCACCATAATTGACTAATCCATAATATATACCATTATACTTGTGTATTCATTATATTATTTTTATAAAGTAACAAAACCTGTATGTAATGTAGTGATGCTACAGGAAATACAAAAATAATTTGTAAACATATTCGCCTAAGGATCTGTAATTATAAATTATCTGTAAATTTAAAGGGACTATGAAGAAGAAAAACAAAAAAAAATCATATTTATTTTAGTGCATTTACAGTTGTTAATGTCTTCCTTTTAGGTTCTGTACGTTGGATAAGGAGCTAAAATAAATATGTTATTTTATGAAAAAATAACTACGATTACAAGATTTATATATCATCCTGTAGAATATTTCAACAGTTACTGTATACAAGGCGTAAAACCGTGTACGTGTCTTATTCATCCGCCGGAGACACGACAGGTTTTTTGACCCGTTGCAGCACCTAACCAACCCAGTGTTTAACACTACGACGCCACCACCCCTCCCGCATCGATGGCGACAGAGTCAGGGAAAAAATAGGTTAAGAATTAGTATGTAAGTTATTTTTAAGATTGATCAAAAAAGTGAGCCCATCACTTTTATTAGTCAGTTTGACTATGGCATAGCCCTTTTCGTGATATGAAGGCTCCCGACATACACGAAAAGTTCGAAGTCCCCACTATTACCGAAGCCATCTAAAGAAGACACGTAAAGTTCTTTGATTCGATGAAACATAGTCAAAACCCTCTGTTCCAGGACATGACACCCCCACCGCTACCGGCAAGATTGCAAATCTCAAGATCTGGTAAAGCAGACCAAATGGTAGAGATCACGGCACTTGGCCCACCAACAACAAGTCTGTAACGGGCACCCCCATCACTGCTATCCAACTAAATCAGACTGCACTACATGCCTAGAGGGCCTCTAGGCCCAGCCACCAGTGGGCTCTCACCACTGTACCGCAATTATCAACCTCTACCGAGGCTTCCCACACTCCTTAATTCCCTCACACCACCTTCAAGCAGGTACTCCTAGTACAAGGATCCGCTCAACCCAAATATCCCTTTATTTTTCCCTCATCCTTAATCTTATAATTAGAGAGCTAAGGAAAAAAAAAAAAAATAAATAAAGTAACAAAACCTGTATATAATTTAGCGATGCTACAGGAAATAAAAAAATAATTTATAAATAGATTCGTCTGAGGATCTATAATTATATATAATTATCTGTAAATTTAAAGTGGCTATGAAAGAAAACAAAAAACGTGTCTCAGGTACTAATAATAATTAGTACCAACGCATACGTCTGTTTGTAACGTAATCAGTGACAGACTGGATAGGTTAAACATCAGTGTAAACGCCGAGAAGACCGACTGCGTAATCTTCTCCCTCCAAAAGGGGAAAAAAGCCTTGCCAAAATCCTATACTATCGGAGAGCAAGAGAACTCACCGTTTTTCTCAATGTACTATCTGGGTATACAAATGGATGCCATTTATCTATCCATTTTAGTAACAAAATAGAAAATGTACGACACAGGTCTTACCAGCTTTCGCACTTGCTAACTTCACCCAACTTGTCGCTTGGTCTCAAACTGTTAATATATAAATGTGTCCTCCGGCCAGCTCTGCTGTACGGTGTCTCACCATATACCCTCTTGACTGACAATACAGCTAAAAGTCTCCAGCAATTTCAGAATGGGACCATGAGAAAAGTGGTCAGCCATACCTCTCTCGAGAGGTTAAAGAACGCCGACCTGCACCCGTTGCTTGGTTTGCCGTAGGTGGGTGAATTCATCTATCGGAGACACATCAAGTTTTTTGACTCGTTGCAGCATCTAACAAACCCAGTGTTTAACACTATGTCCCACCACCCCTCACGCATCGATGGCAACAGAATATCAGGAAAAATGGTGTTAAGATTTTATTTGTTAGTTGTAGTTAGTTTATAGACCATGAATGAATAATGTACAATAATACGCAGGTATATGAAGAAAAAGTCGTGGTTCTAGAATAGTTCAGAAGTCATGAATGCAAAATATTAATAAATAGGGCGCAAAGTATGAAACGAATTTTATTAAAGAAATAGTGAAGTACAGTCATGATAGTACCTACCTCTCAACGTCGGTTTAAACCAAAAATCTTTTTGCAAAAATTACACAAAATCTTAAAGTGATTAAAAAAAATGAGTTTTCGGCGCACCACCTGTTCCGACCTGACTGAAATACGAACACGGCCTAGATTTTACCCCACATATGTGTGTTTCAAAAACTTCAACAAGGCCACTTCTTGCAATTCTTCCGATGTTTTGCAGGTTGGATTTTAGCTTTAACGGGAAGCCACTCCCAGGAACTCACCCAACTTCATTCGAGTTGGGAACAACTCATGATTGGAGCGTGATACTTACCACATGACCTCTCTAGAACTAACGGCCCCCTAAAGAGACAGTTCTGCTGCCGGCATTAACTGAAGCCCCCACGACATGAGAAGCTGACACAGGGAACAGAGCCGGTATCAGCTCCTATCTCCCCGCTGTCCCTACTAATTGCCAGGCCCTGAAGAAGGAAGGGCGGGCGGTTTATGGACGAAAGGTCGGGAGTTCACCTACACGTACCTAATTAGTCCCGGACAATCCGTCCTATTAATTAGGTAGAGCAACTGGAGCGCGAAACGGCGCTAAACGGTACATTTATCAGAGCTTGATTGATAAAAAAAAGATTAGGCTGCCACATAACTGTACGGAACATGCTAATTGGTTTTAATCAGCTATCGTCTTTGTTAAAGGGCAGCAAGTTTTTTCTCTTAGCCTTTTTAGACAAGACTAAACCTACGAGTACAGTTAACAACAACGCCAATTGTACCAGTTTACTCAAAGTAAAACAGCTTCTTTAATTGTTAGTACAAGCCATACAAGTTACGACTTGAGTTAGATTTTCACATGGAGTTTCAGTTTTTGTGTAAATTCATCATCCGCTCCTTTTATAGAAAAGGTTAGTAACATGAGTATTTTAGGAGTGTCACAACATAATAACGTTATAATTTGACAATACATCAAACTCCAAATCGAAAAATATCAACTCATTAACAATTTAAACTTTTCTTATTAACTTGGAGTCCCTTCAAAGTTCAACCTGTCTCTTTGAAATAGCATTGTTCATGCTTCCACGAGGAAGTACATGATCTACTTGTTGTTGTAGTCCAAGACATTCAGTGAGGATATGGACAACTTCAATTCGCCAGACGCGGCACTTCGGCGGAGAGGTCCGAGACATCCGAGACATGTTCGTGGGTGAGCCAAAATTGGTTTAGCCTCAGGCGACCCCCAAACCACTTACCCCCGTCTGGAAATGACCCTATGCGTCATTAGTTCCCAATTCACTTTATAATTTTACTATCAAGTAGTATAAAATTCAATAAATACAATAATTAAAGCATTAGGAAGATTTTTTTCAGATGAAGCCTCTAAATTATAGTAAATACGTAAAAGTTAATAACAAGTTAATCTAAAACGAACTTGGCTTCATTTCATTAGATTTGGTTTACGATTATTATAACCTTGAATTTCTTTGAAAAAATAAATACTTTGATCATGATGTATATCATGAACCCCTTGTCTGTTAATATTTTATTTTTCTAAAATTTAATCTTTTTATTGTAATTAGCTTTTGTTAATTATTTTATTTGTTGGATTTGTCTAGGAATATGCCCCTTTAGTGAAGAGCTGATTTGAATTTATATTTAATTAGAGGTAATTAACAGACAAGAGGATGCAATAATCGTATTCAATAATAAATAGGATTTTATAAAAGTACATTAATTATTACTATTTATTGTATACTCAGGAATTTGAAATTGACTCGAACGAATGGTTTGAAAATAATTGCAATGTGTACGGCTAAATTAATATTATAAATCTTTCAACCTAACTAGTTAAAACCAAAAATTGAAAACCTCTATATAATTGTCTTTTTAATATTCTCTTGAATATTAATTGTGGGCTTACTCTTTTAGGAAGTATTGAACGGCGGTGGTTGTTGTATCTCTTGAAAGTGTCCTCTGATGTGGAGATGTTAGAGAGTAGATAGACGTCAGTTGTTGATTTGACTCCGGCTGAAGACCGAATACCACCCTTTTTTCGTTTACCCTCGCTATCTCGCCCTCTGTTCTTAAATTTCATTGGTGGTTCTTTCTCCCTCCATATGACGGGGTTGAAAAATAGTTGGCTAGGTCACTGTTGTCATCTGATGTGAGTATTTAGCGACTTGTTCGATCCTAAATGTTGGCATCATTCTTCTGGTTCTGTTTCTTGGTCCCTGTTGCCAAAACCTGTCATAAACGCAAGTTTTAAGAGTCCTAATTCACTGACTCGAACATGAAATGAAATCTCACTTCTCCATGATTTCACTTTTGATCATGGTCACCTCACACAAATTTATATTCAACGAACGCAATGAATATTTAGGATAATTAACCTAATTGATAAATGAACATAAGATAATTTTTATTATAATTGTACCTTGACTATTTATATTTACGATTCCATTTTCGATACCATTCCATAATAATAAATATTGTTAATGATTTGTACTGCTGTGAAGGAACTGAGTAAAGTGCATTGCAATGTTTGACATAATTAATATGCAAAAGTAATTTACTATCTTTTCGTGTTAGGTGTTTTCCGTAACCGGTTTGAAGGTTGGCTATAGTTCTGTAGTGACTTATTTTTACGCTTGATGATAAGCTTGTGAACCGTAGCCTTGGAAAATACTTTTTACTCATATTATCATATTGATTTTTTTTTTTTTTTTTATAACTCCAAGTGCCGTATTTTCTCCTAACGAAGTATTTGTAAAGTCGTTCTAGAGTAAGCTGTAACTAGTAATGAGATAAGAAAAAACATAGGAAAGAGTTTTTCAGTCAGCAGCCTAAGAAAACCCAAGCAGCCCTGCCTAGAAGAGGACTGATTAAAAGATAGCCTGCTCCTTATCGGAAAAGTTGCGTGAAGGCCAAGGTCCGGTGCCCGGTAAGGCTCTTCGGATTATGCAACCTCCGCCAATGTTATTATCCGCCTAACCTAAGTGTATGCCATTGCTTTTTCTCTGTTCGTATATATAAATAAATCATTAATAATTTTCCAGCAAATGGTCGGTTATGCACTGACAAACAACACTTCTATTTATACTCCGAAGGAGTGTTCGAGTTTCGATCTCTACGGCTTTACGTCCGGTGAAAAGCTGATCATTGCTGTAGGCTTATGTTTACCGGATACGTAGTATACTGTGCCACGCCCGAAGGGTGAGGCTTTACTTCCTCTATTTTTATGTCATGAGCTAATAATGCTTGGAAATTTTACGCCATAATCGACCGAGTGGCTTTTATAATGCAACTCAAAACGGAAAACAATACATCAAAATTTTACGAGACAAAAGTTGTGTGCATAATTTTGTTTGTAATATTTTTTTTTTAAATAAGACTGTTTTGAATGTATGACATTGTGTCCCTCAGTTCCTAATATCACTGAAATACAAGTAAAAATAAATATGGCGAGATATTAAAATCGATTCTCTCATCAGTTCTCGATGTTAAGCTTCCTGAGAAAAACTCTTTTGCACACTCTTGATCTTTCAGGAGCTACATATCTTGAGCTGCTTTCTTTACATGACGGATGATAAGACAATTAAGGGACACTTGAAGAGGAACGCGAATTGTTGTGTTCGCATAATAAAATAATTTGAGTTGTTCAATCAACCCTTTTTACATTAATATAGCATAAATATATTTATCGATCAATTTTAACTTCTTTTTTATCTTTGTAGGTAAGTTTTGTGAATGAATTACGTACTGTCGTTAGACACAAGAACCGTTCTACGAGCGTATGTATTTAGAAGTATTAAATTACATTATTAACAGTTCTTATTAAATTTGAAGTTCAATATGGTTCAAGCATGTCTCCATTTCATTCCACCTAAGTGGCTAAGTTCCACAATAACAAAATGAGTATGCCGAATAATCAAAAAGGGTTTGAAGAAAAACTCAGTTTTAAGTATTGAACGCTCAAGCGTCATTATCAAATACTAAAAAATGACAAAAAAACATACATCAAAAACTGATATCAAATATTTGAAATCATAACAGATCATGGAGATTAAAAAATGAATTATCGGTCGGATTACATTAATACTCCATAGACTTTTCATTACCTGTTTTGAATCTTTTGACAATTTTAGAAACTTTTGTATTTTATCTATAGTTTATATATTATTGTATTTTTAGGGATATTTTTGCTATTTTTAACGTCATTGGCACCAAAATTGGTTTTTATTTTGGTTTTTTTAGCGCATGAAAATGGGGATGTGGGCTACCTGTGATGTACATTTTCGCGTAAGAAACCTATTTAGGAATTTAAATACTTTATTGGCATTAAATATATTGCAGAAAAACCTTGTTTATTAAGGTTGCTATGGTAGTAAAATAAGAGTAATGTTCAATGACGCAGACATGCTGTGTATGAAATATTAAATTAGTTAAATTTGTCAAAGTGAATTGTATAGTATTATTATTGTTAGTATTATTGTTCCCTATTGTTCGTATATATCAGGAACCCTAATAAACAGTCACTATAATGATACGTCAACACACAGTACTGACATGTTTTGAGTTCAATAGTTCTAGCACAAGCGAAATAATATTTGTATATGGTCCTTTGTAACAACATAAAGGTAATTACGAGGAATCAACTCAACTGTAGAAAGCGCATGTTTACTTCTGGGGGCAGACACCTAAAACTGACTTTTACTTTTAACCCTTTATTGAGTAGCCCAGAACTATCAATACTTCTCATAATATCTAACGAGATTTGACTAGCTAGGCAATAGGTTTTAAGAGAGGCAAAAGCCATATTTGACCTAGTTCCTTCAGGCCGTGAGATACTCCTTTGTATGCCCAGAGCTAATATTTGCTCCGGAAGTTAACCCGTCGTACGAAAAGCCCGTGCAAACGAACCCTGTCCCCATCACCCCTCAGGCTCATTAGTACAGAGCAGTGCTGCCAATCGAGCGGCCCTATAATCCCTGTAATTATTTCTGTCCCTCCGGACGTGTCTGCTAGCAGGAGGCCTTGGCCTTCATAGCTCGCTGGCTCAGTGACACTGATACCAACCTTCTGTTCGTGATTGACTTTCAGTTGTCTCTCCCAGTCTTATTAACTGATTCAGTCTAGCTCCTCTCCCTCACCTAGTCGTGATCTTTCAAATATCCCAAGTGGATTTCTCTAATTGCTTTAGAAAACAAACCCCTCACGATTTCGACTTCACCCTGATGTTTAGTCACCAGCTGACAAATTCGAGTTCAATATTTGATCTCTTTCTGTTCATTTATTTATTGAATAACCAAACTAGAACAAAAAAAATTTAGCAATTGGGCGCAAAATTAATTTTTGAAATGCTAATTAAGCTACGAAGTGCTACCACTTTATTAGCGATATACTTGATGGTTGATGATTCAACCTCTTCGAAAATCTTCTTTTTTATTTTAGCCAACAGCTGATCGGTTCCAGAACAAAAGTGCACAATATTATACTGTGTTTAAGATTTACTGCTGTATTTCGTACATGCAGATATACAGTCCTTGTACCAGTTTCAAAATAATGCAACCCTTTTCTTGGCTATAAAATTTGGATTTATGGCTTTACCTATGTTGACTTTTATTTACATATTTAAATTCACTACTTTCATATTAATACCTTCAAAGAAATAAAAAAAAATAGTTTACTAAAATTATTTCAATAAAAAACACATTTATTTGACGATGAATCTTTGTGAATGAAAATAAACCCATAAATTATTAAGGAATTATTTTATTTGGCATGGATTCAACTCTGGCACATTATCTTCTGAACTTTCCCTGTCGTCTCCAGACCAGGGTATGATGTTTAGAAGTAAGCAATGTCATGAAGGCTTAGAAGTTTCTTAAAATCTTTAATGATCGGAAAATTTTGTAGCCTTAGTTGCAATCTGCTTGAAACTTTTAATTAGAATACCTAAACCACAGTAACTCTTTTATTATAATGCACTTCGGAAATTAAAAGCCTGGTTAGCTATACATGATAATAAAATAAAATAAATATTATTTACATTATTAGAAGGAATTTTTAAAGTGTCGAGCGTACCGACATTGACTATTGAAAGGGGACCTAACCTCGTCACGTTCTCCTCCGGCAATTTATAGGAGTGTGTGTAGGTGAATAAATCGTTCAGATAACCTTTAGTCGGCGGTTCATCCATTTTCTCACAGGAGAGGACGATGGGCGGAGAGACAGGTTGAATAATTTAGCAGCTATTCAATGGCCCGGGTGCAAATTGGTGATAATTGCCATTTAATTCTATTCCGATTCTTTTTCCTCCGCTCGACACAATGGAGCAGGAGTGAGGACGCCCACAGATGGACGCCGAAACGTGCTCTCAGACAGGACGAAGAGGATAATTGGAGTATGGGCAGTTGGTGGCCAAGGCCGGTTCTGAGCAGAAGAAGTTAATGTTCAACGGACCGTAGTCTCGTATTTTCGTCTTTTCAGGGACATTCAAAAAGGTACTTATTCAAGACCGGTAGATCTAAGGAACGTTGTTCTCACTAATTTTTTCAATCAATCAAACCAACTACTTTTTTACACTGTAAGATCTGTCTACGTATACTTGCAAGGGAGGTTCTAACTATTGCGGGGTCACGGATTTGAATGAAATTGGATTGAGTGATACTCGTTTGACAAATATGTGTCCGAGTCATTTATCATTTATTAAGATGTATAAAACTAACAATAAGAAAACAATAACCAATTCAAATAAAAATGTGTAAGAATCTAGTCCATTGGTAACGTGAGTGGTTTTTATGCTTACTGATCTTTGGAAAAATGATTGTAAATGTTTAAAAAACAGGTATTTGACCGACCGTTTCAGTCAAACGGTTCAAATGATAACGTTTTGAATCGCACCTATGTTTTCTTTGGTGGTTGCTCTAGTTCGACTTAGACTCATGGGAATAAACGAGTAGCTTACTTGAATAAAATCTAACTCCGGTTAACAAAACATAATTTAACGATGAAAACACCTAGCGCTGATCACACTAAACCCTACCAACTATTGCGACAACCTTCGGCCGTTCCTAATTCTTCTTGAGGTGCTACGCTATGAATCCATTTAAAAAAATAAGTATTTAAAATCTATTTGATACTGAATACGTGAAGGCTGAAAAGTGTTAATTTTCCCCGCCATTAAACAATCCATCTAATCAAAGTGCAAGATGTTTGCCTTTGTTGGTCACGTTGGGTCACGAACTTAGCTCATTCGTGTTGGCAGTGAAGAAGTGTAAATGGCAGACCGGAGAAGATAATCGGTAGAAGAACTAGATAACTTGCAGGGCATAATCGATAAGGACGGGATAACTTGTTTAACTGATTATTTCGGTCGGGTTCCGGCCGGAAGCCGTCGAATCGACATAAGAAATCGATTGCCTACTTCCAGTTGGCGCATACAGTTACCCGGGCCCCGACAGTACCTTAGCCAATCGATAATCCCTTCAGGACCTGGGTTCTCATTCCCAATTTATAGGTCGCATCGTTTTGGCAGTCAATTTTTATTTAATAATTATAATATCAACCAAAGAAAAAAAATATATTGCAGGATCGGGACTCAAACCCGGTAAAAAGGCCCAGTAAGGGGGCTCTATCAATTATTATTTATATTAAATATTTTATAATTATTTATACTTTTATATATGTTTTGACATTGGCCATATTTGTTGTGGTATAGATCCAACTATTATTAATGTTTATTAAGCAATGGATAAATATACTGTCAGGAGAGCATTGGTGAATAGATTCCCTCTGGATATTCCAGTCTCGGGTCCGAGTCCCGTTCATGTCATCGAATAAACATTCGATTCCTTTGCCAAATAATAATTAATAACCTATACCTATAAAAATTCTTTTCGTGGGCGGTAGTGGTTACTCTTTATAAGAAAACCAGAGTAGCCCTTTCTTGTGTGAGTTCATTGTTTTGTTTTTTTTTTCGCCACGTAATCACATGACTCCATCCTTCAGGGGTAGAGTAGGGGGTCTAAGTGTAGACCCATGTGCTTAAGGTCCGGTAATGATGCTGCTACCCCACACAGATAACATCTCAATCTAGCACGCTCTAAACTATGTGAAAATAGAGAGAAAAGATGCATCCAATATGTTCACAATTACAGATAATTATAGGCTGCGAGGTATCTCAGGCTTCAGAACTCCCTCGTCGGGTCTTGTAGCTATAGCACTTGGTCGAGTAACAAAGGCTGGCCGCTTCCTTTCAATTATATTTTACAACCTATGAACTTTTTGCTAATTGTTTACAAGGCAATCTACAGGTACTAACAATGGATTTCAAGAAATAAAAATGCTGATAATGATGCTTAAATAATAAAGAATGCTTTGCAATGATGAGATACAAAAAAAAAAAAAAAAATCACAGCAATCCAAGATCTGGAGTAATATTTAAGTTTGATTAAAGCTCCACTATCATAAATAATTTTATACTGTAAATGTTAAAGTTGAAAGTGCTTTAAAATGATTTCGATTAAGAAATTTCACATAGGAAACAACCCAGATTTTTCTTTGATACAGAATCATTTTTGGGTATAAATTAGTGTTTGCCAATCGTAAGATCTAACGAATTATTCTCCGGCTGTTTGATGATATTTTGATCAAAAATAAACTAATATATATTTTTATACTCATAAGTTTTTTTAACTAAATTAGTTTATCTTGACTAAACATAAGCTAAGGTTTTAATAAGCCTATTATATATGTACTCACTAAAATTTAACTAACATTACTTAGTTTGAGGAGTTAAACAAAACATTTTTTTCAATTTTTTATTATATATTCTCCCATTATTCTGAAGAATTTAAATTATGAATGTCTTTGTTTAAAAACAAATGATAAATCTTAATCTGTCTTGATAATTTCGTTGTTAATAGTAATGCCCATTTTTGAAAAACTAAAAATCGAGGTCACTATTCACGCACTTATTATTCTATACAAATGTAAACTATTTACAAATTATTTTCGTATTTCCGTTGTATGTAGTGTCACTTCATTATGTACAGGTTTAGTTATTTTATAAAAATTATATAATGGAATAATCAAGTATAATGATACACATTATACGTGACTGAACTGAACTGTCTAATAAAGGTGATGGGGCTCATCTTTTTGATCAAACTTAAAACTAACTTACATACTAATTCTTAGCCTAATTTCATCCCGACAGTCTGTTGCCATCGATGTGGGAGGGATGGTGGGGTCATAGTATTAAACACTGGGTTGGTCAGGTGCTGCAACGAGTCAAAAAACTTGATGTGTCTCCAGCGGACGAACCCACCAACCGATGGTACACCAAGCAACGGGCGCAGGTCAGCGTTCTTTAACCTCTCGAGAGAGGTATGTCGGACCACTTTTCGCATGATGCTATTCTGTAATTGTTGGAGACATTTGGCTGTATTGTCAGTCAAGTGGGTAAATAGCGGGGCACCGTACTAATTTATAGATCATCAGTTTGAGACGAAGCGACAGGTTGGGTGAAGTTAGCAAGTGCGATAGCCGGTAAGACCTGTGTCGTACTTTTTCTACATCAACAAAAATAATACTAAAACTGCATAGTTTATTTATGTCTTAATTTTAAGTTTTAACGAATTTTTAGTTTTACTTCATTTAAATTTATTTTAGTTTCTTAGGTTTTGAATTTTTTTTAGTTGTAATTGAAGTTTAAATTTTCTTTAGCTACTAGCTTTAGTTAAATTTCGTATTTTAATTTTGCCGAACACCGGTACTAGCCAAATGCTATTAACGCTTCAGAGCCCTCATCATACCAACCAGCAATTGACTTACATGTGATAACAAATTTACAACTTTTAATTCTAGCCAATACAAACGACGTCCGAGGCCTATTCGGATAGCTACGAAGCTGCCGTCACAGTCGAGCGCGCGGGTTAAAAACATCTGCCGTCCTACGTCGGGGCTGGCCCGTCTTATAAAATGAAAAAAGAAACGAAAACAATAAAAACTCCCTCTCCCAGGCTCTCAGAGGAAATGGACTGGGCGATTAAAAGAAAAGAGCAAAAAATAAACAATCAGTCTACAAGCTGGTGCCGATCCGTGACAAATCTTTCTTCCCATTATTTTCCGAAGTTTTCCCTAGTTCCTCTTTTTTTCTAGTTATATTTATAATACTTACTATATCATGTTTACTTTAGATGGCGCGATTCATTAACTTCTTCTCGAGTAAGTGAAAATATGTTAAATGCATACCATGGCTTGTACGGATTCTTGCTTGCATAGCTGGAGTGTCCAATCGTAGTTTTCGAGGTATATCCTGGAACATGTTATTTGGAATATGTTATGGAACATGTTATTTGGAATATGTTATGGGCTCTTGTCCATCTTCTTCTATCGCGTGTGGAACAATCCTCCTAGTTCTTCCAATCAACAAGCATATATTATATAAATGATTCTGCATTAAGAGTGCTCCGTAAAGAAAACCCTTTCAAGTGAGAAAATGTTGCAAAACTTTTTCATCAACAATCCAATTAACGGGGAAATCTGAAATGTTACATTTAATAAATAAAATATTATGATTTATAATACAATGATATTCTCCAGATATCCTATTGAGGGTGTACTTCATGTCGATGAACATAAACAGTATACTATACATGAAACATCAATTCGAAATGTCCTGTTTAATTGAACACTAGCCCTATAGCCAAAATGTACAACCCAGTTCTGTTAATATGGTTATCAATGTTGTATGGAGGAGTGTTATCTTGGGTAGCATATCGTGACCAGATGAGAAGTCATTTTGTATGATACTCACAAACACCAAAAGAGTAAGTCGACTGATTAAATAATATATATATAGGTCTCAAACATGCATACAGGGGTCTGAGAAGTGTCGCATTTGCATCTGAAGATAAGCCTAAGTGGTCCAGTGGTATAAGGGTGCAACATAAAAAGTGGGAAATGTGTTTCTTCTCCTTGCAAACAGAAGAAGGAACGGAATAAGGGGACAAGCGTTAAGGACAATCGGTTCCTAGTAACTACCACCTGACGGGGACACAGGTAATGAGAGACTCTCTCTCTCTCTCTCTCTCTCTCTCTCTCTCTCTCTCTCTCTCTCTCTCTCTATCTCTCTCACACACACACACGCAGACGCACTTCTTTTTCTCTTTCAGTGTGAGGGATTGGTCTCCTCCTTGCTCTTGTCCATCTTCTTCTATCGTGTGTGAAACAATCCTCCTACCAGTTCTACAAGCATTAATTAGATAAATGATTTTGCATAAAGAACGCTCCGTAAAGGTAAACCCTTTCCGGCCAGGAACATTTATGAATAACCGTAGGTATCGTTTGATCGTTGGTAACAAGTGGGCCATTTGGAGTTTTTAAAACCATTTTCTAGAGAGGAATGACTAATCAAGAATCGTTTGCAATTGACGATTAAAGAATACATTTTAAAAGTACTCTCCTGGTCCCGGTCACTGGGATGGATATGAAAACATACCGGAGTGTGGGACAGGCACACCATTCCTCCAAACAGATTCATCCCACAGTTAAAACCGATAGACATGCAATATGGAGCAGATTAGGAGATTCCTTGGCCAGCTCATTTGATGAAATAATACGAATTCTTCTTGGCGATATTTCGCTGATGATACACTTTTGCTACGAGTATGAATTGAACTATAAAGTTACAAAAAATAAATACCAACATTCAAGCTGAATATAGGTTGTGGAAAGCGAAGAGAAAATATCCATAAGTACTCGTGAGAACTTTGCTTCGTTTCTCAAAAACATCATTTAATAATTGACAGTGATGAAAAAAACAGTACTGCTTGACAAAAGTATTAATTAAAAAGAAATATACTGGCAGGAACGGAGCTTGAACCATATTTTATGTTAAACCATATTGACCGATAAATATCGTCTTTTTAATAAATAGATAAACATCAATTAAAAAAAAAAAAAACTACTTAAACCGGGTTGAAACGCATCGACGAAATTTCTGTTATCGTGAATTATAACTTTGCTAATCAAGACTTCTTAAAAAAAACTTTTATTTGTTATAAATCACAATATGTACAATTATATATGGTTACAGCTGAGGACTTACTGACTACGTAAGGGATCTACATGTTCTTTAGACTAGGGCAGTATATATATATAATAGTATAATAGTAATGATAATAATACAGGTATCACTGAAAGGTCGTAGGAGACAAATATTCCGAATGATAATGGTAATGATAATTGTATAGATATTATTAAAAGGTCGTGGGGAAGGAAAATATCAATAGGTTATTGATAATTACATAGAGCTGATAAGTTAAGAGATACAGCTATTAGGATGATATTGACAAACGTATCATTTGTTAGTGATACGATTATACATACTACATAACTGTGTCTTCTTAATAAACTTTGCTTTTAAGAATATAATTGTAATATTTACAGTCTTATATATATCTTCTTATTTTTCTTATATATCTTATATATATGCCTTATTTTCTATCTTACAGCTTTTGAAAAATTCTTTTATCAGGAGAAAAAATCTAAATTATTAAAATTTAAATTCTGTACTTGTCAAAAGCGCAGTTGCGCATTACTAATCAGAACACCGGTATTATTATTTTTATTTGCCTTATTCACCATGACAGGAAATAATCCTGTTTTTAATTTACCAAGTAATTTTTTTAGTTTATCGCCATTTAGTATAATTGGGTTTGGGGTATAGCAAAATATTACGCTTCCATGTCGCAAGGGGGCCAAAGTAATCATGATCGAAAACTATGTCTTTTTGTTATAAATAAAGAACATTTGAGACCCGAATGACTAAAAAGAGGATGGCATTGGTAGAATAAGAAAGCGCAGTAAATGAGATGGATAGAAGTGGAATACCATTGACCGGAGGTTATTCAGAATTTCTCAAGACCGAGTCACGTAGAGCGGTGGTACCACGATTCTCCAAGATGTAAGGTTTTCCTCAACTATGCAAGCTGGACTTGAGAAATGTTCGCTACATCGCCTAAGACTATCTCCTCATCTCAAGTGAAAGATTGTCGAATAGAAAGAAAAAATCTCTTAAATAATTAATTAATTAATTGATACGTCTTCCAATACAAGGAAGCATATATATGCTTTTAGGGATTCCGGAATGATCTACGGATTTCAAAAAAGCTGAAAGACATTCCAAGACCCAACCATCCAGACACGTTATAGTTTTTTAAAGGACAGACATAATGTAATATGAGAAAATTTTCATAAATCACTGATTACGTTTAGTGTTGATTGTCTAGATAGAAGGAAGATTCTGTACGTTCCAACAGTGTCTGTATATATGATGATTCCGTAGAAAATGATTCCGTCTGTCTGAAATTGTAACGTGAACTCCACGAAACATTCAAAAAATTAAATAAAACGGTACAAGAGTCACATTTCTCTATCACTTAAGTCTTCTTAAGCGACAACACAGGAGAAATTTCTAATTTGAAGTTCAAATTACCCACGGTTAAGATTAAAAAATGTAACGCAAAAATAATTCCCAGAGAATAATTTTAACAAGCTAATTAAAAAAAAAAGAGTATTTAATGTTGTATTCCATATTTTTTTTCTATTCGCATTTTAATTTATTTGGAAAAGGAGGTTTTAGTGAGGGTTTTAAGTATTTGGATCGAAAACTCGGGTGGTTTTTTTGTCCAACTAATTTACTAAATATTATTTCACGGGTCCAGAATAAATTATTTTACTGTATGTTTTCATAGTGTATTATTTTAAAAGTACGATTTGGTTCAATGTTAATTTAAATTATAAAGATATCAATTTTAAGTAATAAAAAAACAGGTGAGGCTACTGGTTTTTGGATCGACTAATATAATAATGTGTATAAATATTGCAAAGGGAAAGAAATGAGGCGGACAGCGAGGGGCAGATGACGCTGGCACAAGAACCGTATTGGGTTTCACAGCATCGCAAACTGAAGCCAAAAATATGCTGGTTTTTATTGAGGTGATGTGGTTAGCACGTGTGCCACAGGTGGGCCCTCCTAAAATTATTAAAGCTTTACTTAGACTGATTAGCTATAAATTAGACCTTATTTATGGATACTAGTTTATCATCTTGAAAGCGTTGTTAAATCTTGCTTACTGAATTAAATTGCAGAACATCGACTTTGAAAAGTCGTGCGTGAGTTTTCCCTAAAGTATATTTATGTATCAGAATGAATAGACAAGAACTAAATAGACTCTTTGAAAAATTCTATAGACGACCTTAAAGAACATCCTTAGACGATCAGTCATGTCATTATTATCTGAATTGTATCAATTACTGATGTCGCTTCAAATGATCATGTAAGGTTGAAAAGTAATAGAGGAGTAATGATGAAAGATCTATGAAGTGACCGTAACACTGATCGTGTAAGGTCCGCAATAGTTAGTTTCGAAATCAATAAAACGCAATTTTTTAAAATTAGAATGCTGCTAATTTTGATTTATTATAGATAAGTTATTTATCGCCAACTATTTATCGCCAGCTGTTTAAAATTGATTTATTTTAACTGAACAGCTGTATTTACAGTGTGATGTTCATTTGAAAGTTGAAGGTTAAAACTTATTGGCGTTTAAAAAGTATTGCAATTAAGCCAAATGTAAATATAAGTGTCAATATAATAACAATAATATTATGATTCATGACCTCTTTAGAAAGCGAATTAGAATTAAAGTAGTTTATTGAGAATAAAGATTATGAAGTTAACTTTATTTCTCTAGTAATGCAAAAACAACAAAAGTTAATCTTTTGTTATTTCAAAATATTTAAATAGTTTGTATTATGAATTAAAAATGAATCTTTATATCTCTCGCAAATATTACTATTGACTCATTTATTGAATACATTATTATAATTAAAATTCATACTTATTTACAGACGCAGCTAAGAATGTTTTTCGGGGTGGTGTAAGAAGTGTGTGTGGCGATATCGTCAGTGATATGACGATTTTCAAAATTGGTATCCACCAAATTTTTTAAATCCTGTCCATTACTATAACGTGAAAGTTAAGTGAAATTGTCTTTTAATGTAAAAATCTTGTAGGCAGCTAAAAGCTATGAGGTTAAATATCCTAGTATAAAATTAAATAGTATATTAAAATTCATAAATCCTATTGTGTAGTTACTTTAGTCTATATTTTGGAGAAGAAAGATTTATGTTTTAATGACAGTTTTTATCATAGAATTGAATTTTCTACTCTGGGATTTCTTAGCTGTGAATAAAGTACGGAGTGCACAATTTTTTCTGGATAATCGCTAGAATCAATAGAAATGTTAGACTTTCTTCAAATTTATTGATGTTAACGTTTTGACATCCCAGAGTCTTACTTCAGCTTTGTCGAGGGCTGACCCGATATTTCAATACCTCCGGAAACGGGCCATATAATAAAAAACATACATATTTAATTGATTCAAAGCTATCATGATTTTGTTTTATATTTTTATCATAATTTTTCAAATATCATTTTAACTTCTTCTGTTCATCCTCTAATGCGAAACGAACGATGATCAATAACGCTGGTATATAAAAGCAGATAATAATTATTAGGCTTATAGTGTTAATTCTTGTTCGCAGCCTGAGCGATATTTTCTCACTTAAATATTTTATACCTGACCTGAATTCAGGTAGTACATGACCGATGTCTATGACTATGATCAAGGCAACAGGTCTATGAATGAATAAAGGCTGTTTGTGGATGATGAGGCTGGTTTCTTGAGGCAGGAAGCGATTGGCTCAGTAATAGTCCAGTTGGCCTAGGAGGGTGTCACGGTCCAAGCGTCACAAGCTATTGCTAGCTGCTCAAAAAACAAACATCTTGTCGCCGTACTACCAACAACAGGTCGAGTCCGTGACTGGATGTCCCACTTGAGGCGAATAGAGTTTAAAGTAAATTATAGAAAAGATGTTTCAGATATGTCTTAAACAGTCGTCATCACATGTAACCTGATCTTATCTTAACCGTGGTTAATCAGAACTTTAAAGCATTAATTGCTTCTGTGTTGCCGCTTAAGAAGACTTAAAGGATAGAGAAATACGACTCTACATTTAAATTTAAGTTGAACTAAGTCGTATTTTTAAAAAATACACGTTGGAAACATACAGTAAAGAAACAATATAAAATAATATATTCGGGACTCCTCGTGAAATACTATTTAGTAAAATATTTTGACAAAATAAACTACCCGAATTTTCGATCGTAATACTTAAAACCTCCTTTTCAAAATAAATTAAAATGCGAACAGAAAAAAATAAGGAATACAACATTAAATGCTCAATTTTTTTAATTAGCTTTTTCAAATTATTTTCTGGAAATTATTTTTGCGTTACGTTTTCTAATCTTAACCGTGTGTAATTGGTCCTTTAAATCATTAATTTCTCCTGTGTTGTCGCTTAAAAAGGCTTAAGTGATAGAGAAATGTGACTCTTGTACCATTTTATTTAATTTTTTGAATGTTTCGTGGATTTTACATTACAATTTCAGACAGACTGAATCATTTTCATAAAGTAATCGATGGTAATCAATTGATGAAGAGGACGTTGTCCTTTAGTAAATTCGATGAAAATATAACGTTTCTTTTTCATCAACCTAATGCGATATTCCAACATGTTCATCAACTGAGTTATATATTGCTAATTTTGAACTTCAAGCATAGAAAATTCAGTGCAAAAACTGATTTTTTATAGCCAAGCATTTAACTTATTTTTCTATGCGTCTTGTAATTACTGTAGTTGATTAATTGGTAATTTAACTATATTATGTTCATTGAATGGCATTATTGTCACAAAATAACTGCACGTTCATTCCGAAGGGGACTCATTGCGTTCATCATAGCATCTAGCAGATTTACAGCACTTAAAAACCGTTCATTATGAATGAGCTTGATTTTATTGCTCCCATAAAATATAAATATATAATAAAAATTAAATTGCATTGGGCTTCAACAAAACAAAGTTGTTTTCCGGTCTGATCCCAAGATGATTAAATTGCATTGTATTTTATTCCCAGTTTTATGTTTTAGATATGTTACTTTATGTATTTAATAGATAATAGTACTTTTGAATCGTCTGATATTTATGATAGTTATTATTATATTTGTATTTGTTAGATTATGGAGTAATAAGATCCTTTCTATGTTACTGAATGAAAGGAATACGTTGAGTTGATAGAGTGTGTTGCGTGATTAAACGTGCTCTAACGTCTACGCGTTTTGTCTCACACTTTCGTACTCGTATTGTACTCATCGAGGGGACATATTTAATAGTCGACTGCAGCGAAAGAAAAAAACAAGAAGGTACGTGAGACCGGGAAGCATAGGGTACCTGGTACCACTAAGTAGTGCCCGTGTAGAAGCTATAATTCGCTGAGGGAACACGCGATCGGCTGGATTTGCGCAAGTGACCACACATCCCCGAGGCTGGCCGGTGGTGTCCGTGCCACACGAGATGGTAGACCCCTCACGAGCTGCAAGCAACATGTCTGCCAAAAGGGTACATTAAGTCTTTGCTAACACTGGTTTCGCTCATCTTCTCACTAATCACAAATGCTGTTAATTATAGCAAAAGCAAAGCATTGATTGAAACTCATTGAGAATACAATTTTGCATGGTTCATTTACAGGAGTTACTTAACCTTCCTAGGGTTAAAAATGTTATTTTAAAGGTAGTTTCATTCATTTCATCTCTCATTTTGAACACATGACCACTAACGTGTGATGAAAAGTAGTCAAATCAAAGGGAAGATCATAAATCAATAAATTAAGTGAAAAATAAACTTTATGCTGGAATTTCAGTCCCCTAAGAATAACACAAATGTCTGAAGTTTAGTTTTAACATAAGAGAGAAAACAAGTAAAAATATTAGTGGTGATCCTATCCTATCTATCCTGAGCGTAGGTGGCTCTCGTGCTCTTCGCCAGTCTCCACTGGCTCCGGTGACGCGGCTGACGGAGAAGCGTTTGAGACTTCCCAAGACTCCGTTTCCTCTTTCGCATGCGAGGGGGGTGGCAACCATGTGGATTTGGGAGGTCTCTGGGCTGTTTGTAAATACTGTATGAATGAGCGAGTGAATGAAAATTGTAAATATGGTATGAATGAAAACTTTTATCACAATTACTTATTGGCCAATGAGGCAGATTGTAATTTGATCATAATAGAGTTGTTTTATCACCAGATAGTGGTGGATTGAGTGCATGAGTCTATCGGTACCTCAAAGAGAATATTTCGATTCGAGATCGGAAAGTAGTGTTTAATTAGAATGCACGGCCCACATAATAGGGGACCACACATAATGGACGCTACCAGATTATTCGACCCAGAAAATGTACTTTTTCCAACATATTGTCCAGGAAAAGGAAACACTGTGTTCATCCCAAATATTTTATTCGGTAATATCAACGTCACAAGTGCTTGCTATAAATCAGCAACAAGTTATTTTATTACAAATATGTCGGGCAACAAACTTGCACGGGGGCAAGTTGAAGCGAATCATGGATTGCTTCATTAGAGTTGTCTTTACTACACGGCGCTACGTCTAGTTAAGGTGGCTCATCCCATCCTTCCGTACACAATATTTCCTCGGTTCATTCCTTTTTCAAACTATCCGTTCGCGTCAGCCACCATATATAAACAATATTCTACAGTTCAAAACCTCAGTACACACCCGGAACACAAGTACACTCTCTGACCTTTATACTCCTGCCCACAAAACTGCAGCATACGGTCCTACGGTGCTAGCATCGCTACCCTCTGGTTCTCTACCTCCTAGTATCCGCCAATAATATCAGAAAAGGAACAATATGTGCTTGGTATATGTTTTTGACCGAACAATGTGTCATTTATTTAGTAATACATGGTGTTGCGATATGTAGCGAAGCGCTAACTATATATGTAAATTACCCTACACTCTGGTTCATAATGTATTATAATAGAAATGCAAATCTGTGTAAACTTCTGGTAATAAATCATAGAGAGGTCGGAAGTCGTAGACAAGTAACTCAGAGGGTACGGCAATTGACCTAAGAGGATTAGCCACCTGACTGCCATAAATAGACCGGGCAGACCTTCAGTCACTTCTAGCAGCCATAAAAAACACACCCTTTTACCCCAACGGTCATAAAACTAAAAGGAAATGGCTACCTGTGTATCGGAAAACATACCCCTGCAGACAGACTCCGCCTTCCACGAGGGAGGGGGTTACCATATTTATATCAGTAAATTTCGCCCTGAAAAAGACACTCTGTCTCTTAGTCTTCACAGCCGATTACCTCGCGATACGACCAGGGTCCCGGGGCCCTGGGAGTAAGCCCCACTCAGCCTTCCGCTAATCTACTCTCGCTATACCACACCTCTACGACGGCACTTGCCACACAGCCTCTAGCAGACCTCTGACGACTTGTACTTATTACGCTGCCGATCTCTCGCACGAACTCTGAAAACTGGTCTTATTCTTTATGAACCTCTGAACCTCATCCTGAACACAGTGTCTTGTCGGGACACATTTCTATCAATAAATGGAGTCAGATATTAACGCCTACATGGAACATGGTCCATGTTATTAACTACAACAATCCGACAATTGTTGACCTCCGACAATTGTTCACCTTTTCCGACAATTGTTCAACCATTTCCCGACATCTGGTGACCCTCGACGTGCACAAGACGATTTCCCGACATCTGGTGACCCTCGCCGTGCACAAGAAGCTTTTCCCGACACATGGTATTGGCCGTCCTCACTCTATTTCCTCCAGTCTTCCATTCCTGCTTAGTAAAGTGGACAGGGACTCTACTTGTCCAACATCTAAAACTTTGCTCTTGAGAGAGTACTTTCATTTATTGAAAAGTCCACTCTCACTCTATTGCCTTTAACAACTCTTACAGTAATCACAAATGTGGAATTAAGTATTGGTTACCACCCTTTTCTATTTAGAGTGAGAGTAGCGTGTCACTTTAGGAGTATTTGCTTGTTAGGAAAATCTCCAGATCTTCTCTGGCAGTACCATTATTTTCATTTATTTTGAATATATTGAAGTAGATCAAAGCGATAGAAACTAGGGAATGAAAGTGAAAAACTGTTTAAACAGTCATCATTGTGTGGTGTACAGGTGAAACTACTATCCCCTAAACTAAAAACCTAAATTAGAAATCTAACATCAAGGGCAGTATCAATGAAGCAGTAGGAGAGGAAAAACAGTACGTTAGTTGCTAAAGAAATATCAATGAGGTACAGAGACCATCACAAATCCAGTATGAATCGTATAAAAAAAAAGTGTGGGAAACGTTTAATAATCTTAAATTTTTTTTTTCGGAATTTCGACTGAAGGAAATTTTTCCCGAAACCGGATAAAAAGCGAGAGCTTTCAATAACATTCAATTAAAAGGAATTATATATCTGAATTCCGCTATAAATTTTTAGCTTATGAGAAGGAATTCTATCTGTAGATGTATCATCAGGCAGGGCATAACCTACGTAATCATCTGATAAAATAATGCCTTAATTTTATTATTACCACGAGAATCGTTCTAAGCCAAAGTGGTGAAATTCACCTTTGAATCTATGCTATTACTTCAGCATTCAATTGCTAATACATTTTTTTCAAAATGTTTCGACGATATCCTTCTGACATGCCAAGTCATTTGTTATCTTTACGGATTAGTTGAAATCAGTTAAATATTAGCTTAATTTTTACAAAACATTTTTCTTTTCTGTAAAGAAATCCGGGGGACCAAACAAGAATAATTGAAAATAAATATAAAAAACGGTTTTCCCTCATTAAAAATTGCGTTATTTATTTCAAATACTCCAAGCCTTATAACAGGTGCTCCACTTTACGCCCATGTCTAAATTAGAAACAAGTACAATAAACTGCAAGAGCACCCTTCCCTACTAATACACCAGCGGTTATGTTATGTTAAGTACTGTAGTGAGTCGAAGAATTTGATATGTCTACGTTGAATGATTTCATCCACCGTAGGCAGATCAAAGACCTCGTGAAGCTCACTGTTGCTCTGTTGTTCAAATGAACTATGTCTGACCACTTTCATCAGTATATCGTTTTGGAATTGCTGGAGTCACCGAGCTGTCGTATACGTCAGATAGCGAAAAAGCGGTGAACCATACAGCAGGGCAGGCCTGAGTACACTCTTGTAAATCATGAGCTTTAGACGCAGTGATAGATTGGGAAAAGTCAATAAATGCGTAAGCCGGTAAGACTTCATGCGAGTTTGCTTCAACTTCCACGCATAATGGTTACTAAAATGGAGGTATCCATTTCAATGCCCAGATATACTAGGTTGTTAGCTGGTGAGTTTCGCTGCGTTCCTACTGTGGAAGTATCATAGTAGGCAGCGGACTTTTTCCCTTTTGGAAAGAGAAAATTACGCAGTCAGTCTTACCCGCGTTTACAGAGATATTGAGTCTCCCCAATCTCTCACTGATCTGGTTACAGGCTACTTCAGTCTGTCTAAGAACTACCTTGGTGCTCATGCTGCTACTGTACACCGCTATGTCATCAGCAAAAGCAGTAACTGTATCGGGCTCCTGCAATTTCAGAAGTGTACTCGTTGAATAGTACAGGGGATAAAACGGCTCCTTGGGGTACTCCACAGGTCAGTGGCACAGCTTCGGAGAAGCTATCACTCCCCACACCTGCATCGATCTGTTGTTCAGGAAGCTAGCCAGTATTGAATAGAGTTGCTCCGGGCATTCCCGGTCGCAGAGCATTTGACAGAGTGTCCCGTGAGACACCGAGTCGAATGCTTGAGTGCTGTCAATCGAAATCATAACTGTGGCTATGTTTCTATTCAACTTATGGCTAGCTTCTGACTGTACCTTCAGAAGGGGATGCTCTGTGCTCATACTGGATTGAAATCCAGTTGATAAAGAATGGGGTTTTCAGGGGGAAAAAAAACAAAAATACTTTTAACTTAAATCATTCTCAAACAAGAAGATACTCCTGATGCTCTTTATCAGCGCACTCTCAAAGCTGCCTGGCATTCATTATTTTATACTTTTGTTGAGCACATATATATAACCATGTACATGGTTGATGGTGGACGGTGACAACTTAACATGAAATTCCCAGTAGGTATGGAATAGTATCAGGCAAGCCGGCCCTTGACTAAACCGGGCACTCAAGAAGACCTAACGTGTGATTGACACCTAGCGCAACGTCACGATCAGAAGATCATCGTTCAATCTTTGGCTTTTTGGGGTATTTAAGAAAATTAAGTTTTCATTTCTCATGCCTTATTGTTTCTGCAGCATTCTTTAAAATCCATAAAATTTTGGCACCAGTATCTTCATTGGCATGAGAGAACATGGCAGCGAGAGCATGGAAAAGCGTATCTTTATCTGATGTAAATTCTGCATTGAATATACTAAATTATATTTGTCCGTGTATCTTGAAATTAAATAAATGCCATGAAAAGAAAAAATAAGACGACCATGGATATTACCGAAAATGGATATTATTAAAAAATTATTATTGACCACAAATTAGACGAAAAATATTAAAAGAATATCGTGAAGGAGATACCATCAGCCTTCGTGAAAGTCCATTTTTTTCATATTTACAGTATATTTGCTGGTTGTGGTGCCATTTTGTATTAATAGTAAACAAACACAAGATAAAAACAATTATTGAAAAACATAAATTGAATAACCGGTGTATATTTCTTGCATGTAAAAAATACCGCTCCTCTAGTAAGTCTTTTATTCTGTCATCGTCCTCTTGCTCAATTCAGTTCTGTGCGGACTCCGATGAAGAAAGTTCTCAGGACACCTGCCAAGGGTTGGTCCGTAATCCTGTCGTGTGGGCAATGTGCCATCGTACGGTAAAAATTGCATTCTCTTCTGTCTCCCTGAGAAGAAAGACGAAACGAAGAATGTGACGCCTTGACGTGGTGCTGACTCAGGGAAGTATTGAGATTAAAAAAAAGCGATAAGGTTTCCTACAGGTAACATTTTCAAGGATGACCTGAGCTGAAATCACAAAGAAGGGCTCAGTAAATTTAGGTTTCAATTACTAATTAAAAGAACTACCGTTTTTTTCTCCTTAAACTCTATATACTATTTTATTGAAAATTGAAAATATATATAAATAATATAAATTGAGCTGATGAGGGCTTCTGTAAAACTAACAACTCTGATTATGGTTAAAAAAAATTTAAACAATACAAAGAGATCAGGTGATGGGGTGGAGCTTACCTTAGAACGACCTTCCTCGTTAGATAAGAATTAACATAGTGGGTTCTAATTGCGGGTTTGAGGGATCACGGGAGGCTTTCGCCCAAGGATTTTTTCTTCAGGGAATGGGTTGGCTTGGATTTGAACTCAGCCTCGTGAAGTAAATTAGAAGCTACTTGAATAAAAAATTTCAGATTGTTAGGTAACTTGTAGTGCTGATGGCACCAGAAACTCAGCTCCACCCTATCAGAAAATCAACTACAACGACTACCTTCTATCTTATATTTGATTTTTTACTCACTACTCATAAAACTAGAAATAAAAAAAATAATAAATAATTAGCTAAAAAACTAAACAGATTCGATTCTCGGTTCCCCTCGGGAGTTTTTTCAAGGTGGCAAGGAAAAAAAAAATTAAAACTATTAGATACCAACAAGGGAAATAACTTATATAATTCCCTTCAAGCCAATTTCAAGATGTTGTAGTGTTTTTTTTCAGTTACATTTCGTTCTGTTTTGAAAAAGCAACATTGTTTATTATTATTAATTCCGTTGGTCAAGATAGTTGGACGAATTAAAAGAGATTTTTCCACCAAAAGTATCACATTTTACAATTTTTTTTGGTTTGATAGATTTTTCTTAAAGATCCCTGATCTGACAGGATACTCCTGTGGATCTGACGCAGACAGCTCTTGATAATGTCAGGAATGCAATTAGAAAGCTAATCACAAACAGTGCCGTCGATACACTGATGTGCCTACTAAATCCATTTGACAGTAGCATGTGTGGTGCTGAGCTGCCGTTAGGATCAAAAGTCCTCATCAACTTCAGCGAGTCCATACATGTATCCGCACTAACTCTCTGTTACGTCAAGAAGACATTGCGAAATATCCGCTCAGGCCTATGTTTTTTCATGCAATAATCAACAATGCCGCATGCTGCTTTCAGTCTTGTTGATAATACGTTAGCCAGCCTATGTTTTATAGTATCCTTCAGGAGCCCATGTAGGTGACATGTTTCTTTCAGACTGTGTACCGATAAATTTGACTTTCCCTTCTAAGACTAATGACAGTACGACTTCATTTTCATAGCACCCTACTCCCTACTTCCCACTTAGACACCTGACGCCTATTTTTCTTCCGTGTTAAAATTCTTAATCTCCCATGGCTAATATAAATCATCATATAGAGAAAACCTTTATAGATATGCGCTAGAGTTGCAATTTAATATGCCAACAAGTTTTTGTCATTATTAAAGCTAGGTCAAAAGTAATCATGGTTATTCCTGATTCAATCTTGTCATAACCCTTTTGAGAAGGTTAAAAGTTTTACGCTCATTTAGATCTGAAGAACTTATTATCTTCAGGGCTAAAGTGTTAGTTCACTTGAACTTAATGGGAAAGAAATTATTGGAGAATCGGATTTTATTTCGCCATAACACCATTTAAGAAAAAGATAGCAACTGACGGTTAACATAGCCTTCAACCACAAGCTAATATTGGCTACTTCTCATTTGTAAATTTATGAGGAGCTTTTGACAATCTGTCATTAAGTTGGGTGCTAAAAAAAGGTAGTAAGTACTGTTTTTTTTTCATATTTAGAAGAAGAAAAAGAGACGAGACAAAAGAAAAGTATGTCTTTGCAGTCTCCTTTGTAAAGATGCCAAGGTCTTTTGTTCATTCATCGCCTCGGAAATTTTGAAAATTTCAGTTATCGGGAAGGTTGATGTCCTCAAGAATCCAAGGAAGGTTCATTGACAACATCTGTCGTCTTCATGTGCCTCACAGTGGACTGATTGCTACACTACAACTTATGAAGTGGTGTTAAGAAGTCTGGTGTTTTTGAAAAACCTAAATTATAACATCTCTTCCAATCTTAGACCTCATTGTATAGTTTAAATCTATTCTTATTTTGAGGGTAATACTGCAAAAACTTGGAACTTGAGAAGCCAAGATAGTAATGGTGACAATTTTGAGTAATAGACTACACGTCTATCCAATGTGTGTATTTCTAATTAATACATATCCATATATGTTCACATATTTAGGCATTTTCTGGACTAAAATACCATATCACTGTTTTAAGTGCAATTTATTGATGGTTATTGCATCGTTGAAACATTGAACTTTTAAGCCCTCCTACTCAATATTATTTTACGCTCTATCCTAAAACCAGGAATATTTCAGCTTGATGAAGGTCTGTCTACCTCATTACTTATTGTAATTTAACGACTTGTTCTAGGCAAATCGTTGAACTTTAGAGAAGGATGTCGTGTTTTTAAATGTTCCCACCCGCAACGATCCATAATTCTTTTAATCGGCATATTAAACAATTCGTCTATGAACACCTTTTGTCATTTATCTATATCTTTATAAATGGATGTGTGCGAGTATGTTCCAGCGTAACTCTGGAATCCCAGGAGCACTCAACACTAAACTTGGCACAGATATGAGTTACAATCTGGTAAAACTTTGTGAGGGTAAGAGACCCTTACCCCCGGATAGTAATATTGAATCCGTAGTTTTTGAGTTAACTGAGGTAAATAATGACTACGCCCGATCTCATTTAATGGCAGGTTGAGTCAAATAGAACTATAGAAGTTTCTAAAAAATTGTGGATTCGAATAGAACTCGTTGTCTGGAAATTTATAGAAATTAAAGCAACTCTGTAGAACAATCTAGAATTTTTCGAAACTCCATCCTACCGTATTGTACTTAGAGTGGGCGAGGAACGTTTGTTGGTTAGTACGGAATAAGCTGAGGAACTGGTGATCTCATATTGAAAACTGACATGTTCGTTGGACCGTCTGTTAACATATAGGCTATGCATCATCTAGCTAGTTAGAGTGTGTAGTGAACTTGATGACGAAACTTTTTTATGATTTCCGGTGCCGGAGGCACAATGCTAATATTAAGTTAAAATAAAGGCCTTGATATTTTGGCTGTTGTGGTACGACTAGGACCTGACTGACTGTGGATCTACCACTACGTGCCAGAGCCCCTTAATGGCACCTGATACTATCTTCCACTCAGCGTACTGCAGGCTTCTGCCCAGCATCACTTCTTTCTACTCTCAAAACTTCACAGTCATGAAAAATCTCTTCCTTTGAACAAATTCTATGTAGACATACATATATGTAACAAAATATTTTCCGGAAGTATTTATGTTTAATTGTAATTAACTCTAATTGAGTTTTCCAAAATAAAAATGGGTTTACTAAACTGCTCAACAACAAAAAGTGGGGCAGTTAGATAAATATTTGCCTACGAATAAAATTATTTTGGGTTTTCAATAAACGTTAAGGAAAACCAAAGTCAGGTATTTGCCTGAAAGTAAAGCTTCTTTTAACAGTTCTCTTCCCATTGAAGATACCCAACGGTTTCCGCCGGTTTAAGGAATCCCGCATGAGCATTCCTGACTGTTCCCTGAACGTCAATCACATTGAGCATGCATGAGAGACTCCGCAGTAACGTTAATTGGACATGCGGCCACGATGTGATGGGTCTTAAGTGGTACTTGCAGCCGGTGAAATGTTAATCTTACTCACAAGATCAAATTACAACTGAAGTGAGAAAACAAATGATACATTGTCCAGCATGGAGGAGAACCGTAAACATAAAACAGGATCACACGCACACCAAAAAAAGATAAAGACAATGCATAAAATCTATAACATTAGTTATTTTAATCCATACTGCTTCACGCATCAGTTTTGGGATGTCGGCAGTTGATGCGAATGCGATGAAAAGTAATCGGTGATTAGATAGATAGTGATTAGACTTTCGAACTAGGAACGATCAGTCAAAGAAATATTTGACGGGTGAAGAGTAGAGAATGGATAGACGAGAAGAGAAGAGGGAATGGTTGATTTAAATGGGATATAATATATGTTCATGTTATATATGATCTTTGGTTGATATTACAAGATAAGTTAAGGATATTTTGGGTTAAGCAGCAACAAAGTAACAGTGAGTTATGCAATAAACCTGTAATTTGTCTCGATGGAGAGAAAGAGGAATTTTATTGCCATATAATTTTTCATTGGGTATACGACTCCAAGCAGCTATAAAAAAGAAGAGATTGTCTTTGTATTCTGTAACAATCTATTACACAAACGTGAGTTACCTATTATACATTGCAGAAAAGTATGTGTGAAGATGGGAATGAGTTAAAAGTTTCAAAACTGGCATAAACCTTTCTATATAAATTGAAAAATGTTGTTGGGTGGAGGATAATTTCTCCGTTGCTGTTTAATTTTGCACAGCAAATGAAATTGGCTGAAAAGCCTAGTCCACGCTAGCCCAAGCTAGCTAACTATCTAAAGCCAATACTAAGGCTTGGCTATTAAAGGCGGTGCCATGAGAACATACACGGCCTATTAAAGAGGAGATGGGTTCGACCTATGAGGCGTGCTTTGAATGGACATCCGGCCCGAACAAATTGCAACAAACAGCTGCTTAGCCGACAAAGTGGTGATCAGCGAAGCTTTAAACTTGCTGTGGCTGTTTCGAATTTCCTTTTTATGACGAGATCCATCCTAATAGTTTATGGCTTATTAAGACTTCTTCATGTTAAATATTCAATACTTCTTCATCGGCCTGCATAGCAAGATGTTTTCAGTCATGGTGCTTTGCTAAATTACCTTTATAAATTGTAAATTTCTGTTTCTTTATGATTATCTGTTTCCTTTAAATACATAATCTCAGAACCTTAAATGGACGCCAATCCATTATATCACTTATTCAATATTTGTAAATGACGATGTAGCTGGAAAATGGATAGAGGAAAACGCTTGCGTCATTGTAATATATTGGTAGACAAGAGAGAGGTATTCATTTACTAATATAAGTAGCCGTCACGTAGCCTTCCACCTTAAAACAAAATAGTACAGTAGCCGGCATAAAAATATACAAAGTTCTGTTCACACACTTACTTGTACACACTTCACATAAAATGCATTTAAAATATGTGCAGGCCAAAGACTGTTTCTCCGCAATCGTCGGCTATCTTTACATGTATAAAAATTAATCATTTTTAACTAACCCCTCTGTCTCCGTGACTAACCTCCGTGTGCTGCTAAGTCCAATGATTTTTATAAAATACACCCGACAGAACTGCACCCAAAGAAGCAACGGAATGACCACAGTCACTTAGTGTGCTATACCTCTATTTCCGTCTTATCGCCCTCGTAGTCGAGTGACCGTTAGCCGATGCTGTACAGCGGATCGGAGTTAACAGTAAAAGTAAATGGGAGCCGTAGAGTAGCCCAGATGGGAACATGACCCGTTGGGAAAGGATGTCCTCAAGGTTCGTGCACCAATCTGCCAGCTATCATTGTGCTAAAGGTTAGTTTCCCACATGCGCCGACTGGCCGTCATAAGTAGTCCGGGTCTGTAAGTGACTCAGGCGATCGATTATGCTATATAATTGGCTTCAAATAGATATTTTAATGAGGCATGCTTTATCCAAAGTGTGATATTACATTTACCTTCTTGCTATCATTAAAAAACGTAAAAAGAAGTATTTGTTATGTGGGATAGCATATAGCTTACCCAAACGTAAATACATTGAGGTGTAAGATTGTAAGAGGTGGTATAATTTAGGTTTTATATAACACACCGTTAGTTACCCTTCAAAAATGTTTGTTTAATTGGAAATATTTGTGCAATGGTAGACCAAACGACACAAAGTTTGTTTTGAGTAATTTCCCCTTTTTACAGTCGGGCTTACTAGCTATACTAAGTAAATGCTGTATATAATATTGTATTTAATACAGGTACTTGTAGTATAGTAAGTACTCAAAACAAACTTTGTGTCGCTTGGTCTACCTTTGCATAAGTACATCAAATTACCTAGCGCTTTCAAAAGGCAACCACTATTCATACTAGTCGTCTTCAGGCACCACTACAACGAATGGAGAACTGTGATTCTCCAACCATAACTTGTTCTCAATCGTCTCAAGTGAAAAGAAAAAAAAACTTGTTCGCCGCAAAACCTTCTTTTTCTTTTTTTTTTTTTTTAAATATCATTAAATTTCATTTCGGGTCCCTGCTTTTAATACTTCCTTAACCATTTCGTTAAAATTTAGAATTTTAACTCTTAAATACCGTCTTAATTTTTAGTTAAGAATCTATTTTCAGGTTGAAATTTTAACTTCATGTATCTTGAACAATACTTCTTTATATCACTCAAATTTTAAAATCATATTTACCACTAATGAACATAATTCCGAATTCTATAAGATGCTAAAACTCGGCACCGAATTGGATGCGTTTGTAACAGTCGCTAAGAGTAAAAAAAAAAAAACAGAGTGCACTTTTCACAGACCAACTTTTTGTTACGAAGTTGCCCGTCTGTCATTTCCTTGAAAATTGCACTGGCATATCACGAGTTGTTAAGTCACACCTTCAGCCCCAGCCCCTAACGGGGTGATTGTTCGTAACACGTTACAACCCAGTGGTTTGATCCGGAAGGTTGTCTTGGAAGATGTATTATAGTTCGTGAAGCTGCAACAACAAACATTTTCACAACTTTATATTTAGTTACATGATTATGTTGACATATAATATTACTAGCATCACAAAATATTTGCGTTCAATAAGGGCTTTCGATAACTTAAGGTCTTCATCCTTATAAACACCACGAAACTAGCAATAGTATTACATGTCAACATCCATAATAAAATCAAATATTCCTCAAATTGACAAAAAGGTTTTCTGAATAGTTAAAAAACACTAATGACAATGGAACGATGGAATATAGTGAAAACTATTGACTTTAAAACCTACCTCAATAATTAATAATTGTATCACTATTCAAAGAATGATCCAAGGTTTTTACAGGATTTCAACAGTATCATTGTAGCTTAGAGAGGTTTTTTATTGTAAATTATTAATGTTCTATCGTTTTAATGATATAAATATTACTGTTAATTTAAATTTGGCCCACAGAATGATCAGTAAATTTTAAATATTTATTGAGAAAAAAATTTGAACAATTTTCATTTCATTTATTCACTATTCAAAGAATGATCCAAAGTTTTTACAGGATTTCAACAGTATCATTGTAGCTTAGAGAGGTTTTTTTATTGTAAATTATTAATGTTCTATCGTTTTAATGATATAAATATTACTGTTAATTTAAATTTGGCCCACAGTATAATAAGTAAATTTTAAATTTTTATTGAGAAAAAAATTTGAACAATTTTCATTTAATTTTATTACGGATGTTAATACGTAATACTGGTGCAAACCTTTTGGTACTTGGTTGACTGAAGATAACAATGCAAAGTTGTCGAAAGTATTTATTGAATAAAATTATTCTGTAGATGCTAGAAACTATTGTTCACAATTTACAAAAGTCACCTCTTCTAATCCAGTGCCTATACTGCAATATAACATGTTATATATATTATAATTATTTATATATATTAACTTTAATAAAACTTTATAAGAGTTTTACCTATTCATTGTTGTCGGTCTCTGAGTTTAGGAAATCCAGTCGAACTTAAAGCTGTTTTTCACGTCTTCTATTCAAACACAGGATTCTGAATGCGTTGGAAACGTTCAAAAGTATAAATGATTTATGCTGAAGCCCCAACTTAATTATAACGTGCCAATCTTCAACTTGGTAGGAAGAAAATCTATTCTCAATTATAGAACGATGACTTCATTAATGAATTACAGATATTTTATATGATATCATAGTCTTGTTTTTTATTAGCATTCCCATTTTCAAATAAGTGATACGACTTATTATAACACTGAAAATCGTTCAGAAATTCGTGATAGTTTTTGGTTCCCGAAAAGTTAAAAGGTCATATAAAATTAACTAATACAAGTTCATTCCAGGAGCTCCAGAAATGATAATAGAGAGAAATAACAGACAATCAAAAAGATTTAATAGCGTTGAAGTAAATTATCAAGTCATTTTCGTCTATTGGCTAATATATTCTTTTTTTTTTGTGACACGGACGATAGTCTTGTATGGGGAACCGAATTCACCTAAAGTCACGACATGTAATTCTGGTAGTTAGAACTTCCGGAAACTCATGCTGCACCGTCATGAGGGAAAGTACTGTTGTGTTTTCACATCAACCTCAGCCTTCTAAATACAAAACATAATAGAAAGAGGGCTGTCAGAAAATGAACACTATTCTGACACTTTCACTGACGCTTTAAAGTGAGCTTAGCCAGTGAAAGGTCAGATCCGCACAATAATAACAGGTGTCGGAGTAAGCATTACTTGTGCGTTCGGAGTCTGGGAAAGGCTGGCCCGACGGGTGTTACGAAAAGTACCTTAGTAAAGTAAGTAGCCATTTCAAGGTGTTAACGTCTTTAATGCCTTAGTCAGTGTACATTTCTGTATCGTGAAATTTATCGTAAACGATAGCCATTTCGTTATAATGACCTCGTTAAGCAATTTTGAAGAAACCGATAAAGTATTCGATCGTGCAGTATTTCAGTACGAGGCGTATAATTTTAAAATTTACTCTGCATCGCCGACCTGCCACCCTAATAGAAATGCACAAAATTTTCAATTATATTTAAGTAGAGTCATTTTGAAGTTCGCACCTGAATCGCCACTCCCACTTCTGTGGATATTTCTTCGTTCCGGCACATCTTTCAGGTTTTTCATAAATAGACTAGGCATACGCCCGCAACCTTGTTTTGAGTACGCTCAAGAGTCCCCAGGCACGGCTTTAGTATCATACAATATAATAGTTATATTGACACTTCTTTATTGTGCTAAAATTACAATCTGCCTTATTAGGCAATATGTAATTGTAATTGGCATTCAATCTCTCATTCATATAGTATTTACAAACAGTCCAGAGACGTCCCAAATCCACATGCTTGTCACCTCTCTCACATGCGAAAGAGGAAGCGGAGTCATGACAAGTCCTCCACGCTCCTCCATTAGCCGCGTCATCTGATACGAGCCAGTGGAGGATGACAAAGAGTGCGAGAACAATATAATAAATGAAATATTTTAGCTAAAACTGTAAACTGTTTTATTAACGAAATGGTAAAGCAGAGACTAAATGGAAACTAAAATACAATTATGTAACTAGAATAGTAATAAAACATTTGAAAACCCCTGTTGTAATGAAAATTATGTGATTTATGTTAATGATATTTACCCGTATTTGTGGAGTCAATCGAAGAGGATAATTCAATGAAACCCTTAATTTCACCATTCACTATAGCAGACTTAGTTCGCCGTATCTCTAAACATTTTTTTTGTGCTTCCTTGGCGAATATTGAGAGGTGGAACGTATCACGAGTGAAGACACACTATCAACTTAATCACTTTGAGATACATGAGATACTAAAGTATTAGACTTGATGTTTTATTTTTTAATAAATAAGTATTTGATTGGAAAAAAAATCCAAAATCCATGGCACAAAAAGGGGTGTTGTTAAACAATCAAAGATTGTCCTCTTAGTTGGTAGGTGGCGCTGAGTTGCAATATTAACTTGGATCGCTGGATTCGATTTACTACTTCTTCACTCAACAGCTTCTCATTTCCTCATAGTGTGGTTCAGCAATATCTACTTGGATCCGCAGACTCCATTGGCAGTCCATACATTAATTCGATTGAAAACATTCATTCATTCTTCACCGTTACCTACTTGTTACTGCTACCGTTACCTACTTGTTACTGCTACCGTTACCCGCGTCACACAGTAGTGACGGGCTGGAAACAAAGACTCCCCGGCCTCGCATACCTCGCGAACAGATATGCAGATGTGAGAAATGAAAAAGCCGGGAGATAGGCCTGAGGCACAGGAGACTACGTGTATCAGATAAGCGTGAGACGGCGTGTTATCCATAGGTTGGAGAGCCGATGGCTATCGCCAACCGTTGACAAATAGAGCACAGGAGAGCTACCGACCAGTATCTCCTCTCACAGATCTCCCTTACATAACTCCTCCGATTAATTGTCGGTCTGTAGCGCGTACTCCGGCCGGCTCAGGTTCGCTCCTGCTACATTCACACAACTTATTTATTTTTGATTTTGATTTAGAAACCTTATGTCCCCCAAGCGTAGCTACACGGTAGTCTGATTCGCAAAGGAAATATCACACATAAATATCTATCTACTGACTCAGCGAATTGATCTGAGAATTGTATTTGTTCGCATTGTATTAACGATAGTTACCTGTGAAACAGAATAATTTATCCCAACTATGGTCGGCTTAGCATAAACCGAAGACGTTGGCAATTCCACCGCCACTTAACTTACGAATCTGAGAATTTTCTCAAGGATTTACATTAGACCAATTGGGAGTGTTGTGTCAGTGTCAGCTTCTTCACCACGAATAAATAGAAGTTCCCCTCTTCTCGGCCCAGAAAATATCCACCTATGTTTCCATGTTTTAATAATAAAAACCTTCAAAAGGTGTCAGTTAAGAGAGGGGTAAACTAGTGTACGAAACAGCTGAAGCCACTAGGAGACGCTGGCCTGCCTATGGAAGGGCCAGATTTGGGACTTGTTCCCGTCTCGGAACTGACGCTTGCTGCTCTACTCAAACCATGGCTTTCTTATTCAACTACCTCTGCATCTCTCTTTGCTAACCTCACTATGTTTTAGTTCGGCGTTGTCAGACCCCACACCTTCCTATTGGGATTCTTCGTCTCGCTAAAACTAGCACCGCACCTCCTTGGGAAGAAACCTCTACCTCGTGGACGACGGTCGCCTGGGCTCCTACAAACGTTACCTAGTAGCGTCTCCCCCAGCGATTTAGTCTGCCTCTCTCCTGTTCACACTCGCCTTGGGGATTCGGACGGTTTTGGCCTACCTTACATACCGAGTTTGAATTCGTGGTCATTCCAAGACCACATAAACTACCTATAATACCTATCCTATACCTCTTCTCCTGAATATAGTGCACATACCTATACCTAGTGCACAGAGCGACAACAGGGCTTGCCATGTATTGCGGGTCTCAAGATTCTAATTTCATGACAACTGTAGAAGGTCAAACTCAACACAAGGTATCAAGTGCTATCCAAATACCTACTAAGCAACAAACGAATTCTGTAGAACACTAATCAACCTCTCACATACTGTCTTATGAACTATTCCGTTATTCTGAGTGCTTTTATGACGATCATCTCGTACCTATAAAAGTAGGTCCTCTTCCTTTGAGTGGAATCACTAATAAACTACTCGTAAGACTTATTTTAAATAATGTATCGTCATACTGAAGTATGACCTGAAATAGAAATTATCTTCAACTTTAGACAATACACAATAAATTTCTTAGAATTAAGACTAATTTCCATTGGTATACCGTTCTTCTGGCAGTATAAATGATATAGTAATAATATCAATTTTATTAATAGTGTTCTAAAAGAGAGCAAGTTTAGAAATAATAATTTAGTCAAAAGTATTGTGCTATAACACCAAGTTATGTTTATAAACACATCAAAAAACATTTTACGTTCTAATGTACATAAAAAAATGATAAGAAAAAATATATATATAAAGTTATAAATATATATATATATATATAACCTATCTTCAAAACTCAAAAAATATATAAACGTTTTGTAAAACGCGTCATTCGATTAAGTGCCTCAAAGGGTGTTGTAACAGTTTCCTAAAAGCAGTAATTTATGCCTCCACACCTGAGGGCAATGCAGGTCTGAAGCTAATGAACCGGTCAATACTGCTGTGAGGTAAGCTATATGAATGCAGCTGATGTGATGGCTGTTGCATTCGTCGCAATTGTTGAAGGATGATGATGTCGAACTGAAGATCATTAGTTACAGGAAATGGATAGGTCAGTGAGTTCCGCAACCCATGACATGAGGAAGTCAGGACGAAGTGTAGAGTCACCGAGATTGGCCTGATCCCTGCCAAGCACCTCCTGATTGAATGTAGCTAAATAATAGAAAGGGCAGATCCGGCCAGCTTGAAAAGGGCCATTGAATGAGATGACTTTTCTTTTTCGGGAGAGAATTAATTCCTTAAGAAAACCTTAAAACCTTCGGGAGAAGGTATTGCACCTAGGTGATTTTTTTATTATTCTTAGAAATTTATTCTGTATTCTCTGCAGTTTGAGTAAGTTAATAGTACATGCCATACTCCAAGATGGAAATGCATAGATAAATAGAGGTCTGACGAGCATTTTGTAAATTATTGCTTTATATTTTATCAGCAGCTCAGATGTCCTGCAAAAGAATGAAAGTGACAATAAGATGCCAGCCTTGTCTTTTGCTCTAATAAAAATGTAAGATGTAAAGTTTAAGCTTTTATCGAAAGCTTTACTATAAGTACCTAACAGTGTAAGAGCATTTAAAATCAGTATTTCCTGAATTAATTTGTGGGATTATTTTTGGCCTGCGTTTAGTGAAATGAAAACAACTATACGAGTATGGTGATTTATGAAGTACTAAAGTTACATAAATTGACTTCCATGTTTTGCTTTAAAAACTGTTTAGGTGTAAAGCGGTCTCATCTAACACCTAAATTCTATTAAAATAGTTACTAGTTAATGACTAATTCAATTGCTTCAAAGATGTTTATATTTGTTCGCGCTAGGGCTCTTGGAAATCAAGAATTCCCCTAACGCCAGAAAATTGCGCCGGTTACGTTGTGAGAAGTTGGATCGAGTCGGTTAGCGTTACAAAATTGCCAACAGTAAGGCATAAACATTGAACAATATATACCAAATTATAATATATGAAAAATAATAAATTAAACAAATACCAAAAATAATATATAACTATTCGTTTTATTCAAAACAAAAACAAAAAAACTGATCAGCAATTTAACAGTTATTTTAACCAGGCATGTTTGTTAGTAAATATAAATATAATGTATAATAAATAATGAAAACAAATTTATAATCACGATACGATGTCTTGGAGAAGAGTGCGTGCAGTCAACTGCAGGTTGGCGATGCGCACGGAGAGATCTATAGACCAGATAGGCTGAGAAGTCCAAACCTGTAGTAAACAACGACTTCTTGTTCGCAGGGGAACAGGCCCGTATTCTGATATCTTCATCACTGACTAAGTCAAGCTCCTTGTCCTCTAATATGCAAAGTCCTATTTCTTCACTTCCTTGAGCTTTATAGTACTTCAAACTATCTTCTCCTGATGTAAACTAACTGTCTGTTCATGTAACAAAATGAAAACTGCTGTTTTAGAGAAAAAACAAAACACACTTCATAACCTACACTTTCTTTTGTTTTTTAATCTTAAACATCATATGTTCGTGTATACAATATTTACATAGGTTTATTTTCCTAATATTCTCTAGCCGAAACAATCAGAAGATAAAGAAAAAAAAGAAATTTACAATTTTAAAAATTTCCACTCATCTCATTACCATAAAAAAAAATTAATAATAATAAAAAAAAATATTGCTGAAATCCTCTCTAACAAAAATTAAGTCTAATCAAGAACTCTGTGGAGCCCAAACAATATTTGAAATTCAAAAATCATAGAGCAATATAATTTACATCGTGGAAATATTTTAGGGAGTGTAGCGAAACAGCGGTGACGATCAATTAAGTGCGCAATGACAAAATTGTTTGAAAACATTTTAAATCCGAAGATATCGACCCCTTACTTGGGAAAAATTAAATCAGATGTAACACCCTTCGACACATCCTACAGGAATTCTACATAAATAACGAGTAGAAATTAGTATGTAAACTACCTTACATCAGTACATTAGTACACAAAGTGCAAATCCTCCCCGCACCTCGAAGATAACACGCTCTTTGAGACCAGATATGCGCTGAGACCCGCACCCAAAAAACAGGAACAATTTCTTGTTCTGATCATAAATGGGTGCTATTGTGTTCCGAGCTAGTTCTGACTGAAAATATAAAATAATGAACGTTTTTGCAATAAAAAATATAATTTGATGACTCATTTTGAAGTCGTTACTTTTTTCACTTGTCAGATCAATTAATTCCATTAGCCGCCAAAATGTTATACTAGTAAAAACGATTACTCCAAGGCTATTCTATCCTGTTTATGTCAATTGTTACTTTAAGGGGAATTAAAAAAAACCTAAAAACAATGTATATTGTTTTATCACACTTCTCCACTATCTGTTTTATGGATTTGGCAAGCGTATTAGTTGATTAGCCAAATAAAAAATATAGTGACAGAGTTTTGGGTAATATTTTTGTGCAATTTCCAACCAATTCGATTCCATTGATATACCACATAATAGTGTTTTAACTTTAAATTAATTTAGAGCTTCGTTCTGTAATAATAAATATCTCACTGTGAGATCACAATAAAGCCAGGCAGGGTTTTCTTCCTCCTTTGGTGGGCTATTTGAAGTTAGGCGTGACTTGAGATCCGACTTTTGTCACGGTTATTTCCACGGAGTGACTAGTCAAGGTGACATTAAGGCGAATCAAAATGAAAAATTCCCATCTGACATCATAATCACTTAAAGATCACCAAGTTCATAGCATCATATGAGGACTGATGCATTTATAGAGCTGAATCAATCAACTACCTGTGCTAAATGTTATCTATCAACGTTCAAATTTTTTATATATCAATTATGAACTACTAGAGGGTCTTTCGTTAAGCGCTTCCTATCTTTAAATTTAAATAAAACAAAGTGTGTGTGAGATATCGTCGAAATTTTTTATTCGTTTGAAAGGCCTAGCGATGCCATTATGTATGGAATATAACATCGTGCAAATGTCTGCCGTGGCTTCGCTGGGTGGTGCGCATCCGAAATGTCCAATTTTCTATGACTCTGGTGCATAAATCAGGCTGAATTTGACCGATGGCATGGGTTATGTTGGCTTTGAGGACCACTGTGATTTGTGGCTTATTCGCATAGACCTGTGACCTTAAGAAATCCCCACAAAAAAAAGTCTAACGGGGTCAAATCGCACGATATCAGTGGCCAGTTCACATCACCTCCACGTGAGATGACACACGTCGTTGTCTATGGTCGTTTACCTTCAGCACCAAGGTCATTTAAATTTTGTAATGATCACGACGCAAAATTTGCCAAGTTGTGGTCTGCGAAAGACCGAGTTCTTGTGAGCGACACGAAAACGACTGCCTCGGATTCTTCTGCACATTCTCACGGACAGCGGCGATGTTTTCAGCAGATCTTGCGTTTCATTGACGTACGGGTGTTGGTTTACTGTTTACTGAACCAGTGGACTCAAATTTATCCACCCCACTTCGAATAGTCCTCTCAATGGCGACCGTAAAATGGGCGAAGTGCGCGGAACGCTGCCCGAACAGAAACCACATATTGATAAAACAATTTTATCATTTTCACGTGTTTTTGTACGCTATATCCGTCTATAGTGATTTGCCAAAACAGACTGAATAAATGGCAGCCAATTCGACAGATGCCGCTTCAACAATATCGCCGCTATCAACTGTAAAAGTTCAAAAGTCCCTATTGGAAGACGCTTTGTTATACGAAAAGAGGGTCTTGGTTACTAAAAATCGTTACAAGAATATATAAATAATAAACTGTAAATAGTTAAAATGTTGCCCAAAAATAACCTATTATTCTTGGCCCGACTAGCTAATTCTACTTCTGACTTTCAATGTTTTTTTTGTTTTTTTTAAATACATTTATTAGGATTACATGCACTATCTATTATATATTGCATGAATGATAATTCAAACATTTTTTTAATGTATTGAAGGTAATAAACTGTAACAAATAAAAATAAATAGGAATACAATCATATTCAAAATGGAATAAAAAAAATAAAGGCATAATAATATGTTGCAATTTAGTTCATCTCCTTAAGGTGAACATTGTTTAAACTCTGCTTCCAAATACGAGTAGGCCACATGTCATCGTTTAATATTACTATTTTTATTAACTTGTGTCATGACCCGTCCAATAATCTACAATAAAATAGTATGTGGTCGTATACCTGGCTGAGTCTTAACTGGCCTCATAAAGGCATCTGTCGTTACCAGTCAGTTTTTAAACCTGTGTAAAATATGTGCTTATACTTCCCCGTATCCTGGCAGTAATTGGGTCAATTCGCAATCCGTATTTAGTATCTTCTGCCATTGTTCTATCTACTGACAGTATGTATTTGTATAATTCTCGTTGCCATCTTGATTTTTTTTTAAATTGTATACACACGAGGCTAAAAAGACAAGAACTAAACAGACGCTTTGGACAACTGTACAGACTACTTCGAAGGACATCCCACCCCTCAATAGCAAATAAACTACTAATTTACAAAGTTATACTAAAGCCAATCTGGACATACGGAATAGAGCCATGTGAGACATCAAACAAGTCGAATATCAAGTGCATGTAATCCTTTCAATCAAAAGTCCTGAGAACAATAGTAAATGACCCTTATTATGTCAGCAACAAAACACTTTATAACGGTCTTAATATAACCTACATTCTTGAACTCATCCATTCCAAGTACATAAGTACATGAAATTACATACTAACCTATACCACCCTAATCCCGTAGCACAGTCATTACACTACGCCACCCATCCCTATAATCCTCCTCGGAGACTAAAGCGGCAATGGCCTCGTGGCCTGCTATAAATACGTGACAGTGAGAGTCCTGGCATGGTCAGTTTCTCCAATCATGTCTTCGGCGTCTGTGGCTGTCGCGCTCTATGTCAGCCTCCACCGGCTCGTATCGGGTGACTCGGCTGACGAAGAATCGTGGGGGAATTCCCAAGACTCTGCTTCCTCTTTCGCATGAGAGGGAGGTGACAACCATGTGGATTTGGGAGATCTCTGGGCTGCTTGTAAATACTTTATGAATGAGCGAGTGAATGTAAATTGTAAGTATGGTATGAATGAGAACATTACTACTTGCCTAACGAGGCAGGGTGGCATTTTATCATAATAAAAATTTTGTAATTTCTTTCTTTCTGAAATTGTATGAGTTAAATTATGATGTGTGTAACGATTGGGGGGGGGGGTACGTTTAAATCTTAAATCTTGTAGTTGCGAATAGTGAGAAATTAAAGAAACAACATTGAGTTAAAAAGTTCAACAACGTTTGTAGTGAAAATATACACGAAATATTTTTACTTCGTACATGTTTCAATACGGCTCTAGTTAGTTTTATTTATTTTTATCGCGTTATACCGGACATATAACAATTTATCAGCAGGTTACCAATGAAAACTAACCAGCCCTGCTCAGCTATAAAAGTACTATTGAGGATCTGCGTGGCTACAACTGATGTCAACCTCTGCGAAAATTTTTGATAGTGCCAAAAATAGTTATTAGATTTTTTAATGAGCGAGTGCTTCCAGCGCCCATGGATACACAGCGCTGAAACAAGATGCGAGGTTTTTTTTATAATGCCGCCTCACTTTTAAATTCTATTATATAGCTCACAGACAGACCTCTTTGATGTATTTTTAATCTAGCGAGATAAAAATAGAAAAAATCTCTGGCGAGAAAAAGTGGGCGTGCATGAGCCGAAAGGTTGAAAGAATTCGAAATTATAATAAGATAATAAGGAGGGGATATCTGTTTTGCATACGGCTGCCTCCCAGCGACGATACAATCTCAGTCAGGCCTTCCTGGTTCTTGGCTCAGGGTGGCATTCAAGAAGTGGAGGGCCGCTATGGCTCCTAGTCAGTGAGTGCACCACAAACCATAGTATAAAATTGTGGTGGTTATATTATGGTATATATCAAATCTACAACAATTTCATCATAATGAACTAACATTTATCAAACTAGTAAATAATATATAAAATCTATGGTTTTGTTATTTTAACAACTAAACAAAAAACAAACAACTAAAAACATCGTATTGAGGTTAGGGTCAAGGTGGTGTAAAAGAAGTGGAGGGCCACTATTCTGACTCCTAGTCAGTGAGTGACTAGTTTTGCTGATGCGACTACGGGACAGCTCAATAGATTGATCTATGAATCCATTTCCGTACATAAACCATTGCACAGTGCTGTCAAGGAAGATAAATACCAGTAGATCTAAGGATTTGTAGCCTCTGCGAGTAATTTATTTCTTATTTACCGACTGTGTTTACATCAATTCTGGACTAAATTGTATTTTTCATGTATGAATATAAATAAAAAAAACTAGTTTTTCTGTGGCAGTACACCCACAAACTATTGTATAAGATTTAGATGGTTATGTTATGGTATATATCAAATCTACACCAATTTCATCAAAATGAACTAACATTTTTCAAACCAATAAATAATATATAAAATCTATGGCTTTGTTATTTTCAACAATTAAAAACATTAAGGTTAAAAAATACCTAATAATAATATGAATAAATTATACATTTATATCGAAACTAAAAACATAGCCTGTTAAATTAAAAAAAATCTCAAAATAAAATTTAAACTTTTTTACAATATTGTTTGAATAATAAGCTCTAACAATTAATTTAATCAAGTATGCAACAAAAAAGAGTGCTTCCTTTTGTTTGCTTAATCATATCAGTCAGACAAAATCGCATTTTTAACTTACGAAAAACATGAAATACGCAATACTTTTTGTTGGATTAAATTTGTAACTCATTTAATGTAGTGACCTTGACTGTTTCTTGAGCTTTAGAAAATTCAAAGCTTTAAATTTTAAGTCTCATCGGACCTGGCACTTGATAAATCTTAAAATATAGTGAATGGGCTCCAACTTTTTTACGTTTGTAATTTTTTTTCTGCATACATACCGTCATTGTAGTTCAACTAAAATTCAATAAAGTATATTTATAATAATATTAATAAAATACAATAGCCAAACGTTTTCATTTTATGTAGTCAAGCAGACGAAAGATGATTGATTCCCTCTTACCTGAATACAAGTAGAGCTTCACTATTTGACTTGACAAACAAGATTTCCGCACCTTCAATAACCCATGTCAATGGTACTTCAACATGTGTAGATGTAATACATATGACCATATATATATTTGAATATAGTACGTACACTATATATAAAATAATACATATATGTTTCAACTTTTTTTTAAAGAGATTTTTCAGTTTTTTTTTTTATTTTTGCTTACTTTTTTGTGGGTTTGTTTGTTCAAGCGTGTACCGAAAGTAATCTGTAACATTATCGAAATTCCAATAAACGTTGACTATTCTTATGAGCATATAATAGTACTGACTGGAATTTATGGACCAATGTACTTTTGACTATCACGAGGTGTAGTTTTGTGATTTTCATTGTATGTCGGAATCAAATAAGAAATTGCGTGGTTCTACACGACCTACATAAGTTATCGTGGTGCGTGCAGTTTCTTAATCTTATCGTTATTGGTTGTACAATGTTATTGTTAATTATAACCGTATAAAACTTTATACGAAATGCCAACTATAATGTAAAAGTTCATGAACAAAAAAGACGAGAAAAAGTACATTCTCTGAAAGATTGAATCTCATGTCCATTTAGTTTTATTTCCATTCTTGGTGGTTTTCCTCTCGGGCTGTGGTTCATTTCGGTTGATTGAAGGCGATAATTTGCGGTCTTCGTATCTTCTTTTATTAATCAACTCTTCCAGGAAAAAACAAAATATCTACATAATTTATTTTTAAGAACCCAATAAAACAAAAAAAACACCTGGACATAAATCAAGTTTTATGGAAAGACGCTTTTGACATTAACCTATTACTTTTGACCTAGTAATATATTTTTAAATCGTAAATTTGTTCTTTAACTTCTTGGAGGTTAGGGGAATTATTTATAAGTGGCCATACTTATATTTTATTCTGTAAGTCAATAACTACTAATTATGTATATTATATTATGTACAAATTACACTCCAAGCTCTTTGCTGGGGGAAAACCCAATATTAACTTTATGCAATTAACGATCTCGTTTAAACCTCAAAATATTACAACTTCAAAAATTTTGTTTCATAAAATGTTAACCTTTTTCCATTCTATATATATATATATATATAGGAGACAGAAAGTGCAATGCTAATAGATGTTCTGGGTCAGCGAAGTAGTTTTAATATTTCATAAATAATAGTAGAACAAAAACTATACATTAAAATAACAACCTAGTACGATCTTAAATTTATCTTGTTGGTTTTCAAAACTTAATGAAATCTTTAATAAGTTCTGAGCCGTGACATGAGAAATCTTAAGAAATGGCTTAGCTAAGAGATATGGAACCAATTTTTATCATCTTTAATTTAGTTTCCATATATTCCCCATTATTACATCGTGACCGAAACAGGTGTAAATAAGTCCGTAGGTTGTACCTGTACCATTTCGGATTGATTAGTTTTTACAATCACTGGCAGACAAAAATTCGCCGCCATGTACTTATTTCAAACTAAAGCTTATTTCTTCTAGTTTGGTTATTTTGTAATTATTATGTAATATTAATATTGAACGACTACGTGTATTTATTTGAAGTTTCTGCATAAGTTATTTTAAATGAGTACAGAAAAACTGAAGGATAAAGTATTTGAAATCGTTAAAGTCAGTTGAATAATGAAGATATCCTTCTTTTTTTCTCCTTCCCACGTTGACGACACTCTATGGAAGTTGCTCCGCTACCGTTTTTTATCCAATTATTTTTAATTTGATTTTTATTTGTTTTAGATGGTGTGGTCAAAGGCAGGAAAGGCACAAATGGAGTGGTCCACCGAGGTGACGACAAGCTCTCCACCATTTCCAGGTAAGTGTCATGAATTAGACAGACAATCCGACAATAAATGAGTGCTCATATTTGGTTGCGGTTGTACATATGTAAAGAAATCCATAAATCAAAACCGAATAGATTGCGCATAACAAAAATAATATTTCCTGGGATAATTCCTTGTGGCCTAATGATGCTTTTCTAATGAACAAGAATCCCCCCTCCAATAAAAAACAAAAAAATATTTTTTCTTTTTCAAGGCTCATTTTTTTTGTTTAATATAATCCTCATACAAATTTTAAAAGTTAAAAAAAAGAGACTATTGCCGCGGTGGCATTCCCAGTTATAACAAAAGTTAATTCATTAATTCAAGTGTTTTACATCACGCTGGCAGTTTCAAGAGGTAAAAATGAGGAAAACCCCGTTAACAACAGTATAGTATTAAAAAGTATTATATAATACTGTACAACGTACAACTAGATTTAATTCTATATTGAAACTTCTTTATTGTGTTAAAATTACAATCTGCCTTATTGCGCCTTAAGTAATTGTGACAAATGTTCTCATACATACCATATTTACAATTTTCATTCACCCAGTATTTACAAACAGCCCAGAGGCCTCCCAAGTCCACATGGTTGACACCTCCCTCGCATGCGAAAGAGGAAGCGGAGTCTTGGGAAGTCCTCCTCGTTCCTCCGTCAGCCGCGTCACCGGATACGAGCCAGTGGTGGCTGACCAAGAGCGCGAGAGCCACAGACTCTCAGGACATGATTGAAGAAACTGGCCATTGCCAGGGCTCCCACTGTCACGCATTTATAGCAGGTCATGAGACCACTGCCGTTTCAGTATCCGAGGAGGTTTATAGGGATGAGTGGTGCAGTGACACTCCATGGGTTACTATGGAATTTCATGAAGTTCGAGAATGTAGGGTATGTTAAGATCGTTGTGAAGGGTTTTGTTGCTGATGTAATAAGGAAGATTTCCTATTGTTTTCAGGACTTTTGATTGAAAGGATTGGATACGCTTGATGTTCAAAATGATAAAAACAATAAATCAAATCGAAACAAAAATTAATTATCTATAACTTAAATACTACATTAAAATACAATGTCAAGCTCAAATATTGAGGCTGACGGAGAGCGTGAGAGCCACACACGCTCAGGACAATTCAACTAAATAAAAAGGTAATGAACTAAAATTATGCGTACAGCAAAATACATGTAAATCTCATTAAAAGACACTCATCATAATCACTAACACGCTAATCAAGGGAGTCCCTTTAAAGTCTTATTGCTTGTTCAGAAAATCCAGATTAACAGCCTTTAATTTAATGTCTGAATCTTCCTTATAACTTCTTAATAATGTACGAGGCCTTCGAAAAAACATACTTTTATTCTTTATCATTTAAATAACCCACAACCTGCTATAATATACTATCATGAATATTATGGTTAATATCGTCGAATCGACACAAGACACTTCGACTTCTACAAGCAAAATATTTAGCGAGCGCGGATACCATGTTGTTATTTATACGTCGATTTATCCTTGGAGAGTCCCCATTTTTTTTTCATTTTTACTCTATAAATTAATTTATGCTTTGATTACCTGCTACAAGTAATAAACGAAATCGTCATATTAAGTATCCTGTATTGAGCGTTTACAAACCATGTTTTTCATGGTTCATATCATGGAATACACACTAATACCGACTTCCTGTGTCGAAAATTTCCTGTTTTTTTAAATATTTCTCAATAATAATAGCAACTGCTAGGACATGTCAACTTTCTTTTTAACCACAGCCGTATCAAGTTAATGTTCCAATTCACTTTTTGTTAAATATCTTATACACGACCAGTTGCACATATCTTATTAATTAGGTTAATTTACGTAATATTTCCGGAGGAGAAGGGAGTTCCTCAACTATATAAAAATGTTAATAATTTCGGTTGCGAAAGTCTATCGATCGAGAAAGGGGATTTTTAGTGATCGTATTACATGCTCCTAAGACTTTTCGTTTATTACTCTCCAGGAGTCTAGAATAACATTGTGTGATGTTATCATATTTTTATTTATTAGTTTAATTTATGTATTTAAGTTCCATTGTAGGCAGCTGTAGGTAAGAGGCACTATTCCTACACAATATATAGGATACTCTCAATAGTAACAACTAATTAAATTATTTTTTTAGCCAGAGTTTGTTATGAGCTATTATATTTTAAGGCAATATTAGATAAAAATTGACGAATTTTCCTGCACGATTTGGATGCTAATTAATCCATAATTATTTATGATGTTTATTTCATAGCATGTAAGACTGTATACATAACTTGTAGTTGATCTTTTGAGATACCTTACAGCCAAAATATTACAGTTAATAACTGTTCGGATCAGGCGAAATGGTTTGCTAATACTCTAATAAAATTTTTATTGAAACTTTCAATAAGATATTACGATACAATTTAACACAACATTCAATCAGCATTACGCGATGTGATCTCTGAATAATTAAATAAGTAAATCCCTTCAGTTTCTTGAAGTATCCTTGATTAATTCATGAAACATGCACCAAAACATCTTGTAGTATATCTTGATGATGTACGACACTGCGAATTACAATACTAAAAGTACCCGTTAGCTGTAAATTCCCGAAGTCAAACCGATACATTAACCAAGAAGGTACTGCTTGCGTCATCGTAACTGGTATAATGATTAAATCAATTCCCATAAAAGCTTAAATGTCGGCTTTGCTAGATTTATGACGACGTTCTCCAAGCTGTCTGACTCACAAGAGCCGAAGATATTCCCACCATAAACAGAGGTCTTACAGAAGCATGGTTTTGATTAGCTTCTAAATCTTTATTATCAGCTTAACCTGTAAGTATATTTATCACATTATAAATCTATAATAAAAATACAGAAATGTTTCAAGTTTCCCAGAGATAACCCTTGGGATCAGCAGTTGTATAATCTTTGTAGAGGAGAGTCTTTTAAAAGAAAAGCAAGAAAAGCTTTATTATGAAGTACAAGCAATATTAAGAGCTACGTTACTACATACTGGGTGGAAGGTCTAGGAATGATGTGGTCTGGGGCTAAAGCTGAGACATATATTTATAAGAAAAGGGAAAGATTCTAGGAATAGGGAGTAAGGGAAGTAAGGAGGGTCGCTTACTTAAAAATAACAGGGAACCATCAGTGACTTCATGAAGTCACGAGGCAGGTATACAGTTCTGCTCAGGCCCCTTCTACTTCTTAACATTATAAAACTAACTACAGGCCAGTTTAAATTTCAGAGGTCCACGTGACCCTAAAAACGTGACTCCTCCAATGCAATTTTGGTTTAAAACGACAGGTCCAAAAATGATCAACAACAAAAAAATAGATCAGATCAGGTTACGAAATTATGAAAATTTTGACTGGATGGGATGAATTCGTCGCCTTAAGATACAGTAACTAAGAAAATCGTCTCTAAATTTCTAAATAAACATATTATTGATTTTTAGTCGAGTATTTTCATTTTCTACTTAAGTATTATACTATTTCGTTAACAAAACAATTATTATTACTTTGTGTCTATTTACTAAAACTTTTTATCATACTAAATACGTCCACCTGGGAGATACACTCAAGCACATAACATGCGGTCACAGGTTTAAATCTTTTGCTAACTAAGCAGGGATTCGTTTGAAAATTTCAGTAAAAAATAGATAGTTTGATAAAAAACAAAATTTCCCACGCCAAGGGGATTTTCCCGTGGTAACTTCTCCGTGCCCACTTCAATTAGGTGATGTATGTTTATCTAGATCAGACGATCCGTAGAGGGAAGGTGCAAAGAGCAAACCTTTATTCGGCTCTTTCCCACACCGAAAGCCCCCAAAGGATGTTCTTCTACAAAGTACAAATTCCTAATTCCACTGTAGAGGAAGTTCGTTAGTAGAGTTCTTTTTTGGAAGGAATGCTCAATCTACAATGTGGTAGAAGTTTTCCACTGTTATCTTTTCACGAATATTGGATCGTCCAAGTCAATTAAATGTTCATCCGATCTCTAATTTTTTTATAATTTCAAAAATCCTTTAAAGGGCTTTAAAGGCTTTGAAATCCTCATTATACGTCATAATTGTACATAGATTTTATTATGTAGATTATATATTATGTGTATATATATATATATATTATGTTCATAGATATATATACTCCGCTTTCTCTTCGCATGTGGATTTGGGAGGTCTCTTGGCTGTCTGTAAATATTGTATGAATGAGCGAGTGAATGATGAACTGTAAATATGGTATGAATGAGAGCAATTATCTTATTACTTATTGCCTTATAAAAGGCAGATTGTAATTGTCGGTTTCAACAATTGTCGGGGGGCGTCACTAGGGGAGTGCCTGATCACTCTAGCCCTGGTGACAAGTGCGGATTGTTGTAGTTGATAACATGGACCATGTTCCATGTCGGCGTTAATATCTGACTCCATTTTATTGATAGGGATGTGTCCCAACAATACACTGTGTTCAGGATGAGGTTCAGGGGTTCATAAAGAATAAGACCAGTTTTCAGAGTTCGGGCGAGAGATCGGCAAGTCGTCAGAAGGTCGGCTAGAGGCTGTGAGACAGGATGACTGCCCAGAGGTGTGGCAGAGAGAGAAAGTAGACTAGTAGAAGATTCCAGGGCCCCGGGGCCCTGGAGTATCGCGACTGTCGAGATGCAGAGACTGGAGAAGAGTGAAGAGTGAGCCTACCAGGGCCAAGCGGCCCTGGCGTAAAGCGACAAGTAGTGCGGCTGAGGAGACTAGGGAAAGAGTGGTTCTGCAGGGCGAAAACCCTTGATTTAAATATCCGGCCCCCCTACCTACTGGAAGGCGGAGCCTGGCTGCAGGGGGTATGTTTATGATGCCCAGGTGGCTAATCCCCCTTAAGTTATTGACTGTTGGCCTAAAAGGGTATGCTTTATGATGTCACACCTACCGAACTACGTGACCGCTCGTCCCCTAAAAGACTGTTTCTGGAATGATTTTTAGATTTTATGACCCCAGACAGTGACTGAAGGTCTGCTTGGGTCTATTTTATTAGGGGCAGTGGCTTATCCTCTCAGGTTTTATTGCAGGACCTTCGTCCCTCTGTTACCTGTTTCACGACTACCGACCTCTCTATGATTTATTACAAGAAGTTTACAAAGATTTGCATTTATATTATAATACATTATGCACCAGAGTGTTGGGTAATTTACATATATAGTTAGCGCTTCGCTACAGTAATTATAGCACAATAACGGATAAAGATATATATATATATTTTTTTTTTCATTCATAGCCCCTTCAAATTTACAGATAATTATATATAATTATATTTTTGTATATACTGTAGCGTCGCTACATTATATACAGTTTTGATATTTTATAAAAATTATATAATGAAATAAACAAGTATAATGATACACATTATACGTGATTGGACTAAACTGACTAATAAAGGTGATGGAGCTCACCTTTTTGATCAACCTTAAAACTAACTTACATCCTAATTCTTAACCTATTTTTCCCCGACAGTCTGTAACACACGAAGCCGTATGGCCGACCGAGGATTGTATCAGTGTTTGGCCAGTGTTCCAAGCCACCCAGGAGGTCCTGGCCAAGGCTTCGTTACCTTTTTGTTTGTAGTGGAAAGGTATCGCCCCACTCTATGCAAGGAGCTAGATGCAACCTGCAGAGACTGGAGCCCTAAGAAAACCACTCTTTAATAATTGATGAAACCACTATTATATAGAAATATACTTTAAGGAACCAACGCTAGAGAATCATTAAATATATCCATTACAATGAAAACGTTATCAATAAGTGTTTTTTTCTTTCTCGTTGGTTATGAAACATTTCTATATAATAACAGCAACATATTATTGAAGTTGGATCACATACAATTGTAAAGTGTTGAATTCTTGTCGTTTGAGACGACAATGTTCAGTGCATTTTTGCATATTTGCATTTTTGGCGAAGGAGCTATTTGTATATTCTATATACCAATAGCTCCTGGTAAATCTTACAGGTTAAAAACTAGCAGAGGACTAGTAGCCTCTCTTATTATTTGATTATATTGGAATTTAAAAGTATAATGACTATTTGGTCTAAAGGAAATGAGTCTAATAATATAATGAAAGACAAAAAGGTAGTAGTGAGGTGTATAGCCGACCTATACAAAAAAGGTAAGGTGCATTTACGAATTACACGCATTTCTAACTTATGTATAAAAACAAATTTGTTGCCTATCACGCGCCCGAGTTTTATGTAAAATTTAAGAACCGAACTGCTTGCAGCCATAGGACTCACTAGTACCACCGAATATAACTTAAAGAAAATGTAATACTTACTCTATCAGCAATACTTACGGCTATTTGTTCAATGTTCTTCTGGCTAATGATGCACTTTTTATTTTCTTTTTTATAGTACTATATTATCGATATAACAATATTCAAAAATTTATTTTTGTTGACATAAGCTATTGTATTTCAGAAATGTGAATTATCAAAAAAAAGTGTGAAATCATGGAAACATCATTTATATCAATATATTAACTTACTTGAGATTTTAAAATATGTATTCATACAAGTATTCATCCTACAACAGTTAAGTAAACATTGAGAGAGAGTGTGAGGGGGGGAGTATTCAGTTCAAGTGTCTGATTCAAACTAAATAAAATAAAAAGCCCGTAATTTCTGCATTATATTGACAAGTAGATTTCTGAGCGCAGCGAATGAGAGAATCGATTAATTATTAATAGACTATAATGCTTTAATAGAAATAATTTTTTATTTAACAACTTTATTATGATGAAATTACAATCTGCCTTAATACTTAATAGGCAATAAATAATTGAGATAAATGTTTTCATTCATACCATATTTACAATTCATTATTCGCTCGCACATTCATACAATCCTATGTATGGTGCTAGAGTAACCAGGCATTAGCCGTTACCGCTCAAACTAATTCTTCAAACTAAAATAAGTGGTGGGGTCATAGTGTTAAACACTGAGTTTGTCAGGTGCTGCAACGAGTCAAAAAACTTAATGTGTCTCCGGCGGACGAACTCACCCACCGACGGCACACCAAGCAACGGGTACAGGTCAGCGTTCTTCAACCTCTCGAAAGAGGTATGTCGGACCACTTTTCGCATGTTCCTATTCCAGAAGTGTTGGCTGTATTGTCAGTCAAGTGGGTAAATAGCGGGGCACCGTACAGTAGAGGACACATATATATATATCATCAATTTAAGACGATCATCAATGAAGTAGACATAATATTTCGTAGCGAAGTACTCTTACATTAAATTATTTTGAAGAGACGGTTACAAGCTATTTGAGACCTAAATTTCTCGCATTTTCTCCATGGTTTAGGACATATTAAAGACGGAATTAAGATGTTACCAAAAATATCTATACTCTACATATGATATATTATGGTCTAAAATATACAATATATAAAGTAGTTATTGTTTGTTAGAAAACTTTTAGCAATTTATATATATATTTTTAAATATTTTAATTTGTTGTAAAGGTGATTTTAAGTTTTCAAAACGGTTCAGCAATGAAGTATATCGAGACAAAAATGCTGCGTCGACTTTTTTACAATTTGAAAGTTCTAGAAACACAACAATTTAAGCTCTAAAAATGTGTAATGTTCTTCGCTTGATAATAGATGTGTATATTAATAATGTGTAAATAATAATGTGTAATTACTTTACTTGTTGACATTTATGCTACTGTAGTGTTTGATTCTAGACGAAATAGTAATCACTGAAACGTGACGAAATTGTGTTGGCTTACGATTTCAGTCAGATTTACTAAGGCCGGGTTGTAATAATAATATAACATAATGATGTCATAAAATTTAAATGCATGCAAGCTTTTTCCTTTGTCGTTAAATGGGCTATTTCATGTTTTGGAGTCGGAATCATGAGAAACCTACATGATGACCGGCATTTCAGTCTAACGTTCTTCAAAACATTTCAGCATCAGATTGAGGTGCCTTGTCTGAGATTGTTTATATCGTAATACCTAAATGTAATGAGAAAAAGTCACCCAAAAACCATTTTCAGAACACAAAATTGGTGATGTAGGCCTTATTTCAGTTACCTTCTCAATTATTCACCAGAGAATAGTAAATTCATCCTTTTCCGCTGACGAGAAAGTGATTTGAGACTTATGGTGTTTTAGAAGTTTTCAAAAAGGATTATCCCTTGATTATTTTTTTCTAAATCTGTTTCATATGTTTTATCGAGAAAAAAAACGTTTTTTAGGCTGCGATGCAGACAGTTCTTTACAGGATCGAATAAAACAGTCTTCTGACATATCACCGAAAGCAAAATACATTAAAATTTTATAAATTAATTACAGTTAAAATTTTGTAAATTACGCTTATATTATAATAATATTTTTTGTAAATGTGCAGGAATATTTCAAATGAGCATTTCGTACGGGACACCCTCTTTCTCATTGTGAACAAATCTAATATCAGTTATATTGTTAACAAGAATTTTTCCATTAACCTCTTTTTTTCATCTAGGGTTTGTTAATGTAATAAGTTTACATTATACTAACCATTTTTTACTTTATATACCTCGTTTCCTATATTTCTTTTTTGGTCGTCGGTATGTCCAATGATTCTTCAGCTAAAGTGCCCTTTCTTGAAGCGGCCCTCCACTGTAGAAATGTTCTTTATTCAATATAATTATTCTTCAATAATTTAAAAATAACCGATCAATATGAATGGGAGTACGTCCTTTTCTCAAGGATAGGCATGAACTAGCCTATCCCTCTTAAAGCAACCAGGCTCATTCTCATTGGCTAAAGGAGAGGTCACATGTTCGGAATTTTAAATTAATCAAAATTAAAACTACAGGTGGTAAATTTACAAAATCGAAAACCAAGGATATCATATACATATTTGACTTAATTAAAATATTTTGCTGTTTGACCTTTTTTCTACTATATATATGCAATGTTATTTACGTTTTTTTACTTCAAAAACTACTTTGGGGGGGACTTCCCAAGACTCCGCTTTCTCTTCGCATGTGGATTTGGGAGGTCTCTGGGCTGTCTGTAAATATTGTATGAATGAGCGAGTGAATGATGAACTGTAAATATGGTATGAATGAGAGCATTTATCTTAATTACTTATTGCCTTATAAAAGGCAGATTGTGATAGCGCAATAAAGGAATATAATAAAAAAAATACTTTTCTTTATTTACTTTATTTACTTAAAAAAAAATGTATTATATATAGGCACTCCTTCGAATGCATTTGTGTATGCAGAAAGAGGAGAAATATTTAAATCATAAATTATTTATTTATTTATTTTGTTCATTGTAATTTTCAATAAAGAGGGTTTGATTAAAAAAACAAAACAAAAAAAAAACGTTTTTTAGCTGTTGAAAATGGTAGTGCGAATGATCCTGTGCGTTAAATATACGCCACTTTTGTGTGTAGACGCCGAAATCCGTTTTTTTTTTTCTCAGATGCCGTTGACCTCGTGTTAGAAAACACAACGAAACTCCAAAAAAATGATTTATGCAGTGAAAACGAAAAATTGCGAGGCCTTGGTTCCCCTGGATCAACCAGTATATATGGGTTTGGTACCGAAAAGAGAATGGTCATTAAACCAGGAGGAATGGATGGAAATTAACGACCGGTGATGATTGATTTCCACCATTGAAGTTTCCCAAGGTGCGGAGCCGTTGAGATTCCCACCGTGGGTGCCCCCCCCCCCCGAAGTAATAAAGCTCGGTGAGTGAGCTGATGGTGAGCGGATGATTTAGCATAAACGTGTCGGAGAGGAACGCCTACGCAGTAGACTCCCGGACCATCCGGTCGGAGATCTAATAGATTCCTCTGTTCTGGGCCCAGCCCGAGGGCACGAGCCACCCAGGGCGTATGCTCGCCGTTTTCTTCTTCTCTTCACGCAAGACTTGTTGGTTGCTGCCCTGTCATCCCGTCCTGCACCGCTCAGCGAAGTTTGTCGCTTTACTCCAAGTCAGCATATCCGTGTAAAGCGTAGAGCAAAAGTGGCACGTATTAAACATAAACTCTTTCGAGAAAGACCGACAGAAAACAGTTTAGTAGTAGAATCCGTGGAAAATCTTAAATTTAAATATTCAATAGCTTCTGAGCTATGTGTGAGAGTAACATTTCATAAGAAGAAGGTTCCATGTTAATCAATAACCTAACTTTAGCGTCATAGGGTTAAATCCCTGCTATCTTGCTCCCCTGGATAAGATGGGACTCCTCAAGTTACTGGAAGTATCCCAACGAAGTCCCATGAGCATGTGTCGTATTTCCCCTACTCGCACAGCCTTTTTGGTAATTATATTATTTATTAGGTGAAGTAGGACTAAAACTCGAACGTTGCAGCATCTAACCAACCCAGTGTTTAACACTATGACCACACCACACCTTCCGCATCGATGGCAACAGACAGGTGAGCCCCATCACCTTTATTAGTCAGTTTAGTACAGTCACGTATAATGTATATCATTATACTTGTTTATTCATTCTATAATTTTTATAAAATAACAAAACCTGTATATAATGTAGCGATGCTACAGGAAATACAAAAATAATTTGTAAATAGATTCGCCTGAGGATCTATAATTATCTGTAAATTTAAAGGGGCTATGAAAGGGGGGGGGAAACAAAAAAACAACTCAAACCCACATTGTAAACCAAAGGTGAGGCCCTGTATATTGTTTATTGACCTTTTAACTTAAAAAAGAAATTGTATTTGTAATATCTTACCTCCTTCAAATGCATCTGCGTATGCAGCACGAGGAGAAAATTGTAAAATCTTGTTCATTGACTTTTGTTCATCTGTTTATAAAAATGTATACAATAAAAGGGGTTTTGAAAAAAATAAAATAAAAAAATTAAACTCAAAAATATTAGTTATTTTAGGAGAAATTCAACAAAAGTCCTGAAAATGCCTCAACTTGGTAAAACGTAGAAACTATTTTTGTTGGTGAAATTTAATACCCAAGGTCTAACTCTTCCAAAATATCTTACTTTAATTATTTTGGTTATTATATTTCTTTATATTTTTCAAAATTAGTTCATTAGTTTGTTCAATATATTTAAGTCTTTATAGACCCAAATTAAGGGCTGAAATGCGGGCTATCATATTCGCAACCACCAACTTCTATGTATGGAATTGAAATAAATTCACATTCGGTTTAGGAATTTAAACCCGGAAATAAATTACTAAGCAGTTAGAGCCCCTAAATTAGTAATCATTTTTTTTTTAAACCAAGACAAAATATTATATAGTAAAGAAATAAAGAGGAAAAACTTACGCCACGCCTAAAACTAAATATTTGTTTTATAAAGGAACATCCCAAGACTCCGCTTCCTCTTTCGCATGCGAGGGAGGTGACAACCATGTGGATTTTGGAGGTCTCTGGGCTGTTTGTAAATACCGTATGAATGAGAAGTGAATGAAAATTATTAATATGGTATGAATGAAAACATTTATCACAATTATTGATTGCCCAATGAGGCAGATTGTAATATTGTCATAATAAAGTTGTTGTTGTGGTTGAAGGAACAAGATTAGTACTACAAAACGGAATATTCTGCTTTTGCTGGAATTTTTAAATATTTGTAAAATGACGCTTGTGATTTAGCAAACTGTTCCGATAGATTTATTAATCTTATAATATATTACAATTGTCTAAACTCTACTATAAACGATTTAGAAAACTAGATATGTAATCATTCTTCGTTTCCGAATTTCTATATAAATTACAATGCAAAACTGCATACAAATATTACCTCCTTGATATTTTGAAATTCTTTTCAGCAATTAAATTAGATGTCTTTTATCAAGTTTTTATTTAAAATATCAATTTTTTTTTTATGTTCATAGGAGAAGTTTTTACATTTGAACTTTGCTAAACTAGACAAGTTGATTCCTATTTATTTCCCGTTTTCTTTCAAGTTGCTTAGTATTCTCTAATATTAGTTATAGGCTTTTACAAATTTATCACCACCTGTCGTCAATAAAGTCACAAGAAAATAAACCCCTCTGCGAGGAAAATAAACTACACATACCTTTTATTTTTCTATTCTCTAAGGTACAATAGATAGTTAAGTTGGCTAGGTAGTAAACATTGATGTTAGATCTTATCTTGGGATTAACTAACCATCTAGTGCACCTCTACAAGCTGTTAATTGGTACTCAAAGGCTTACTATCAATTTTTATTGTGTTCCCATATACTTGTTATGCTCATGATTGTATGTTCTCAACAATTCATTTGTCACATATAGTGCAAATACAAAACTTAACGACTGTTAATAACGTGCACCAAATGGACTGAAAGCCAATATCGTTCACGCAATAAAACACAAACTAACACCAACCTAAATACAAAAAAAAAAAGATAGCTATATGGTTTACCAAAACTATAAGATTTTTATTAACAAAACGACACTTAAATTTTTTTAAGTTACTAACTTTTTTAATCGTCATCAGACATATATACATCGGCATAATCAGCATTAGCAATAAAAATCATACAGGATGATGTTGTTCAATCAAACAGATAAATTATAAGCAATAATAGCATGACCTTACAGTATTTGTATCTCTTTCTAATTCAAAGTGATGTAATTTCTTTCCTACAGAATTAAATGGTTTCCTCTTGTTTTCAACAAATATATATATATATATATATATATATATATATATATATATATATATATATATATATATACTTTAACAACTTTATTATGATAAAATTACAATCTGCCTCATTGGGCAATAAGTAATTGTGATAAACGATCTCATTTGTACCATATTTACAATTTTCATTCACTCGCTCATTCATGCAGTAATTACAAACAGCCCAGAGACCTCCTAATTTCACATGATTGTCACCTTACTTGCGTGCGAAAGAGGAAGCGGAGTCTTGAGAAGTCCCCCACGCTCCTCCGTCAGCCGCGTCTCTATATAAGAGACAGCGGAGGCTGACCAAGAACTTGAGAACCACTGACGCTCAGGACATGATTGGAGAAAGTGGCCATTGCCAGGACTCCCGCTGTCACGCATTTATAACAGGTCACGAGGCCAATGCCGTTTTAGTGTCCGAGGAGGATTGTAGGGATTAGTGGTACAGTGTAATGACTGAGCTAGGGAATTAGGGTGGTTGGATAGGATACTATGGTATTTTATGAACTTAGGAAGGGATGAGTTCAAGAATGTTGGGTATATTAAGATCATTATGAAAGGTTCTGTTGCTGACGTAATAAGAGGCATTTACTATTGTTCTCGGGACTCGATTCCGTATGTCAACAAATACAAGTAGAAATAATGAGTGGAAACTTCGGAAATCTCGTTATGTAAAGTTAGGCATATCATTATTAGAATCAGTATTCTAATTCAGTAAGGGTTATATTAAACCACTTTTTACTCCACGGAGCCTCACTTCTATCCTCTGGCCTAGTGCGTGATAGAAGCGTTCTCATCGTGCAGTTATAAGTGTTGCTCTGAATTAAATCCTTTAAAAAAAAAAACATTCTTTACCATTTAAGTACACTTTAAACAATTAATTAACTGTTTAAGTGGAAAATATATTGACAGTGGCGCCCCTTGTACTACTGAATAGTATGAGGGTTTATAAAAATTCGACAATTAAATGTGCTCAAGCGAAGTTGTAATTTTGAAAAACAAAAGTTTATTTTGAATACAGTATAAAATTAGCTTAATACCAATGTTAAGTTACATCAGTCTGAAGAGTAATGGCTTTTTCTCATGGTGGGGATACAATATATAGAGGAAGGGAAAGGAAGTAATTTTGTTTATCTTTTTATCTTATTTTTCTCTTGATTATGTCTACCAGCGAATTCTGCTCTATCCGTTAGCAGCCAGGGCTCCGGGTTTATTAAGAAGGCTGAGTATTGGCCATTATTCCCTTGTTCCCTTCCGCTCATCCTTGAAATGTGACGAAAAAGAGTCCTCGGAATGAGCTGGTGGAAACAGCTGACTGGAAAGGGAGCTGCTGAATGAGGCCCCTTACCATGTGGATTTAGTGCAGTCGTTACGCGTTCCCTAGCCAAGAGTTACCGCACTGGCCACAATGGCCTAGCCCTTCGCTTCGCCCCCTTATTGATATCTGCTCCCCGGCTCTGCAAAGGGCACCTTTGTTTCTCTTGTTCATTCGCCAATTACCCCGGCTAACGAATGTGCTCTCCTCGGATATAATCGGTAGTTCTAGCCTTATCCGTCTGGTGAACGTTGAAGAGCAATGGTTCCTTACACTGTCCCTTGAACGCCTACTACACCTAATTAGTTTATTCAATATTCGATAGTTTTGTTGTTTTTTTAAACAGCTTTGTTATGATAAAATTACAATCTGCCTGATTGGGCTATAAGTATTTGTGCTATATGATCTCGTTCATACCAATTTACAATTTTCGTTCAGTCGCTCATTTATACTATATACACAAACAGCCCAGAAGCCCCCCAAGTCCACATGGTTGTCACCTCCCTCGCGTGCGAAGGAGGAAGCGGAGTCTTGGGTAGTCCCCCACGCTCCTCCGTCAGCCGCGTCACTTGATAGCGGATCAATACAGTTACTGATTTTTTTTTTTTTTTACAGACTAAACTATTTTTACAATTATTGGATGACTTGAAGCAAGGAGAGGATGAGATCATTTAAGGCACTTTTTAGTGAAGTGGCGTTTTGTTAAAAAAAAAGACTTTTTTTTTAAGTGCACGGTGAAGGTGATCCAGTTACGAGGGTGGGCCCAAAAGAAACCGAACTGATTTTCTATGAGTTTTTGTAGTGCCATGTTTCGCCGTTAGGTCCGTGTAAAGTAAATTTTCACCAGTCAGTATGCCGAGTGCCGTCACTGGAGAAGGTTCAGTTCTGCTTGCGTTAATTTATTTGTGACAGTTGTTTTGTGCGCTCACCTTTTATGTGATGGTATATTTTTGTAAACAACTCGTGGGCGTGATTTTGTACTTCCTGATCGGGAAAAGTGACACAGAAACTCTTGAAATAGTACATCAAGAAGTTGTGAAACCAGATGAAATCTGGAGTGACTTGGAGTTTAGTACAGTGATTGTTTGAGGATGTGAAAGATGACTGCAAAATTTGTTCTTTGACTGCTGACTGCACAGGAAAAACAAGATCACTTGGGAAGTATGCTCTGCTTTGAAGGAAGAGTTCCAACATTAACCAACCTTTTTGACCAAAAATGGTATGACCACTGTGCCCTATTCACCCGATCGCTAGATCCCTGCAACTTCTTTTTATTCCCTCGAAAGAGTTGTGGATGTTGAAGAAGTAAAGACAAAAACGATAGAGGCGCATCGCCTGTCCATCCAGTCAGCTATTTCCATCCACCTGCTTATTGCGGGGACTCTTTTTCGTCACATTGATGAGCAGGGAAAGGGAATAATAGTCAATAAGCAGCCTTCTTAATAGACCCGGAGGCCTGGCTGCTAACGGATAGAGCCGAATTCGCTGGTAATTACAAAAGATGAGTTAAGAAAACGTTTTGAATAGTGGAATAAAAGATTGGACATGTGTTTTAACTCCAATAAGTTGAAGGATATTAAGTAAATAAACTAAATAAATCATATTTTACAAAAATAGTTCGGTTTCTATTGGGTACGCCCTCCCAGTTCCTCCAGTTCCTATGTTCTCAACAGATGGAGTTACCTCCGTTTCTGACCTGTCCCATGTAAAGTAGAGTAGCTGGTTGAAATGCCAATGCCAACCGAATTGGAAAGACCATGCCGTCCCTTAAACTTCGCCAAGAGCAAGGGTGGACAGAGAAGAGAGAAACCGACCTATCTCTCGAGAGCAGCATGGACGAACACCACAATATTTTATCATTCGCCATCAATCCATATCACAATTATGGAGTAGATAAACAATTGTAGCCGAGGGCAGGCCCATGGAGGAGAATACCTAAGACCGGCGAGATGAAGGTACGAGCGGTATTTAATAAAACCCCCCACCCACTGGAAACGATACAGGAATTTTTGTTTTTATTTTCTTTATTTTGTTCTTTGTTTGGCTTAAGTAAGGAGAAACAAAATTTTTACTAACTTAATGAATTAAGTTATAATTTGTTCCGGCTCTCGACACTCTCTTCCCAAAAAATTATGTTCAATGTTCTTTTACTTTCAATAGACATGATTTAATCGTTATATTGTATTTTCATGTTTCGAATTCAGCCTGTAGTGATATATCCCTTTACTTGCTGCAAGCCCTTAAGCTGTTGTAAATAAAATTTATTCTTTTTATTTAAAAAAAAAAAAATTAATGAAAGGACTTAGAGAGTTAAGGAGCAATTTTGAGAGATACTAATACTATATATTTAGCCGCAAATGAATTCTGCCCTATGACTTAAACACCTGCAGACAACAGATAATACTTTACGACAGTACTAAAAATCTAAACAGCCCATAATTTAACTCTGTACCATCTAAGCCCCACTTCATAGAATTAAAAATAAAACTAGGAACTTGAAGCAATTTCAATAATCCAAACCTATTTATTTATCTACCGTAATTTCTACTAAATCCCTTCCTAAGGTGTTTTCATCATTTCTATCTCCATTTACTTGTAATGTACATGTTTTCATGTGTATTACATGGGTGTTTTTTTCCCCCTTAGCTCTCTAATTATAAGATTAAGGATGAGGGAAAAATAAAGGGATATTTGGGTTGATCTTTGTACTAGGAGTACCTGCTTGAAGGTGGTTTGAGGGAATTAAGGAGTGTGGGGAGCCTCGGTAGAGGTTAATAGTTGCGGTACAGTGGTGATAGCCCACTGGTGGCTGGGCCTAGAGTCTCTCTAGGCATGTAGTGCAGTCTTATTTAGTTGGATAGCAGTGTTGGGTGCCCGTTAGAGGCTTGTTGTTGGTGGGCCAAGCGCCGTGATGTCCACCATTTGGTCTGCTTTACCAGATCTTGAGAGTTGCCATCTTGCCGGTAGCGGGGGTGTCATGTCTCGGAACAGAGGGTTTTGGCTATGTTTCATCGAGTCAAAGAACTTGATGTGTCTTCTTTGGATGGCTTCGGTGATGGTGGGGAACTCGAACTTTTCGTGGATGTCGGAAGCCTTCACATTACAAAAAGGGGTATGCCATAGTGTCGTGCGCAGGATTTTGTTCTGGAAGATGTGGAGTCGAGTTACTGTGCTAGTGTGTAAGAATTGAAAGAGTGGTGTCCCAAACAGTAGGGCTGGCCTCAGGATGCTCTTATATATTAACAGTTTTAGCCGAAGGGATATTGCCGGGCTTGTGATGAGATGCTGGAGAGAGTAGTAAGTCCTACGTACTCTTTTTAGCTTCTTCTGCAGGTGAGTGTAGAACGTCATGTGTCTACCTAGGTTGATACTGAGGTAGCATATGCTGTTGGAAAGTTTGCATTACATAATACAAAATGTATTACATAGATTTACTTTCTATGTAAATGTTTGTTTCTTTATAATTATGTTTATGCTGGATACTAACATTTCCAGTGGGAGAAAAAAATGTTCCTATCCAATTTAACTGTGACTTGAGATATCTTACTTGACAGCACAATGTACTTTTACTCATGTTGCCTATTTCAGGGTGTTGTGGAATATACCTTTAAAATTTCAGATGGTAGAATCATTTTCACTATTGCTGCGGCACAACTCACAAACGAACAGACAAAAGATGATTGGGACATATTCGAAAGTAGAGACTCTCCCTTCGGGTTGGCAATTGCTTTCGAAATTTTCAATTAATCTTGTTCTGATTTGTGACTGCCGTAAATCAGGAAAGAACGGAAATACAGAAACGACACTTTCTCTCTAATGAAAATTTAAAACCGTTTAAAAAAAGAGTTACGACTTCTTCTAAGACGTTTTCCGCATTCAAAATAGATGAAACGTTTTAAAAGTTTCCATACTTATTCCAAACAATATGAAATATAGCCTATTTTCAAAAGGAGGATTGCTGCTAAGTGATATTATATGTTAAGGATAGGCCATTGTTTGTCCCTGATATAGGAGTCCTTCGGGATGTCGCTAAAGGTTCCAGGTTCCAATCCCTAAATAGTCCTGTCATTTTACTACAAGCTCTCTAATAATTAGTCGTCCCTTCTGCCGTAAAATTCCGTAAAAGAACTTCTGCTCACTTTCCATTACGTTCTTGAGTACAATATGTTGATGCAGCACATTTCAATATATGTTAAACTATTAAATTGCAATTTAGTTCTACAGTAGTTAAAATGGTGGTATAAGAATCCATTCATATACAATATAATGAAGGATCTTCGAAGGTATAGAATCATGTTCAAATATCTTTTTTTTGACATAATCAAGATGTGTTGATTATAAACTTTTATAAGAGTATTAAAATTAGAATCATTTATCATTACAATCATGGAGAATATTCAATTAAACAAAAAGTATGTACTATTTTTTAAAATACGACGTCTCTTTTTTGTTACTATTGAGCATCAAGATCTTCTCCAATTCACAGCAAAGAGCAAAAGACCCTAGAGCAGTGGTCGGCAAAGTACGGCTCCAGAGCCGCATGTGGCTCTTTGGCTCCTTAAGTGCGGCTCTGGCACAAATATCCACGGAAGGCGCAATAATAGTTTCATTAAAAAAAAAAACTTGGTAAGAAAAAAATTACATCTTATTTTGATAAATTGAAATTCTTCTATAAATCGAGAACATGTATAATTTTTTGTTTATGTTAAAAGATAGATAGGTAATTAAAATGTTATATTGTTGTAAAAATACATAACGAACATCGAGTTTAATTTTATTAGTTTTCGTAAACGTAAACACAAACCATGTACAAGCTACCGGCTGAAATTGTTCGTATGTTTAAAATGTGATCTTAGTTCACAACATAAGTGGTCTGCTTTGAATGACCTGGAGAAAGAAGACATGATCATTTTCAACGCTTGGAACAGTATTCCTGACTCTTACGATCAGCTGAAAAAGCTCGCGTTTGCTGTTCTTTCCCTTTTCGGTTCTACATATATATGCGAACAATCTTTTTCAAGCATGAGCATTATCAAGAGTAAACTGAGAAGTCGTCTTATTGATGAGAACTTGGAATCATGCCTAAAATTAAAAACAACAACATACAAACCTGACTTACTAAAACTTTCCAAGGAGATGCAAGCACATTGTTCGCATTAATAAATATTTATTAAGTATGAAATTTAGTTTTATTTAGTGTACTACTCATTTAGTGTAATAAAAGTTTACTAAACAAGCAGATTTGGCTCCCAATTTTTTTTTAAATTTTTGTAATGTTCATATTTGGCTCTATGCCGTCATCTGTTCAAATAATATAAATAATAATAACAATATATAAATTAAAGCTAATCATAAAATTAAAACTTGATTTCTGAGTAACAAGAATATAAATATTCATTTTAATAATGTATTTTTTTACTATCATGTTAAATTACTCGTTAAAACCGTTTAAAAAAAGAGTTAATACTTCTATGACGTTTTCCACATTCAAAGTAGATGAAACGTTTTGAAATTTTCCATAATTATTCGAAAATATTAAATATTTAAATTAAGTGCTGAAAATGGTGGCTACTAGTCTCTAATAAATGGCCCTTATATACTTAAAAATGGATGATATGAAGTTCAAGATTTCTTTGAATACTCTTAACATTGGAGAGAGAGAATATGTCTATTAAAATAACTTTATTATCTCCCTATTGGAATATAAGACACTGTGATCAATGATCTCATTCATACCATATATAAGTTCATTCATTTATTCATAAATACAACATATGTATACAATTAATTAATTACTACTGGGATGACCGAACCTCCTCGGGAGGCCTCCCGCGCTCGTGCGTCTCTTCACCCGATATCGGACTGTGGAGGTTGGGCCAAGAGAACGACCTAATATTTAAGGACATTATCTTATCATAGAACTATTTAAAATTAAGTGCTGAAAATGGTGGCTCTAGCAAACAGTCTCTAATAAATGGCCCTTCTCAAAATTGATCGCTATTTTTACAATTTTAACATATTTTACTAAACAATATAAGGCAAAAACAATTATAACAAGTCAAGATATTCTTATAGTATTCTCAACGCTAATTTCAGATCTGAAAAGTCATTTTTTTCTTTCACGTCTAGGTTTTTGATAAATCACATTTTATATTACTACAAATATCAATCATTTGAAGTGTTTACATTAGATACTTTAGGGGGAAAATTTTCAACCGAACAACTTAGAATAACGTTTATTTTAACTCATTTACATAAACACAGCTTGTCCATTTTGAGAGGAATCTTCAGGAGAAAAATATATTAATTTGTGTGTTATACATCAATGGGGCAATGGGGGATCATATTACCCCCATTGCCTAAGATATATGTAACAACTTAAAATGACATACATTTACTAATAAGTATGAGATTTCTGAAAAAAAATCAGTTCTATAAGTTGTGATGAACCCAGTGTGCCTAACAGTCGGGGGGCTCTTAAATACTGCCAATTGTGGAAAAACTTTTGGGACAGGCTGAAGTAGCCTGTAACCAGATCAATGAGAGATTGGGGAGACTCAATATCTCTGTAAACGCGGGTAAGACGGACTACGTAATTTTCTCTTTCCAAAAGGGAAAAAGCCTAGTTACATACTAGGAACGGAGGAAAATTCACCAGCCAACAACCTGGTATATCTTCCCAGATTTTAATTCCCATTAAAATGGACAGACACCTCCATTTTAGTAACCATTTTACGAAGAAGTTGAAGCAAACACGCACAAAGTCTTACCGGCTTACGCACTTATTGACTTCCCCCAATCTATCACTGCGTCTCAAGCTACTGATCTACAAGAGTATACTCAGGCCTACTCTGCTGTATGGTGCACCGCTTTTTCGTTATCTGTCGTATATGACAGCTCGGCGACTCCAACAATTCCAAAACGGTATACTGATGAAAGTGGTCAGAGGTACTTCGTTTTTTTTTGGTTCCCTACAATACTTGACAAACCCGGTGTTTAACACGATAACCCCCGCTCCGTTTCCCCAGCGATGGTAGGACGCTGTCGTGGCAGGAACGCATTAATCTTAGGTTCTAGGTTTAGGTTTTAGTGTTAGTGTTTTCCACGGTTGCCAGCTGAAGGCGAGCCTCATCACCTAGCGAGTGTATGTGTATTGGACTTATTAACGACAATCTGAAAGTATTATATTACTTTTTGCACTCCTTCGAATGCATCTGCAAATGCAGCAAGAGGAGACAGCTGTAATTCCAAATTTATTTATTTATTTTTTGACATTGTATATATATTATCAATAAAGAGGTTTTGAATGGGAAAAAAAAAAAAAAAACTTTTGGAGAGAAACGAAAATCGTTATTATTTATACCTAGAAAAGAAAAAAAACGTTTCAGATCTGCATTCAGCGACAAAACTACTATAAGAATAACGACGATATCTGGTCATTATTTTGAAATCTTCTGGTGCTTAGTAAAATATGTTAAAACCGTTAAAATTAGCGATAACTTCTGAGTGGAACTTGCTGGCAAGAGTTGTTGTCAATCCATCTTATTTCTTGTAACCTTAAACATGTGTCATCATCATCTTCTAACTGAACTTTTTAAAAAGGCTTTTAGCTGCAAGTTCCGGGTTGACGTTAGTAAATGTCTTGGAAGGACAAAAAGCGTGATTTAACGTGATGAGTTGCGCTTATAGGCTGGCATTTGGAAAATAATTATACTCGTATTTCGGCTTCCCATCCATTTCTTCTGGTGTTGCATCAACGCAAAACTGGAGCAGGTCGTTTTCGTTTCTCCTATCATTCCTTCGTGTTGTTTCGTCATCGATTCGCCGTTCGGTAAGAACTTTCTTTGGAGAAGCGATCCACTCGATGAGAACCCAATACAGTTCATACTGAGCACCGATCCGGGGGGAGAAAACACTATGGTATAATTAGCTTTGATTGACTTTATATAGCTAGATAGTTGGAGTGAAGGTAATTAAAGTATGTGAATGTTTATATAAAGTCCAGTGTTTGAATCCGGTGCCAGATATATTTACTCTTTAACAGTAATAACTAATTATTAAGTCACAGTTAACTCTCAGATTTTTCTCTCAGAATTTCCTTTCGTCCTTCCCTTTAACTATGTAAAATAATGATATCACAACACGCTCATAACTGTTCATACTGACCATTGGCATTCTCTTCTAGAAATCGCTACTCCTAAACATGTACTATTCACTGTAGAAAATTTACAGTTTGAAAATGTACTGATACACAGGTAAAATGCACAGGAAGCTTCACATAGCCACGGCGCCGGGCGCGTGCTTATTATTTACAAATAATTTTCGGGTACATTTAATAATACTGCTTCGTTTCAGATATATACCGTCATAAAAATAATTATAATTCGTTATTTTATTGTATCTATTCAGGGATTCAAATTACAAATATTTGGTATGAAGAGGTACTCCGTCCATCCTGTGAAAATTCCCTGATGAAAGTTACTAGAACTTGAGTATGGTGATAAAATTCCATAGATACTCGTTAGATGAGGTATAATAATGTGTTATATGTTCCCCCCGACATGGGAAATGTTATGTAAAATTATAAAGTAATGATAAAAGACTGTAAAAGTGAGGCGAAGGCCGGCTTTCGGCATGCCATAAATCTCTGTTTTGGGTGTGGGCCGATTCCCCCGACGGGAGGCAAAGGTGGCCCATCTCTTGTGTCGTTTAAGGGCTGGAGGATTTTACAGTTTACAACTATTCTTTTGTACATGTCACGGAAGTAAGTGCCAGAAGGGATATGGGACTCAGCAGCTGGGGTGGTCCGAGAATAGTGTGCTTAAGCCATTCGCAAGATATTGTGAAAAAGCATACAAGAACACAAAGGCCATAAAGAAAAAAACCTTTTGTTGAAGAGAGAACAGTTCGGAGCGAGTGTGCAGCTTGTTATGCTGAGGGCTGGTCTTGGTCAAACCTCTAAGACTTGGACTCACATCTTGACCTGGAAGCCATCGATGTATTTTAGTAAGAGGCAAGCTTTATATTTAAGCTACTTAGATCTCTGTAATCTCCCTATCATTTAAATGCAATCAAAGTAAATATTCTTTCGGTAAAATATTTTTAAAAGATATAATTCACAAATTTCTATTTTATATAAATGAATCCCTTCCATTTTGATCACCATGTTAAGTTATTAAAGTAAGTAACTTTGGGTTTAAATTACAATGGGGACAATAGAAAATTATTTGAATGAAGCATAATTTGAAATATAAAGTCACGCGAATGCAATACGCTCATTATTTGATATATAGATGTAATCTGTCAGTAGTTGAATAGTTAGATTGCATCCCTTTAATTCAAATATTCTAATTATTCAACTAGAGCGTAGCAGCGTGCCGTTTGTGGGCTAGTCAAGTAAATATATAAGTGAATATACGTATCCGTAGAAAAGATACATCCTTTATATATTTCCTTACAGTTTTATGTATTCGGTTACAGCTGAATATCGGATAGATAAGTGTATGTACGCAATACGCGAGGAAGTATCCATCCTATATTTAAAGAAAAATCTTTCATTCCCCGAACGTAGCAGATGATTGCTTTTATGACTTTGTTTTGTTTTATAATAATGATTTTAGATGTGATTAATAATTTATGAATGGAAAATCGAATATCCCGTAATTGTTTATCATTGATCGTTTCCATTCGAATAGCTTACGGACAATTACACCGATAGGGGATAACACTGGTAATGATAAAGATACAAACAATTAAAATGAATGTTTGAACATGTAGGCCAATCGGTCATGAAAGCTGTAATTATGCATTTCCCACCAGTGGGAACTGTGTGACTGTCACTCATAACTAATGTACTACATCTCAATGTTAATTAATTCCCACTCTTCAACTAATAGATCCATTCACTGATCATTTGCATAGTAGCTTTCAAGGGTATCAATTATAATACGTACCTACAGGACGGATTTGTTGTTAAATTACAAAACATGTTTTCGGAAGCGTTTTACAATTTATAAATACTCCATTTGTTCTTTATCTTTATAAATATCTCAATCCTTTTGAAAATAACTGATTTCCTTTACAAATAATATATGTACATAAACGTAACCCTTCCAAGTTCATCAAATTCCAAAGTAACCTATCCAACCACCCTAATCCCCTACCACAGTCATTGTACTGCACCACTCATCCCTATAATCCTCCTCGGAGACTGAAACGGCAGTGGCCCCGTAACCTGCTATAAATGCAGACGGAGTCCTGGCAATGGCCAGTTTCTCCAATCATGGACCGAGCTTACATGGCTCTCGTGCTCTTCGTCAGCCTCCACGGGCTCGTATCCGATGTCACGGCTGACGGAGGATCGTGGTGGACTTCCCAAGACTCTGCTTCCTCTTTCGCTTGCGAGGGAGGTGACAACCATGTGGATTTGGCGGTGTCTGGGATGTTTATCACAATTACTTATTGTCTAATAAGGCAGATTGTATTTTTAGCACCATAAAGAAGTTTCAATATAAATATAAATTGGCCCATCAAAGTAATAACCTAAATTATTCACTTCACAATAAGCTTCGAACTTGAAATAAAAATAATATAGAATCCTTAATGTTTTTTTCCATGTGCCTGCCAGTCACGTTGATTTCAATTGGCCTGTTTAACTTAGGAGCTCGAATTTTGAATTTTAGGTAAAACTGTAAAATATAGGAACCGAAAGGTTAAAACAGTACGGAACCTAATAATTATGGGGGAAGAACGATTGGCCGAGAATATGAACAAATTAACTTTGAAATAAAGAAGGGACCGTGTCAGAACAAGAAAACGACACAGAATGAGGGTTCAGGAATGGACAGCTCAAATATACATTACTTACTCCCCCACAAGTTTTCTCTTAACCAACCATATTACTTGGCCTCTTCAAAAACAACTTTCCCTGTTTCCGACTTAATGTCCAAATGTCTTAACAATAATTAAGTCCCTTTGCGAGACGCCGGCAACGATACCAGCCTGACTTAATTGCCTCTCTCTCTATTCTATTTGAGACCCACATGCCTTCGTAATAACTAACTATCATTGCACAGTACAATAGAGTTAAATTACTGGTGTATATATATCTTCTGATGGATCTTTTTTAATATGTCAAACGTGTTATATCCTTTGTTTAATATCTAAGTGCAAGGACCAAGGAGACTTCACCTGTCTAGTAAAAGTGTAAATGCATTGCTGATCCGAATACATAAGTTTTTATAAATTTTGTTTCCCTAGGATAGGAGAGGATAAATCTTTCAAGTAATTAGATGGTTATCTAAAGACGCCTTTTGGGTTCATCGCCCCTGTCCGCTGCGGTTGGCTCGAAAAGGAAGGGCGATCGAATTTCACCGTGTCGATGTAAATCAAATTGGCACCCACGCTTTCTTTGGACCGAGCGAGAAAACAGGCAATTAACGGCAGAAAAAATGTTGGACTGCCTTCCAGCGCCAAATACGTACGGTCCCATTTAATAGAGCGATCTATCATACAGCGCCCCTAGGGAATTCGTCATTGTTAATTAACTCCATCAAACAGCTATAAAAAAAAATAATTAAATTAAATCCGCCCAGGAATATCACATCAAGATGTAAGGATCTTTCTCTTAAGATTTTGAAGTCATTTTATTTAAAGGTAGGCGGGGCTTAGAGTGTTCACTGTCATCTAATTAACGTTATTTTATTTTTGTTTTAGTTTTATTTTAAGTCGTGTGTACTACTTATTTTTCAAAGTATCTTCCTTGTGTTCCCTTGTGAGACTGAATAGACCTTGACTTGACCCATCCCCCGTCCCACTGGCGTGGTAAGCATAGCGGAGTGCATTTTGTGAAAAATGGGCAACCTCTCCTCAAAAAGATTACAACTATTGTATAAACTAATTCAAATTTTTTATTAAATCTCGCTCATCATAAAGCTTATTTATCATTTTATATACTTTTAATGCTCTAAAATCATCCTTTATTCATTTTTATAATTAAAATAAAAAGTATATGCATTAAGTCAAATAATTAAAAAAACAAAACAATATCATGCTTATGATTTTTAATAATCAGTTAATGCTTTGTGTGCACTTCGTTGTTACAAATTCAAAAAGAAAAAAAAAGTACCAACGATAAAAACTCGCATTCCTAAAAATGCAGGTTTGAAGTAAAATAAAATATATTCTTAAGGAGAAAATACAGTATCTACAGTATAATATCACCTTGAAGAATAACTTTTAAATGTATTAGTTTACTTGCTAAATATCATTAGTTATTATAACGATTAACCCTGGAAGCAAACTGTATAATTATTTATATATAACAAATAATCCTAAGAGTATTTCTATACGTCAAGCCTTAATAATAAGTGACAACTCGCTAACGATAACATCAACAATAAAACAACTTGACGTCTGCCCACACAGAACTATTATTCAATCACTACGATAGTCATCACCAGAAGCTATAGTCACTAGGAGATATAAACTTCAACTGTCAAATCACAATTATTAGTAATAGATAAGTTCAGTATAATTCCACAAGTAAAAATACTCACTTTATTTTAAATGTATCCTTGGCTGTTTTAATACGTTGAGCTTCGGGTCGCATAAAAATATAAAAGACTGTAAAATATATAAATCAACAATAAAACAAAATTTAAAACATTTATTAAATGTCAAATATCAGTCAATAGTGATAAAATAAAAATCGTACAATTACATAATACAATGTCTAAAAACTCAGATAACATTTCAAATACACGGTTACCCTCTCGTTACACTCTCAACCTCTACACAAACCAAAGGACTTTTATTTTGAACTCATATCAAATCAGATAGGGCAATCATAGCTTGCCTTATACGGTTTAACATGTACGTCCTAATAACCGGTATCTTTTTATTCTCGATGAAGTTAGTATGTTAATTAATAACAGTTTATAAACCATTCGAAAAAAATCGGAGGGGAGTTCATCCGCCGGAGACACGTCAAGTTTTTTGACTCGTTGCAGCACCTCACAAACCCAGTGTTTAACACTATGGCCCGCCCCACCCCTCCCGCATCGATGGCAGCGTACTGTCGGAAAAAAATTAGGTTAAGAATTAGTATATAAGTTACTTTTAAGGTTGATCAAAGAGGTGAGCCCCATCACCTTTATTAGTCAGTTCAGTCCAGTCACGTATAATGTGTATCATTATACTTGTTTATTCCATTATATAATTTTCTTAAAATACCAAAACCTCTATATAATGTAGCGACGCTACAGTAAATAGAAAATTATTTGTAAATATATTCGCCTGAGAACCTATAATTGTATATAATTATCTGTAAATTTAAAGGGGCTATGAAGGAAAAAAAAACTTAAATAATTTATTGATTATTTCAATTATACTAATTTGCTTGGTTAATGTTTTGTAAAGTTATTCCTATGTGACGGCCCGCCCGAATGATGCGTTTCAGAACTAATGGTCCCGGAGCAGGCTGATAAAATAGACTCGTATGAGAAGTGATTGTATAATAAAGTGTAACATATTTATTAATAACGTTAGTAAACTTTATATAGTATGCTATACACAGTGGCGTAACTATATCATCTGGGGCCCGTGGCAAATTCCTTTAATGGGGGCCCTATCATTAAGCTTTATTATACTTACGAGTAGTTTAGTTACCCACAACCAATAATTTGTATTATGGTATATATATTTCAATATTTTTATAAATAGGTACAATATGAATACAATATTTCTGAGCTCGCGGCCACTTGGGCCGGGGCCCTCTTGGGTCGGGGGCCGTGGCATTAGGCCAGCCCTGCCACCCTGTAGTTACGCCTCTGGCTATACATGATTTATTTGTACACGAAACGTCCTATTCACAGGGCAAACAATAAAATAAATAAATAATGATATACATACTGAAATACAAGCTACATCAAACGTCTTCTATGCAAATTAATTTTTTTCATATTGTCTAACAGGTTTACAAAATTGTGAAAAAAAAAAATCCCGCATAAGGGAACAGAGACTGATATACACGATTACTTTATTTTTTTAATCGATTTTTTTCCATATTCTTCAACGAAGCCATTAATAGGCATATGCATGTAAATGTTACCGTGAACATTGGGTGGGAGCTTTGGACATGTTACAATGTCACCTGTCCAAGTGGGAGCAGTCTTTCATCCTCAGCAAATAAAATCGATGATATATTGGAACTCTGAGTCAATTTCCAGATTTGATTTTGATTTAATTTTACAGTGATCAATCTACATCTTTTTTTTTTCTTATTCATGTCGACACATTTTTTTTTTTTTTCAACTGTGATGTTTCATCCGTTACAAGGATGACAGTACATGACAAGGCCATCTCAGAGCCCACAGAAATTAACAAGGCAGCCCGTAGAATACTTTAGTTGTTTAACAATTAAATAGTCGGTTGTAGTTAGGCAAGAGTATGCACAGCATACGATTTTGTAACACCTTATCTGTAACGACTGTATGAAATATAGAATTCAAAGACATGAAGATGTTTATTGTAGTCCACACGTGGTCCCGAACCACCCGTGGAAAAATTCAACTTGAGAAAGATTTTAAAGTTTTTAAAAAGCGGACATTAAAGGAACACAGGTATTTCATGAAATAAAAAAACATTATCATATACAAGTCTAAATGGCTTGTTCAGTTTTGGAGATTTAAATTTCAAAGTTCCAGTATTTGCTACTTAAAATGGTATGATTTAAAAATTGCGTTCTCGAGATAAGATAACTTTTTCACTTTTTATGATCCCGTTTTTTTTTGGTGTTACCCGCTTTTGTTTGCGAAACCAGAATCTTTTAATATTGGCCACAGAAATTAAAAGATTGAACTAGGCACCTTACAGAAGGGGTTACAATTTAGCACTTTGCAACCATCCTTAAATATTCTGAGTGATAGTTGGTCTTTTATGGTATTGTAGTGATTGTGATTGAAATTTGGAAAATTTTTCATCAGACAAATAATTATTAATGCCAATAAAAAATAGCTGATTTATGGTGTCTGAACCACATGTTAAAGAAAAACAAGTATCGATGAAGAAGTAGGGATCGAGCAATTGTTGGACCATCACTCTCACATGAACACAAAATTGTAAACTTTGGCTCCATTTACTGATAGTTCTATCGTAATTGTTAAATACAGACATGTTTTTTTTTATCCACATCCTCCAACCAGCCTACGTGTCCTAAGAATGTAAAATATCTACCTGCCGTGTGGGGCTGGTGTGTCGCCGGGATCTTCTAGAGGCCCCATGTTCGCTTAAGTGCTCCTAGACTTTATTTAATGACGTATAGAAGGAATACAATGCGTTAATGACAACACCCTATAATTAACAACAAACAAAAAATTAACACTATTGACGATCTTTTCCAACTACCGCGTAACATGTATGTGCAGGAGTGTGAAGTGCGGTTATCCATTTGGAATACTAAGCTTCAGTTTGTAAACGCCGTCATCCAGGGAAGTTGCGATGAGACTAAATACAGGAAGTACATGATATTGCAACAGTGAAATAGCGGCCTCATAAGAAGAGGAACTGGAGACGACTGGCGAGGGAGGGAGAGAGAGAGAGAGAGAAAGAGAGTCATAAAAAAGGAATAGAAAAACTGCTGAGGGAGATGTCGGAGTAGTTAGTGGAACACGAAGAGACTTCTTCATATCACGACCACTTGAGAGCGGCCTCAAGAGGGCACTCGCTATCTCTTCATGTCTGTCTGTTCAAGGGTCTCATCGCAGTCATCACCTTCAACAGCCGCTCACCACATTCAGCTTACGAGGTGTTGAAGCTTTTTGAAGACCCGATGAGCATGATTTGTGTTTGCAATCGTAAAGATTTACTTAATTTGCATGTTTTATTTCTCTTATTTCATAGACTTTAAAATTAATCAGGGTTTTACCGTTTTTAAATGACATTTATGCTTGTTAGCGGTGATATTGTCGGGCTTGTCATGACACAGTTTGATCTTAGTGTCTTATTAACAACCGAGTTGTTTGTTTTTTCATTTACTTTTTAGCTAAACCAGTGCATTCTCGAACTCATCCCTTCCAAGTTCATGAAATTTCATAGAAATCTATCCAAGCACCCTAATCCCCTAGCACAGTCCACACTCCTCCCTATAATCCTCCTCGGAGACTGAAACGGCAGTGGCCTCGTGACCTGCTATAAATGCGTAACAGTAGGAGTCTTGGCAATGGCCAGCTTCTCCAATCATGTCCTGAGCGTATGTGGCTCTCGCGCTCTTAGTCAACCTCCGCTGGCTCGTATCCGGTGACGCGGCTGACGGGGGAGCGTGGGAGACTTTCCAAGAATCCGCTTCCTCTTTCGCATGCGACGGAGGTAGACAACCATGTGGATTTGGGAAGTCTCTGGGCTGTTTGTATATCCTGTATAAATGAGCAAGTGAATGAAAATTGTAAATATGGTATGGATGAAAACATTTATCTCAATTACTTATTGCCCAATGAGGCAGATTGTAATTTTATCATAATAACGTTGATAATTAATAACTTAGGTTGTATTAAGTAAGAATTGATATCCTATTTATATTGTCTTCATAAAAAACGCGCTTCCAAATATAAACCTATCTCCTGATTGGTTGTCCATAAACATTCACCTCCAAGACCTTGTTATATATTTACGATCCAACCTTTGTTGTATTACATATCGCAGTACACCGTAAATGGAAATGTTGCAATCGTGCTCGTAAACGCCATATCGATTTACGCTGAAGTTTCAAGACCGTACATTGTTTGCGTGATCGAAAGTAACATTTGTCCTGTCGACAAGAAGTTGAGCTTCAATTAAGAATAGTTATATTGACCACACACTAACTGATTGATGACCTGGGATTATAACACCGTATAGACAAGAATGTGCTTCTTGCATTCGCTATAACAAGATCGAGGAAAAAAATTACTCGTAAGCTAGAAACACCATGAAATAGGGTCCTCGCTAATCTAGTCGTGGGGGGGGGGGTCGAGTAAATAGCATAAAATCTTTGCTAGAGTTCCGCCAAAGACAATGCTTACTAGGTCACTCCCTCTAGTTTTTGGGGAGTCAAAATATAGATAAAATCAGAAGATTAATCGAAATTCAATTTGTATTACTAATTATAATAAATTGCATGTTAAAATAGCATAGTCAAACATAGAAAATAAGTATCTTTAATTAATTTTTTTTTTTTACTTAGAATCAAAAACTTTATTATGATAAAATTACAATCTGCCTCATTGGGCAATAAGTAATAGTAATAAACGATCTCATTCATACCATATTTACAATTTAATTCACTCGCTCATTCATACAGTATTTACAATCAGCCCAGAGGCCCCCAAGTCTACATGGTTGTCACCTCCCTCGCGTGTGAAGGAGGAAGCGGAGTCTTGGGAAGTCACCCATGCCCCTCCATCAGCCGCGTCACTGCTATTCTCCAGCGGACGCTGAACAAGAACGCGAGAGCCACAGACGCTCAGGATATGATTGGAGAAACTGGCCATTGCCAGGACTCTCACTGTCACGTATTTATATTATAAGAAGGTCATGTGGCCACTGTCGTTTTAGTCTCCAATGAGGATTATAGGGAAGAGTGGTTAATTAATTACATAAGTAATATACTAAAATAGATAGTGGATAAATATACATCTTTATTTGAAATATGTTTTACAAGAATTAAATATTTGTTTCTAAAAATTGTCTAGGTACACTTGCGATACATTAATATTGTAACTATATCGTTGCGTATACATATACTTTACCTAAGGAGATCTTTCACATGGACGAGGGCTGGTTAGCGAGTGGACACATGAAGGATTTCTAGCATAGGCTGATTAATCATTTTTGTTTTCATGGCGTCCTCTTGCTGGATCAAATCTGCTCAGTTCATATATGCGTCCATTTTCGTTCTATGCGTTCTATGTTTTCCAGTATATATTGTTCATAGGGTACAAGTCTTATTTTAATATTCTATATTGATTGTTTGCTTCGTTCTGTGGCAAGATACTTTGTGTGGGGTGTTATGGCGTTCACGTGCTGTCATAGAGACCATTCAGTGTTAAGAAATGACATTTACGTGAAACCTTGTAGAATCAATAAACAATACGAAAGGGCAGCTACATATTTTTACTTTTATCTGATTGATTATCTTGAAAAGCAATAGAATTGTAAAAAACTGTGCTCTTAAATACTCAGTTGTTGTATAAGTTTCGCAGAGGAGGCGGACATGAGCTGGACATGCCGTGAGCTACAGTTTCCATTACCGGCGAGTTGTATAATGGGAGCCGAACGCCCCCCTCCTAATATGAGGGGAAACTGGGATCCTTTCTCACGGTGTTGGCGGTTGCGTCATGTCCAGTATTGTCTCCAGCTGGAGCAGTGGGTCGGCGGTCCACTTCTTCCTCCGGTGCCATCCTCTCAAAGTCGGATCTGTTCAGCTCCAGTTTATCCACTTAAGGCTGTCATAGAGTGTGTCGTACCGTGTTGACGTTCCTGGCCCCGCTCATGTCAACTCATCTTCTGACGTCTCGCTTCCTCATACTGCGATGGTCAATCATGTTACCACAATATTTTTTTTCATTATATTATATTTTTTTCAATTTTTCACGAGCTGAAGTGTTTTAGCATCAATCACATGTTGTTTTTCATTTTCTGGGAGCCTGAATAGGGACAAAAGGAATGCATACACACTCCATTTTCTATTTTGATTGAAATCAATCTGCATCTGTTTGACTACTGATGATTAGTCTGAAACATAATATCGATGAATGATTTTCAACATGTTTCTTTGTCGGCGACCTTTCAACATACAACGTTTGCTTACATTATAACGAAACTATTTCTTAAAAGGACCTAATTTATAAGTGCATATTAATTCAAAACATCTTCCTCAATGAAGTTTGTTCGATTTCTAGCATCTTTCTTTCATCAACATAAGCCCAAAGGATTACACAGACACTCCATTTTCTATTTTGATTGGAAGTAACTACGTTTAATAATTCATTTCTTTACACGTTTCATTTGTTTTTTGTACTTCCTGACTTTCCTGCCTCGAACAAAATGTGTTATGCAAAGTCCAAGATATCTTAGACCATGGCTTTGAAAACTAATAACAATGGTTTTCGTATAGAAAACATACAAATAATAAGTTTTGTGTGATATATGGTATCAAGGCCAAACAAAAACACAATATGAAACTGGCTTACCGATAACTGTTTTTATCTGTTCGCATCCAGGTGATTCGATGGAGTGATTGAGCGCTCTCGATCGAGTAAAGCACTTTTTGAGAATGAATAATAATGAAGTGAAAAATAACTATAAAAATATAGTTGTTCTTTCCAGACGAGGAAGTCCCCGAGGGTCCATCGACCGCACTGACTTCACAGCTCAGACCGCAACTTCGACGAAGAGGCACGTAAACCACCTTCCCAACTGTTCCTTTCCAGCATATAAGCCTAATCTATCTTCTTATTTTTTAAACTCTTTGGGATTTTCTTTCTTTTATAAAAAGGGAGTTAGGGAAAAAGGGTTAGTGTGTAGATAACCATTTATGTAAAGCCAGAACTGCCGCTTATTTCCCAAAGAAACAACAATCGGACAGTTGAATATTAGTGACGTATTTACAATACAACACCACACCATAAACACTTCCCTCTGGATCTCCTCGAGATTTCGTGAGACTCCTGCGTTTCTCACCACTTTGGCGAGTCAGATGGCCATTTCGCTCGGCTAGACGGCAACACTTCCTCCACCGAACCTTATCCACTAAAACCCCATCATAGATATATACCTTACTTGCTCGCAGATCCACTTCCTCGGATTGCTCAAATCTATTTCCCTCAAAAAATTAAAGTTATCTCAGGAAACCATTGTTATATATTTAATGCCATGGTCTAAGATATCTTGGATTTTGTTGAACACTTGATCAAGAGCGCTCAATCTAACCATCGAATCACCTGGATGCGAACAGATAAAAACAGTTATCGGTATGACAGTTTCATAATGTGTTTTCGTTTTGCCTTGATACCATATATCACACAAAACTTATTATTGGTAGGTTTTCTATACGAAAACCATTATTATTTTTCAAAGCCATGGTCTAAGATATCTTGGACTGTGCATAACACATTTTGTTCGAGACAGGAAAGTCAGGAAGTTCAAAAAACAAATGAAACGTGTAAAGTTTTGTGATTTTTCAATGCCCAGCTCTGAGACTCAAAGTTCTGCTTTTTAGATACGGTTAAACTCACACTTACCAAAGACTAACTCAAAAATATATTAAAAAATGTACCAACAATTGATATTCGTTCAGTTTGCTTGTCGATATTTTGGTTTCGAGAAATAAAAAATAGTGTTGGAATCAACGACTGCAAGCTGTTTTCTCGCAATCAATAACTAAGTATTTAAGAAAATCTCATGGAATCCAGGAGAAATTAAAATTCAATTATCTTAACACCAGGAAGTTCTCTAGGTGCTCTATAGTCATTGAAAAAGCGCATGAAATGTTATTACATCTTGAGAGTCATTATAAAGTGTATAGAATAAGAGAATGACCTTATATGTGGCACTGCAAAAATGAATTATTAAACGTAGTTACTTCCAATCAAAATAGAAAATGGAGTGTCTGTGTAATCCTTTGGGCTTATGTTGATGAAAGAAAGATGCTAGAAATCGAACAAACTTCTTTGAGGGAGATGTTTTGAATTAATATGCACTTATAAATTAGGTCCTTTTAAGAATTAGTTTCGTTATAATGTAAGCAAACGTCGTATGTTGAAAGGTTGCCGACAAAGAAACATGTTGAAAATCATTCATCGATATTATTTTTCAGACTAGTAGTAATCAAACAGACGCAGTTTACGTAGGTATTTTTATACTTTATGTAATAAGCTATCAATTAATTATATAATTATATAATAACTTTAATTAAAATGTTTCGGATTATTGAGATTGTATACCATATATTCATTCGGACAGGTATTAGCCGAGTCTTGAAGTACTACAAACAGAAAAATAAGGTTGCCTCTCTACACGTAGATAATTTTTTTTTATGATCACGGAATAAGTCCTTCAATATGTACTTCATGTTATATAATATATTTCTTAATTATTAAAAAATATAATAAAATGCCCCTTGTGCTAGGTTTTAAAGGACCGTGCCATTGGAGGGTGTTTTTCTCTTTGGTCCTCAGTTTTCAGATAAAGTTTTGACTTCCACCTCCATTTAAAATTTTAAGAATCCTAATCTAAAAAAGGACCCTAATCTAAATAGGTTTTGATTATTTCTAAAAAAAGACCTTTATGGCCATTATCTTCGCCAAATGGAAATGATATCTATTTATCACCAATAAAGTGTTTATATTTTATCACGTTAGCGTGTTCTTAACTGTTCTGTGTTAAGACATGTGCAGATAAAATGGATGTGGAACAGCTGGAAAGATTTCCGTTTTAGATTAGGTTTTGTTGCCAGTTGGCCTGCCCTATCTGGACTATGGTCCGCTCGCCCATATTCTGGCTCAACGGCAATCACCATGAATCAAAACCGTTTTCTAAAAAAGAATCGCACTTTCTCTTTCTGGATCGCTTGGATATCATTTTATATTTTGTGTCTCTTCCGAACATAAGGGATTCTATTGTCAATAGTCATTTTTCTCGTAATATCCACTGAATATGTACATCATTGCCTTCTAAGAATGGTGCTGGTTAGTCTGATAATATACGTAGTCAAAACCCTCAGGTTATCAACGCCGTTTTTTGTGTATTCAAACTATTTTGGAGAGCCTACATATGGAGCTCCAAATAGTACAACGACGAGGGCAGAGCTCCTCGGAACCTTCGGGGCCCAGGAGGCACCCCAGACCTACATGTCAGGTGGAGGTTATAGATATTGTTTTGTAGGACGCTAGGTATGATCGGAGGATGTGGATAATTGTGTATTTATCTAACTTAAGTATATCGGTGACTAAAATAAATAAATACCAAGCCGACTTTACGTTATCAGCAAAGCTGTTTAAAAAATGTACGAAGTAACACAAGTTATTTGCACAGATATATTTTCACTATGCGCTAAAGTTTAATGTAAAAATTCCAATGGATAAAAAAAAAACGATTGAAATGCGTTCTTCTCCTTAATACCCACAGCTTGTGACATCCTAGCAGTTCAAGTAGAAAATTAAATTCATCGCCTTTTTATTTTGAAATACGAACCGGTGGAGCTATTAGACTGATTTGCATATTGCATCGGAATTTTCGCGGTTTGCCATTTTTCTTAACAGACATCTTTTGCTTCAATGACACATGACGATTTCGCCATGACATTCTGCTAAATTCCCTTTCAGAATTCCTATATGAATATTTACCATTTATCTACAATTTATTTCTATCTAAACTTCCAATTACATCTTACAAAACTAAAACAAATCTGTTCCGTTTTTAATATTTCGATTTATGAAGTTCATATGCTAACCACAAGTATCATATTTCTTGACTTTCAGGCTAAGATATTAGAACATTACTTGAAACTTCAAAATGTCATTTTGGGTTCTGTATATTTCGGCACATCTAATTCCGCACAAGGGATGCCATAAAATACGTGTTTAATTAGCCCTACCTGATTCCTTGTATGAATGGATACTTACCTAACCTTTACCTTAAACTTACTAATATGTGAGGAGGGACCACATATTGCAATATTTCGCATTACGTTGTAAAATTTTAAATGAATTGTAAAGATCTCAAGGTAATATTGAGTGTTACAACTGCAACATCTTAGGTAAGCATATGCTCTTATGTCTGTGTAATCCTATACCTTTCAACATACGACGTTTGCTTACATTATAACGAAACTAATTCTTAAAAGGACCTAATTTATAAGTGCATATTAATTCAAAACATCTCCCTCAAAGAAGTTTGTTCGATTTCTAGCATCTTTCTTTCATCAACATAAGCCCAAAGGATTACACAGACACTCCATGTCTCTTAAGTACCGCTGCACTATTATGCGATAGAGCTTTATGTGGTCAGGTCACAAGGAAACCTAAGGGGTGAGACCATCAGGCAACATCTCAGAGTATTACATATGGCATTACCAACCAACATGACAGGGGTCGATTACGGGTACTCGAAGAGCAGATAAATAATTCTACTAGGCAAAGAAACCTACAAATAGGAAAGGGTTTAAGGATGTATGTTTTAACAGATATTTCACAGGAAAAAATAATTTAATTTGTGTAAAGAAAATTCATAATTTAATGGTGGGCCTTTTTTGTTACAGTATTCTTTTTATTGAAGAATAAAAAAAAATTATCATTCCAAGACCTTGTCTGTTTTTCCGATCCTTATCATCATATGAAAAAGTTAATTTATGAATTTAGTCTCATGTGCAATCAAATTGCGTCGTATCGCAAACTGCTGAAAAAATAATGAATGAACACATGTATGGATTCGCAATACAAGGGAAGATTGGACCTCTTTCCTTGTAGCTTCATTGGATTCCAGTTACTCAAGCTCGGAAACTACAAGTTTTAACAGAACATTAACAAACCAATTTTGAATTTTATAGACTCATTCAGGTTGTAAACCTTGTGTATTCCCAAAGCGGTAACAGTTATCGAAATCTTTTAAATGCAGTTCATATATAGCGGTTCAGATGCAATGATTACACACAGCAATTTTCAACAAGATAGCATTTATAGGATAATATCGGGAAGGAGATAGTTTTCCATCCGGCCCATTTAATTGCAATCAAAAGTTCCAGTTATTGCCAATTGATTTTGTGCTGAGATAATTACTGTATAAAGCTTTTAAATAATACAAACAGGGGAAAGGTAAAACAGCCATTATGGGATCGCCGGCGGCGCCAATTAAAGGCAAGCTCTGAGTAGAAGTTTCACAATTACAATCCCCTCTGCAAGTTTTTTTTTTTTAGTTATCTAACAATTTTTTAAGCCTAACGAGCCGGCCATTAATTGTGATGTTAATGGCGAATAACTGTGTGGCAATGGATCGTACTGAATCCACAAAAAAAAATCTACGAAGGGTCGATCATCTTAATTTTATTTTTGAGCAGGCGTTGGCCGCGAAAGCTCTGATTAGAATAACTTAGGAAAACACAGCACAGCATCTTCACAACAACGAAAAAGAGGGAATGACAAAAGTTCAAGGAAGTGTAAGTTCTCCTTTGATGGCGGAAAAACCAAGAAGTGGGAATTTAAATCCCCCTAAGAGTTTAACAAGGAGGTAACTCATCACCAGACTCTCTTATTGTATTTGGAGTTTGTGGAGTCTAAGAGATCAGGTGGTTTCCGCAAAAAACTAAATGTTGAGCGATCATTCGTGTTGTGGAGAGGGTACATCTGAAATTTCTGAACAAAGAGGAGGAGAAATACGTAGGCTCACATGGACAGGATACGCGTGACAGAATGCATAGCATGGAGTAATCTTATTTGCATATGTGGTAGCGGACAAGATGGAATTACAATAGTCACAAGGGGTTGCTGCCTCTTGATCAATGATTACACTCTGGAGATGAAGTTTTACGGTTGAAGTGCTGATTTGCGACACGGAGAAGGAAAGAACGATCTAAGGAGGTAGACCTATGGATAGGGACCTAGCGTTATTCGATTTAAGAGCTGATAAATTGGAGTAAGTTGTAATGTCTGAGATGCCTTTTAGTCATGATAGCACAATAACGCTTTGGACAACTGTACAGACTACTTCAAAGGACAGACACCCCATCTCTGAATAGAAAACAAATTACTAATCTACTAAGTTATACTTAAGCCAATCTGGACATACGGAATAGAGCTATAGGGGACAGCAAACAAGTCGTACATGAAGCGCATCCAATCCTTTAATCAAACGTTCTGAGAACAATAGTAAATGCCCTTCATTACGTCTGGAACAAAACCCTTCATAACGATCTTAATATACCTTACATTCTCGAACTCATCCCTTCCAAGTTCATGAAATTCCATAGAAACCTATCCAAGCACCCTAATCCCCTAGCACAGTCCGCACTCATCCCTATAATCCAGCTCAGAGACTAAAACGGCAATGGCCTCGTGACCAGCTATAAATGCGTAACAGTAGGAGTCCTGGCAATGGCCAGTTTCTCCAATCATGTCCTGAGCGTATGTGGCTCTCGCGCTCTAGGTCAGCCTCCGCTAGCTCGTATCCGGTGACGCGGCTGACGGAGGAGCATGGGGGACTTCCCAAGACTACGCCTCCTCTTTCGCATGTGAGGGAGGTGACAATCATGAGGATTTGTTAAGTCTGTGGGCTGTTTGTAAATACTGAGCGAGTGAATGAAAATTGTAAATATGGTATGAATGAAAACATTTATCACAATTACTTATTGCCCAATGAGGCAGATTGTATTTTTATCATAATAACATTGTTGTTGAATTGATATTACAATATAGGAGGGATCCAAAGAAGTATTAGTGACGCTTGTGAATACAATTGTTGGTCAATAAACAATCCATATCTTCAGGATTATAATGTTCAGGATACTGAACCGTGGCAATCCAACAGCTATAATGGTGCAAGTTAGCGACTACATTAGCGACCAAATACTCCCTCCCCCCTTTCACTCTCTAAAAATTTTAAAATACACAAGCAAGGAGATAGAAAGATGGCACTCCATAGAGCTGATGCACTCGTCCTTGCCTGTGCTGACCCACATCCGCTAGTTCCCACGCCGGCCGCCGGCACGCTGTCGTCCCCACTTTCCCCACTACATCTTGATAGGGACCGATCCTTTCGGACTCGGCACTCATACGAGACAGGCCATTTCCCTTGGGCTGTTTCTCCTTTCTCAAATCATATGCATTAGTATAGACTCCTACTATAATTATCCAGTTTGCCAAAGGAACTAATAATTCACACATCCTGGAAACATAAGCAGTTTTCTCCTCTCCTCGGCTGTTGGAATTGCATACTTTGTGCATGTATTTAGAAATACCGCCACAGAACTAGTCATTCGTAGCTTTAATCATATACCTATAAATTATTACATCATCATCGATTTTGTGTGATAACAATTTTTAAATCGCACGTTATGATCGCCATGTCTTGTATACTATATCTATTGCGGTACGCTGTCGTTCCAGGGTGACTTTAATTGATAAAATGTTTTAGATCAATGAATTTTCTATCTAAGATTATATTATATATTTAATTAAGATTATATTTAGGAAAGAACTGTAATGTTTATATCATAAAAGAGCACTGAGCGTTATGTTTTCCCTATCTCCTTGTTTTTATAATAATGGGATTAAACATAGATTATATTTACAATTAAATGAATCTATTAACAGTAGGTCCTTATATGTCCTATTTGTTACAAACACATATGTAATTATACATTGTTTGTATATGTTTAAATAGTGATAGGACTCACCTTATAAATCATAAAACTAACTTACATCTAACAAACTTAATCTTAACGTAATTTTCCTCGACAATCTGTTGCCATCGATGCGGCAATGGTGGAGTTGTCATAGTATTAAACACTGGGTTTGTGTTTGCACATATGAAAAAACTTGATGTGTCTCCGGTGGTTGAACTTACCCACCGACGGCACACCAAGCCCACGAGTGGAGGTCTGACCGTTTGATTAATTATCACATACGGGACAAACTATTTTAGCGTTCATATTGGCTTTTGTTAGGAACAAAAAAAGGACTCCCAACTTCTCAATGGAAAGAGCTACAATTTTCTTTTTCGTACCGTGTTAACCCCCCCCCCCTTTTTAAAGATGACGAAACCTCCGATATTTCTTCTTATATTAACATACCAACTGTTACTGTGAGATGTTTTCATCTAAAGTCGGAAGTTATCTCTTCAAAGTTTGGATTGACATATCCTGACATCTATAACTGTTATAAATGTATTGTAAGTATAAAAATACCCGGATTTTTTTTTACATACAACACAACCATTTTTCCCGTTGAAACAAAATCAAATTAACTATCCCGGGAAATTATGCCAGTACCTAAAAGAAACCTGAAAATTTGAAAATCTATCATTCAATTTCTTCTTTTAGCCACTCTAATTTTACATTCTTAAGTTTTCATCTTGAAGAAATTATAAAATCTGATAAATTGGTCCGAAATATTTCTTATCATTCCGTATCAGCGTATTCCAGAATTTCTTGCCATATAAACTTAATGTTTCAGATTTATTGCACATTTTTTTATTGCTCTTGTCGCAGTAGACATTGTTATAAATGATATTTTATACTTGGGTTTTACAATGATGGCTTAAGTATCCCATTGATCAAAGGTACCGAAGATAGGGGCTGATGAAAAAGTGTATTAAATCAGATACCGCTACGGGTCTTTGATACACAGGCATTCAATAAGCAGGGGGCACTGTACTAATGACTGGATTCTGAAGTAAGGAAAGGTCGAAGGTAAGCCTTTAGCAGCTCTAACGGGTCTCTCGACTCATTCGTCATTCCGCTCAGAGACCGATTCTTGTCCAGCCAATTGAGTCAATCCAAGATTTCGTTAAACTAACACTTGTTCGATTTAAAAAAAAAAAAACATGTACAAGTTAAGAACAGTCGCAATGAAAAAAAAAAAACACGCAATATCACTGAGCTACAGGAGCATAAAGCAGTAAACATTGGACATTCGGTGCTCCACTAGCAATGTCATGTACCTGATTGTCTCGTGCTGTGGCAATTTGTGGAGTTAGCTGCAGGTGACATACCTTGTCACCTGTCAGAAAGGGCGACCTAGCAAACACATAAGACCTAGCGGGACCTAGGTATCAGGTCCAGCGGTCGGAGTTAAGTATGCCGAGTACCTACGAAAGAACAAACAAACCGCTTTGACCCTCACCATGTACTTTAGGTAGAACCAATATTACCTACATATGATGCAGACCAGTCAACTGGGGTTTGATTCATCCCACGTAGACATATCAAGTTTTTCGACTCCCTGCAATACCTGACAAACCCGGTGTTCAACACGATAACCCCCGCTCCGTTCCCCCATCGATGCCAAGATGCAGTCGAGGCAGGAACGCTTTAGTCTTAGGTTCTAGTTGTAGGTTTAGTTTTTAGTTTGTTTTTCCCACATTTGTAAACTGAAGGTGAGCCTCATCACCTAGTATTTATACATTACATTGTAACTTTAACGTCAACCTGATATTGTTATGTAACCTAACCTCCTTCGAATGCATCAGCGCATCGCAGTAAGAAGAGACATTATTTTGTTCATTGATTTTGTCATATTTTCACATTGGATAATTTAAAGGGGTTAAGGAAAAAAACATGAATATAAAAAATAAAACTTTGTAATTGCATTGTAAATTGTTAAAAAATGTATTAATAAAGGGGTTTACAAATAAAAAAACTGGGGTTCATTTTTACGCCTCAACCTTTCATACCTTATTCAGTTCATCTTCCGCATACACCACTCCTGTCTTTACTATTAATTATAGAAGTATTGTGAGTTGTTTTAATTCATAAAGTGCTTTGAAGTATCTACTGTTATGAGAACGTTAACTGCTGTTTATTAAAGTTCAGAAGAAACAGGCTTTTAAGTTTAAGAAAAGAAGACTTGATTTTGTAAAGCGTTTTTAGTCACGACGACTCTTCGTCTTGATTCCTCTTGATAAGCTTCCATTCCTCGCGCGATACATCTTCCACATTAATCAAAGTATACATGTCACCTTTTTTTTTTCGTAGCCCCTTTAAATTCACAGATTATACAATTATAGATCCTTAGGCGAGTCTATTTACAATTTATTTTTGTATTTCCTGTAGTGTCACTACATTATATACAGGTTTTGTTATTTTAGAAAAAATATATAATGGAATAAACAAGTATAATGATACACATTATACGTGACTGGACCGAACTGACTAATAAAGGTGATGGGGCTCATCTTTTTGATCAAACTTAAAACTAACTTACATCTAACAAAGTAATTCTTAGCCTAATTTCATCCCGACAGTTGGCCATCGATGCGGGAGGGGTGGATGGGTCATAGTGTTAAACACTGGGTAGGTTAGGTGCTGCAACGAGTCAAAAAACTTCATGTTTCTCAGGCGGATGATCTCACCCACCGACGGCACACCAAGCAACGGGTGCAGGTCAGCGTTCTTCAACCTCTCGAGAGAGGTATGTCGGACCACTTTTCGCATGATCCCATTCTGAAAATGTTCGAGACATTTGGCTGTATTGTATTGTACTTCCGTGGACTATAAACGTCAATCTAAAATATATTTTAGGCCCGTCATACAATAAAGTGGGAAGCTGTATGTTTGTCAGTTTTCTTTGAATTGAAAAAAACAACGTTGTTTTAATCAATTATCTTTATCAGGTTATTTCATTATATTAACTTATTTTTATCTTAAAATAAGCTAAACTTACTTACTTTTATAAACGCCTCGTAATTCGGTGAAAACTACAAAAAATCTTCTTGTCGAAGTTTTACGAAGCCTTTAGGATTAAAGAAAGATTCTCATAGGGAAATCAATAGATTTTCATGTCTCGTTAATCCTTCAATTGGAGGATCAACATCGAACCGGTGCTTGTGAGGGGAGCGCAGAGTTTAGAAAAAAAATTGATACAACGAATTTAATCTTTTTTACAGTTTATTATAGAGGATTATAAACGACCACAGGAGCAATTATTTTGTTGTGAAATTAATTAATTCATGCGTTAATATTCAATGAAGTAAAAAGACACTGATTTTTGGTTCTTTTTTTTTTTTTAGGTCAAATATTCAAAAACTTTACTATAATAAAATTGCAACCTTCCTTATTGAGCAATATGTAATTGTGATAAATGTTCTCATTCATACCATATTTACAATTTTCATTCACTCGCTCAAAAGCTTGGTTCTTAATAAATAAAACACCTTCTATCTCTCCGCAGCTCTATTTTCAAACACTAACGATCAAACGTCGTTTCAAAGCCAAACCGACAACAAGGGCTATGGTTACTGTTTGTAACCCTTGCGACGTAGTCCGTCGAAAACGTTATGGTTGAAAATAAAAAGGGCTATGGAGAGACAAAAGATGGTATATTTCTTAATATACAAACTCATCACTATTAAAAAAAAAACACCATCAATGATTCATGCTTCAAGTAATTCCAACAAGAAATCAGTATATGGCTTATGCAAAGCATGCCCATCTCTCGAAAAATATGCGAATACAGGCGTACTAACACTGGAGTTTGAGTTAGGCGTAAGAAGAAGGCCAATGCGTGCGTGAGTACAGGGCTAGAACAAAGACAAGACCGGTGGTGGAAACCATTTGTTAAAAGATTTCCAGTTGGTACAGTAACGGATCTAACAGTACCCCAGATACTGAGCTCGGAAGAAGAATGTGCGCCTAACGGACAACTGCAGTCCCTGGCCAGGAGCTGGATGGTACACTGACAGACATCCGAGGATAACTGTCCTCTCTCCGCTCAATAGGAGACGTCATTACGCTTGTACTCCACGTCTCTTATGTCACCGGGGAGACATCTACGCAGAAACATCCCGCGGTAGATTGAGCATGTCCAGCTGTCCCCTTACAATGTCTTTTAATGAATACGCTGCTGGAGTCTAGAATGTTTCCTTCAGCTCTAGACGACCTAAGGTTGATATTTTAAGGCAAAACAATAACTGCATTATACTCTAAAATGCATTTTGGGAAGCAATTAATGATTATTATACAGATGCTATAAACTTTCCTTATTACTGCTTGAAATTCATATTTATACAGATAATACTTTAAATTATGATTGAATTCATTAATTTACTGATTATGTTCTGCACCTATAGAGAATTTTAACCCTATTAAAAAATTGGGCAGTCTCAATATTTATCAAATGAAGTCTCCAGAATTTTTTCTCGGATAAAACCAAAGATATTTCATTTACCGCTTTAACGTTTGTTACGGCAATTAAGAACTAAGTTTTATTTGTGATACAAATGTGATAAATAAACTTGTTTGTTAAAAAATATAAATGTTTACAACTAATACTTATCGACCGTATCTATAATTCTAATTTAATGTTTAATTTTAATTACCTCAAAAATTGAAAAAAATAACTAAATTATACTCTAAAATGCATTTTGGAAAGCACTTAATGATTATTATACAGATGCCATCAACTTTGCTTATTACTGCTAGAAATTCATATTTACACAGATAATACTTTAAATTATATTCTTAATTACGATTGAGTTAATTAATTTATTAATTATATTCTGTACCTATAGACAATGATCCTATTTTCCCCCAATACATTCCTGCGATATTTGTGAAATGAAGGACGTAGAAAGTGATAGAACAGTACTTTGGTGTGATTGCTTAAATTCGTAAAATAAATTTTAGAACTGAAATAAGCTACATTGTAATTTTGGCTATAAAATGACTAATTTTAATTAAGTTGACCATTTCGGTCACTAAATACAAAATCTCAAAAAAAGTTGACCAAAAAATCGCAACGATCAGCATTAAATACATGATTCCTTCTGTTGGATCCCAAAACGTTTTTGAAAAAAGGTGTGCCACAATTCCTTGCTAGTAAATAGAAATTTTTCTGTGTATGATAACAGACGAGGTGTAGCATGTAACCGTGTATTTGTCATAACTAGTTCACAGGTCAAGAATGTATCATCATACAAAATAGTAAATTTGTAGTAATTAACAAAAAGATTAACAGTAATAAATAATTATTTTTTTAAAGTAAAATTTGTTATATGTACGAAATAGTTAAAGGACAGAACATGAACTCTTAAGGTCGATTTAAACCAAAAATACATTTTCACAAAGTCTAAAAGTGACAAAAATGATTTTTTTGGGTCATGCCCAAAATACGAACTTGACCTGCATTTGATCCTAACGGTTCACTCTGCAAAATTTGAAGAATTTCTCAGTTTGAAGATCAGACTCGATCTCTATCAAACTAAAATCTCTATAAAAACAAAATATACGCTAGATAATTACATGCTTAAATATAAATCGATTAAATACGACTATGGTTGCCGTCGTGAAATTAGAACCTTGAGACCCCGCAATACATAGCAAGCCCTGTTGCTGCTCCATTTACTTCGATAATTAGTGATTAGTCCAAATATCGTCCGCTCGTATGTGGGAACACTGCGCCAAGTAGCCCCTTCATCCCAAGCGTCTAATTGCATGACGGTGACTTTGGTTAATACAACCGGCCTTAAAAATGCTGATGGCTACATTTAAAAAAAAAAGAGAAAAAGGGAAAAAAACATTTATCCTAGAGTTTTTCTCGGCTTAGGAATAATTAAACTGAGTTGTTAATGGCGAAAACACCTGTTTACCTATCGCCATTAGTGTGAATAGCTAAATGCATATAATATGAACATGAAATCCCGTGGGAGAAGATTTATGAAGACAGATCTTTGTAATGTCGTACAGAAGGCTAAACGGAATCTCGCTTGCAAATATCTGTTCCAATTAATATTTAATGACCACCTTGCATTCTAAAAAGGTTGTTTGTAACGTAACTGTGATTAATATAAAATTCACTAAATAAGCGCTGGAGGATGTTTTGACAAAAGCAGTACTGAATCAATTTACAATTGACTCTCTTTTTATTTTTGGTAAGGTAAGCATTATAAATCGTGATTTCGGCACCTGCCCACTCCAACTTAAGGCATGGAGCGTTTCATTTGGAATCTACAAAAAGATCAAGTTTGACAGGTAGTGTTTGACTAATGAATCTTTCGCTGATATTATTTCGGCAGAATCAAAAACTCTAGAAAAACTACCAGTTTGTTTCAATCGTTTCCAATTCCAAGCAACAAATTTGGTACTCGTTTGCAATATACCGGAGATGAAGTGCTGTACAACACTTAATGCACACCAAGCCTTTAAACATTGTTTTCAGTCCACTTCTGCGCTGATTAAACCAGGTGTACAGATGTAATCACTTATAAACCCCAAGTTTAGACTGTTTGTACAATGTTGCTTAAACGTCATAATTCGGAGACCAACGAAACTTACCGAATAAAATTGGCCGCATTTAACCTAGGCCAACTATAATTTCAGTCTTTTGGGATGCTTACATTAGTTTTTGCAGTAAAGTTAATGAACATCTAACTGTCAACCATCGATTTTGTAGACCCAATAACAATTACAAATACACAGAGGTTAGAAACATTGGGTTCAGTTAGGTGGACAAACGAAGGAGGAGTTTTGCTGAATCCGTGAGGAAACATGTCTGATAAAAATTTACTCAGATCATTTATGAATGACTTGAGGCTGTTATTATTGTTGTTTGTTTTTAAGTGTTTTTTTTTAATATCGATAATAATACCGTAAAATCTTAATTTTATTAGTTAAACTTAGTGAACGATATATTTTTTGTTTGAATATTTAGTAAACAACGAGTAAGCTTCCATTATTAAAAAAATGTTGATTTAGTTCTGAGTAGTGGGTATTCTACGATCAGGGAGGGATAGCATTTGTAGCAGTTTATCCCGAGCATAAAACACACGAGTACTCCCTTATGAGGCTGTAAAGATTTCGGTCAGATTCATCCTTATCCAAAAAAAAGTATTTAGTTAACCGATAATACAAGCGTGTTCTCCACAGTCAGTAAGCACGCTGCTAGTAGCAGTAGATAAAATCTTACCATCAAGGCACTAAGACATCCAATCTGAATTTATTATTAATGAAAACCAAGTTTATTTAGAAATTCTCATTAATGATTTCAGCGTGAGAGCACTACTATTTTAGCAATGAGTTTCCAATGAGATATATGGAAGTTCCATTAATTCTGCTCAAATGGCTCACCAAAAGAAAGGTACTTTGTTCTACTAGGATAAGGCTCCTTAAGCGGATTCGAAAGTGCCTTAATGATTAAGATGCTCTTTGGACTGTGACTATTTCCGTAAGTTTCCCCGGGTAGGAGAGTTACTCACTTGCTGAGGGATAGGCTCTGAATGAAGAAAGGTGGAGTGGTTCGTGTCAACCGTGAAATCTCCAACTCGTGTATGGAAATAGGCTGCCCTTATTGGGAAAGTGGACAAATCAGATAGTCAATAGCTCCCCTCGGAATATATGTCGTTCGTTTCTGCCTTCTACTTGCACAGCCATGTACGCCATTGTTTCCGTAGTTCAGCCTGCTTTGCAAGCTAGAACATATATATATCGTTCGTTTCTGCCTTCTACTTGCACAGCCATGTACGCCATTGTTTCCGTAGTTCAGCCTGCTTTGCAAGCTAGAACATATATATGTCGTTCGTTTCTGCCTTCTACTTGCACAGCCATGTACGCCATTGTTTCCGTAGTTCAGCCTGCTTTGCAAGCTAGAACATATATATGTCGTTCGTTTCTGCCTTCTACTTGCACAGCCATGTACGCCATTGTTTCCGTAGTTCAGCCTGCTTTGCAAGCTAGAACATATATATGTCGTTCGTTTCTGCCTTCTACTTGCACAGCCATGTACGCCATTGTTTCCGTAGTTCAGCCTGCTTTGCAAGCTAGAACATATATATGTCGTTCGTTTCTGCCTTCTACTTGCACAGCCATGTACGCCATTGTTTCCGTAGTTCAGCCTGCTTTGCAAGCTAGAACATATATATGTCGTTCGTTTCTGCCTTCTACTTGCACAGCCATGTACGCCATTGTTTCCGTAGTTCAGCCTGCTTTGCAAGCTAGAACATATATATGTCGTTCGTTTCTGCCTTCTACTTGCACAGCCATGTACGCCATTGTTTCCGTAGTTCAGCCTGCTTTGCAAGCTAGAACATATATATGTCGTTCGTTTCTGCCTTCTACTTGCACAGCCATGTACGCCATTGTTTCCGTAGTTCAGCCTGCTTTGCAAGCTAGAACATATATATGTCGTTCGTTTCTGCCTTCTACTTGCACAGCCATGTACGCCATTGTTTCCGTAGTTCAGCCTGCTTTGCAAGCTAGAACATATATATGTCGTTCGTTTCTGCCTTCTACTTGCACAGCCATGTACGCCATTGTTTCCGTAGTTCAGCCTGCTTTGCAAGCTAGAACATATATATGTCGTTCGTTTCTGCCTTCTACTTGCACAGCCATGTACGCCATTGTTTCCGTAGTTCAGCCTGCTTTGCAAGCTAGAACATATATATGTCGTTCGTTTCTGCCTTCTACTTGCACAGCCATGTACGCCATTGTTTCCGTAGTTCAGCCTGCTTTGCAAGCTAGAACATATATATGTCGTTCGTTTCTGCCTTCTACTTGCACAGCCATGTACGCCATTGTTTCCGTAGTTCAGCCTGCTTTGCAAGCTAGAACATTAACACAGTTATTATTGGCAAAAATGGCATGAGTCCATTTTATTTCGGGAACTATTTGTTCTGTGCTTCGGTTGGTCTTTGGAACGTCTTGGCCCAGCTATTGTGTACGGCTAATTAATAAGTGTTCGTCGATTGATATGCAATCTATCAGTGAGTGAATGAGCCTTTTCGAACGGTCTGGACTGTTATATGTTCAACCCCCGACATGGGGAAGATAGTGTACAATTGTTAAATAACTGAAACCAGAGGGTTGAAGGGAGGATGTCGGTTTTTTTTCCCTCCTAAACCTCTTTAAATTTTAATACAATGTGTAAAAATATGAACAAAATAAGCGACAAATTTTTCTCCTCATTCTGTTATGCACAGATGCATTTGAAGGAGGTTGGGTTACATATATAAGATTGAAGTTAAAAGGAAAAGACATAAATACATTACAAGGTGATGGGGCTCACCTTCAGTTTTAAAAAGTGGGAAAAAAAACTTACAAAACTAAAACATAAACCTAGAACCTAAGAATAAAGTGTTCCAGCCGCGACAGCGTCCTGCCATTGCTGGGGGGAACGGAGCGGGGGTTATCGTGTTAAACACCGGGTTTGTCAAGTATTGCAGGGAGTCAAAAAATTTGATATGTCTACGTTGGATGAATTCATCTACCGTAGGCAGCTCAAAGATCTCGTGAATTTCACTGTTGCTCCGCTGCTCGAACGAAGTACCTCTGACCACTTTCATCAGGATACCGTTTTGGAATTGTTGGAGTTTCCAAGCTGTTGTATACGTCAGATAACGAAAAAGCGGTGCACCATACAGCAGAGTAGGCCTGAATGCTCTTGTAGATCAATAGTTTGATACGCAGTGATAGATTGGGGGAAGTCAATAAATGCGTAAGCCCGTATGACTTCGTGCGAGTATGCTTCAACTTCTTCGTAAAATGGAGGTGTCTGTCCATTTTAATTCCCAGATATACTAGGTTGTTGGCTGGTGAATAGTTGATGTCGGTATGCCATTGCAGAGGGGTTTTGATGTAGGCCGACCGATGTCCCGACCCAACATCTGTTGGGTGGCTAAGTAACCCTCTCGCAAGATGGTGCGGAAAATGACACAAAGGGCCATCAGATAAAAGCCTTCTGTTGAGTCAGCAATACTGTCCAAGAAAGAGAAGATATATACGTCGGAACGAGCATTGGAAGGGATTCGGTCGAGGCAGGAACGTTATAGTTTGTAAGTTAGTATGCAAGTTCAGTTTTAGTTTTCAGGTAGGTCGTGGGAAAAATATGAAATTTCTTAAGGATATCTACAAAAGTTTAAATATTTCACCAGATATATATTAGAAATAGCTTTACAGTCCGTAACTAATATTTATGGAGATCGTTAATTTTATGCCTACCAACTAATTAGCAGTAATAAAAGGTAATTCTACAGCGAGTATTGTAACGCTTGAATGCAAACCGTTATTCGCATTCGAAACGAAAATGGATTTATTGCTTGAATGTACTCATGAAATACCATTCCTTTACGTGTATCTGCCATTATAAATCACTTCAATAAAGCAATATTTTTTTTTTCTGACCATTTCTTGTAAACTTCCGTGGTGAAGGTAAACAAATAATGATTTAAGAACAGCTGCCAAACGTTTATCCATTAGCTTGACGCGTAGGTTATACAAATAGTTTGCTTTAAATAGTTTTGCGTTTGTTGCTTTTTTGCCTCATCGCCAGTTATATAGTCGAAATCCTGTTTATAGGGCAGATCCCGGCTTTTGAAAACCCAACAAACCCTTATGTTTTCACTCTAATATCTGTCTGTTTGTTCAGGTATTTGGGTGTCCCTTGTTCCAATCAGAGCCATGATAAAATAATAGATAAAAATATAGCCATCTCGTCAGAACTTAATTGCTATTAAATTTTTTATTTAATTTCTATAACCTAGAATAGGGTATCAAATTAAACATCTCAACATACCAGATAATAACATATATCTAATTTTTCTTTTCTTATTTTAAGTTATAATTACAAAAGTTCGTTAAAATTATATTTGTTCTTTGGGTCAGTTCATGGTTGACTCTGCCTCATATAAATAAGTAGCTAATTGGATAATGGAGTAGGGAATGTGGTTAAGAAAAATCTAAATTTTTTGAGTTGAGAGATACCCGCCTACCTGTAATATATCTTAGTCAAAACTTCTTCATGAGATTTCGCACCATGAAAATGGTTAAAACTTGTTGAGACTTAAAAGCTCCACCAATTTTGTACTCGCTTAAGAACCATTGAACAAACCTGTGGCTTTAAAAACATTTATTAATGAGCCCCACCAAGGATATTCATTCAACAAACACTTATTTTTTTCCCATAACCTTTGTAGTGACGAATATACTGACTCCCAGTATTATTTCCCGCATAATTAAATTAATTGATATTTATTCAGTTACATTAAAAACAGCGCACAGCTGAAATGGTTTGTATCTCATAATTAAGATGTTGCACAGAGACAAGAAGAGCTGTTGAGAGCATTTCGATAAATGTGATTCCACTGGGGCAGTGAATATATTCTGTTTATAACTGAGCAGGGAAGCATACAAATGTTATAAAAACCATGCCATATAATTTTTTTTTTTTTGTTAAACCGGAGAGAAAGGTGCCTGAAATCGTTTAATGTCTACTATTACGTTTTCAAGGTAATTTAAAACAGGATGAACAAATGCATGGATATTTAAATCACTTCCCTTTATATCATACCCTAATTGCGCCCATATTATTATTGTAAACCTAATACATTAGTGTTCATTTTTATGTAAATATTAGTGCATTGTTTTCATACTTATGTATTTTGTACCAGCCCTGGGCTTTAACATTAGCATTCCATAAGACAATATAGTTTTAGCTATTAAAAAAAACATCAAGTGATAAGGGATGAAGGGGTAATGGGGGGGTCACATTTGGATTTTCAATACATATATCAGTTCCGTTTGCTCCAGGAAGTCCATTTAAACTAAGAGCAGGAGCCATACGAGTTCTTGCAAAAATAAAAAAAGGGAAGAATGAAACCAACTTGCATGAATGCTGCTACCCCTACTCCTTGTCATCCCTTATGGGTGATAATTTTCTGGGTCTCTGGAATTCTAGTGAATCCTGTTTCATCCATACTGAATATCCTACATAGAGAAAATTTATATTTCTCTTGAAGTTTCTCCAAATTATTAAAAAATAGAGTGACCTCTTCTTTACAGAAACCTTTAAGCCTGTTTGGGGTAGTCACCTCTGGTTTTTCTGATTGATATTGATACATTCCTTTTAAGAAAATTATTCATCCAGTTCTATCTTTACTGAATGTATATTGTAAATTTAATTTCTCGGCGAATTGATAAACTAATTTTTGTAACTCTAAAGAATAATAGAGCATAACAAATATTTCTTAGCTGCTTCAAGTGTTCAGTGATTTTACTTTCTTATTCTTTTGTGACTTTTGCCTTGCAGCATTAACATTCAAACACTTTTATCTCCTCCGCAGTGTGCTGAATGGGATTCTATGAGAATGGGTAGCTCTGCGGACACTTGACATTCATTTAATGCTTTGATGGCTACTATTAACTGTTCTGATAAACCATTCAGCTTTATTGCTGGCCCGTTCTCATGTTTTGGGCATCTGGAAACCAACAAATTCATTTTGTTTAGGGTAATGGTGGTCGCTGACCCCCAAGAGCACATTTTGCATATAATTGTTCATAAACTATTATGGCATGTTTAAAATTATTCGCTGATGGCATAAAATAATTAGTTTTAGTGCTTACCTTTTTAATTAAACGAAATCTTCAAAAAATATGCAGGATAGTGAGAGTGGCATCTTATTGCGTGAGATATTTCTTACAGAAACAATGCACTTCATTAGCATAAATGTGTTTGCTGTCATTATGGTTGGTAACACCTCACATTTCTGCCTTAAAGCCTGGCTAGTTTATGATATTTACCATTGACCTCCAAACTCTCAATAAATATTACATATCATTTAATCACTTATATCATTACAATCACTGATTCTATATTATTAATCAGGTCATCAAAAGCTTTAATTTGATACCCAACTCAGTTTAGTAGAATGTTTTTATTTAGAAAAAAATAAATAAATAATGAAACCCAAAAACAGGAAAAGTTATCTAAAATATCAGAATGCTCTGATGGTGAACATCAAAGGCCTTCTTGTCTTTGTTTAAAAGTTTCTTGTAATAAAATTGATTTCATTTGAAACTTTTACTCCCAAATTAATTAATTAATTAATAACTGTTTTATTATTACTCACCCGAACAGTTAAATATCCCAATAAAACCTGTTCTTCACATCTTTTATCCAAATTGGCAGTCTTGTTCTATCATTTTATGACACTGTGTTAATGAAATACTATCTACATTTCCGTAAGAAAAAAAATGACAAAATAGACATGACGATTTAGTAATTAATAGATTTGAAAGAAGTTGAAATTTTGCCAATAAATAACTTCTTTTTTAAACAGTTAACTCAACCTAAGTAACCTGGTTTAATTAAAATACACTATTTAAGTTTGAACATATTTTAATCTACAAGAGAAATATTTTCTATTATTTCACACAGAAGTAAATCAAGCATAAAATACAAATCATATTGAATGTATTACAATCAAGAACAACTTTCAATAAATTACATTGATGACTTATTAAGTTATAAGACATAGTAGTAAGTATGCATGCCACCAAACATTTTATTTTTAGAATTAATTGTACAGATTTAAAACTAAAACAGATAATTAGCAGGTAGTAGATAGTGTATTAATTACAAAAAAATTAGGAAAGTATAAAAGAACAAAATATAACTGAGTTTTAATATGGGAAATTCAAAACTATTTTTTTACTAAGCTTGATCGCCTTGGCCTTCACTTGGTTCAGATTTATGCTTTTTCTCTGTTTTCTCTAGAGATTGAGTTGGTTTTGATTTTGACCCTGATACAATTTCATCAATTTTAATAATTTGGATTGCTGTTTCTACGGCTGTTTTGTAAATCTGAGCTTTGACCCTCGTCGGTTCCCAAACTCCAAGCTGCTCGGCCGGTACTAATGTACCATTTGTACCGTCTACAGCCAGCATTTCTCCCTTTGCATGTGCTATATCTAGTTTCGACATGCTATGCATTATACTGGCACCAGCATTTTCCAGTAAGGTTTGAGGTATTATTTTAAGGGCAACAGTTACTGCTGAGTACGGGGACCCTTCTGTCTCCAATCCTGATTTGGACGAAATAGCATTTGTGAAAAGTTTCATCTCTACAGCTCCTCCACCTGGTACAACAGAGGGATCTGAGTAAATATTCCGAACCACACTCATTGCATCTTGAAGATTTCTTTCTACCTCATGAAGAATATCTTTACTGGGTCCTCGAAGAAGAATGGTGCATGCTTTTGTATCCTTGCACTCAGTGATAAATGAGAAATATTCATCACCAACCAGTCGAACCTCGAACAACCCTGCTCTAGTACCAATATGATGCTCACCGATTTCCTCAACCCTGCTCATTATGGCAGCACCTGTGGCACGAGATATCCTTGTCAGGTCCATTTTTTTCACTCTTCTCAATGCACTTATATTACTTTGAGCAAAATAGTGAATGGCTAGGTCACTCATTCCCTTTTCGGCCAATACCAGATCAGGCTTTAAACCAGCGATAGTCTTGCATTGTGTAGTTATATATTCTTCCTCTATTTGCAGAAATCTAGTAAAATCGCCTTCTTTCATCATCTCTGCATTTGTCATGCTCTCCCCTTTCTTATACTCCAATGAGGAATTTAAAAGCAATATACGAGGATTCAAAATAAACCGTCTCATATCAGGATGCAAAATATCTTTGTTTATCACAACTCCTTCCAAAACTTGTGATTCTTCCATTGATCCACCTGGCACTTTTTCAACACGTGCATAAGATTTAATGTCAATAGTCTCTCTGCCCTTGTGGGATTCTCTTACGATATCTACAGCTTTCAGAGCCATCTCACAAGCCATTTGGGACCAGCCACTGCCAAGAAACTTCGTTCCAAGTGTTGACTTTATCAGAGATAGCATTTCTTCTCGATTTTTTGTATCGACAGTTTTGCTGATTTCAGGTAGAAAAGTTAAAATATCATCCAGGGCTCTCCGCAGCTCTCGTATTATAATGACAGGATGAACGGCCCCCAAATATTGCTCCACTTCTGATAGGATTTGACCACAGAGAATTATCACCGAGGTAGTCCCGTCTCCTACTTCTTCGTCTTGGGTGCGGGCGATCTCTATGAGCATCTTGGCGACGGGGTGTTGGACGATTATCTCACGGAGTATGGCGTTGCCGTCGTTGGTCATCACCACCCCGCCCATGGGGTCCATCAACATTTTGAGCATAGCGCACGGCCCCAGGTTGGTCCTTACCAGCTCGGCTATCATCTTCGCCGCGTTTATATTCTGCAAGCGCACCAAGGATGAGTCATCTTCCCGCTTCGTCTTCCTGCCGAACACTAATATCTGACCTCCAAACATGCTACCTATCATAAGAAACTATAACTCACAGAACCGCTGGCAAAACTAGTGTTTTGTTTTGAACACTGCCGTTACGATTTGAACAACTGATATAAAACCCAGGTTATAAAAGGTTATCTGTTATCGAAACAAGTTTGCCAATACAAAAATACTTACTTCTAAAAATAAAAGTTAAGTTTTAAATAGAATTATGTTTATATTTATAATTATCAATCTATACTGAAAAAAAAAATGAAATAAATCAAAATTGTATTGATTTTATGAAATTGACAGATCAATCAAAACAATTCAATGTTTATTTTCAATCTATGAATTCTCGTATGTTATAAACAATGACACAAACACAGCAGGATCTCAAACATTGTAGTGTTGTAAATTTAATTTATCATCACTCCGATAATTATTTTTCCATTAACAGACAAAAGCCCACGACAAGTTACACCACGAGTGAAATGAAACTGGAGCCAGTCGCCAAGGTTACCGCCTAGGTCAAGTTCAGGCAGCCGCATGCGCCTATGATGACGGTCTGGACTTGAGCATGACTCATAGGATGATGAGATTCCCATTTCATATTTTTCTTAATAGCGTATAATTTTCAGTTCAACCCCGTTTAAAAAAAAAAAAATTAAAAAGTAACTTTCTTCACATCTGTAATTTTCAAATTCATTCTCTTAAGATCGGTGGACAATAATTAATTAAGTGGAAAATTTTAAATACAGTAACTGGATCGCATTAAGTTAAAAAATGTATATTCGCTCTAATAATTACTAATTTTTCTATAAATTTATACCAAAAAATAGAAAAATCAACTCTGTCGAAAGACTGGCATACGAACCCAAGAAATCACTTTCTCAGGTTTTCGTAATGCTGTTAATAATAAAAATTTATTCTTTTAATGTATTTAAGTGTTTTTAGATCGTGAGCAATGATTATGGGGTTGATTCTCCCCAGGGAGAGATGCTATTTAACGGCTGTCTCAACAAATAATATCCGCACTCCCACCGTTGATGGGAAAGATTGGTTACTTGTAGATAACACCTCATTGCAAACCGCAATATCTCTAGGATCTTAAACTGATTCTAGTTTTTGAGGTAATTACGTCTAATTAAAAAAAAAAGGAAATGAAACATCTTAAAAGCTATATAATTTTTTTGTTAACTGTTTTCGATATTAATAAATAAAATAGATTTTTTCTGCTTTACTAAATTATGTGAGGCATCCGCGGTCCGAGAAATTGGTTGGAGAAAGAAGACTTTCTTAGAGAGTAAAAAAGTAAATAAAGATATTCGTAAAAGTAATGCTTTGTTACACGTTTTTGTTTGGTCAATATTTTAACCAATTATACTTTAATTTATTTACCGAAAAAATGGTTTTTAGTAATGTTGGTGTGGTTTAATAAATTTAAAAAAATATTATTAGTTAAAAAACCGAGTTGCTTCATTTAATAGCTATTTAAGATGAATAGAATATTTAATAAAATGAAATGGCAAGACCACTGATTCATGGATCAACAAGTGTATTCCCAATATAATTTTTTGTGTAAAATTCACATGTATTGGCCTAAATATATTATTATTGCTTGTATCGATCTCTGATCGAGCACAACCTAGTCATGATACCAACCACTGTCTCAAGGTCTCCTCGCCTGAGGTCTCCATCGCCCCAAAACGTCTTCACCTAACTTTCAAATAGTTTTTCCTAGAAAAAGGATCATAATATCCAAATTCCATTCTTCTTTTCAAACCTGAGAGCTTTGGAAAAAAAAAATGGATTGATTGATTTAGTAAACGAAGATGACTGATTCATTGCGTTCATTATCTTCTTCATCACTGTACATATTCAGCTCAACGTGCCTAAGTTTCGAAGTCCTTGCAGACCTCCACAGTGGTACTGCGCAAGCGGGAGCCATACTTGACATAACAATCAGGGACTGTGATAAGGGACAGATGGTTATAAATGGAAGGAGCAGCGTGCGGGACAGTGAGGCCATTAGGAATCCATTGTATTGTCTTAACCTTTTCAGCCATTCACTGATTCGGCGTGGCACATATGACCTTTGTCCTCGTGGCTGTGGGCCAACACTACCTGCGCCGGCAGCCTTAGCCCACGCTTAGGGGCTTATCTCGCCTCAAGCTTGTGGGAAACCTTCCAAGCCTGTGTAGCAAGTATAATTCGATAGTGGAGGCTAATGCGTTTGCCTCAGTTATTAATCACCGGTAGCCTGGAGGTAAGAGCGTCTGGATAACAAATTCCAATCGTGCCATTATTTTTTTTTCTCTGTACCTACCGATTATTACAATTTGCTATACTAAACATTGTTAATAAATTTCTAATACAAGCTCCAACATTATCTAGAGACCATAGTGGACATTAGTGAAGAATTACAGCAGGACGCTGTCGTGGCTGGAACACTTTAGTCTTAGGTTCTAGGTTTAGGTTTTAGTTTGTAAGTTTTTTCTCCCACATTTTCAAACTGAAGGTGAGCCCCATCACCTAGCATTATATTCATTTCATTGTATCTTTAACCACAACCTGTATTGTTAAGTAACCTCCTTCAAATGCATCTGCGCATAGCAGAAAGAGGAGAAATTATTTTGTTCATTGATTTTGTCATATTTTCACATTGGATAATTTAAAGGGGTTAAGGAAAAAAAAACAAAAAAAAACATGAATCATTCCGATGCGATTATCAACGTCTAACCAGTTGTCAAAATCATTATAAAATAGCAACATACAAAAATACTGAAGGTTATAATAGAAATATTATAATTGCTAATTTTTCTGACTTTTAAACTCGTGAGTGAAAAGAGACTCCTTTCGGCCACAGGCATATTTTATTCAAACCTAAAACTCTTCAACCTGTTATAAAGTGATTCACTACATTAAAAATACGAATTTATTATGCATTCCGCCTTGTAATTTAGACATCGAATGAAAAATCAATCTAAGGTAAAACTCTGCCTCATGTTGAATATAAAAAGAAGAATTGTAAATATGGTATGAATGACAATTACTAATTCCCCAATTAGGCAGACTGTAATTTTATCATAATAAAGATATTAACTAATATACTATTTCTAATCGACTCAATAAGTGGAACTTAAAATTTGTCTTGACAGGGCAATAAAGGAAAAAGGCCTAGAACGCACCCTTATCATCTCCAGAAGTTTTACAATAAGTGTTAATAACAATAACACGTTTATCAATTTTATGTTAATATTACCTAAGAGTAAGTGAAGACGTTTTTAAAACATGAAAAAACTCAAAATTTTGTCAAGGAAATCACTGAGACACAGAAAACTTTTACCACACAGATCATAATTTGAGGAACAAAGTTTTAGTCTGTTAAATCAAATAAAAAATAATGTAGAGCCACTGACTATTAGACCATACAATGAGTTTAATTGTACAAACAACGGCGTTGATGCCCTGGGCATGTTTTTTGTTTATGCCGAAAACAATCGAACCTACAATGTCCTTTCTTGTTTAGCAATGCTTCCTTTACTCAATTTTTTCCCTTCTTCTACAGTGTGTTTTTTTATTTATTAGTTTTTCATACATTATACTTTTTTTTTGGTAATTTCCAAATAATTGAATTATGTATTTAGTTACAAGAAAGTTAGCAAATCACTTCTAATATGAGGTATAGGTTTTTTATATTGTATTTAGGGAAATAAATTTATTTATTTTTAACTTATTATTCTTAACTTAACTTCTTATGATACATGGTTACGGAATTTTCACAAAGTTGTTTTCTATTCTAAAAAAATGTATACTGGTGTTATAGACTGAGGACTGGAGAGCGCCCGGCCAGGAAGGGTTCCAGCTACAGCCAGCTGAAGAGGATCTGCAGGGAGAGGGGCAGCCTCTGGGAGGACCCGGACTTCCCGCCTGCTCCCAGGTCCCTGTACCGGGTCAAGAAGCCGCCGATGCAGCCCATAGTCTGGATGAGGCCTCACGTGAGTAACTGATCCATGATTCCGCTCAACTATAGCTCAGATCTCAAACCGTGCCCCAGCGGTCGGGCACAGGTCCCAATCCCTTTGTTCGCGGTAAGAGGGAACGCCTTTCGCAATCGTCCTCTCCTTTTTGGCCAACTTACGACACAGGAATTAAGAAAGTCTGCTCTTTACACAGCTGGCACCTTCAACCTGATAGTAACTCAAAACAAATTTTACAAGTTAAATTTTAGCTAAGTAGAAAGAGGATAAATCAGCTACTCCATCACACTCCACCGTGGACAAAATCCGTATAAGTTTTCCACTTTTAAATTATTATTTTTTTCTAATGTTAACGCTTTATTACTTTTTTTATAGGGTGTCCCAGAATTAACGCAAGATTTGATTTAAATAGAAAACACAGTTTTTAGTATTTTTGTTGTTATTTGTTTATTGAATTATAAAGTAAATAGTCACGTATCACGACTTTGCTGGCAAATAGGTACTCTTTTGTTGAAATTTCCCAATTGACCATTTGGCACAAATGTGGTTGAATTTCGTTGATGTAGCATTGAATTTCCTCTTTTAATGAACGGGTGGATGTGGGCTTGTTGACATACACCTTTGACTTCAAATAACCCCACAAAAAGAAATCTAAAGGTGTTAAATCACACGATCTAGGGGACCAATTCTGATCACCGAAACGAGAGAGAATCCATTCAACGAACTCTTCGCTGTGTATGGTCATTAGGCTTCAATTGTTGTGTTAACTGAATTTTGTAAGCATAGAGACCCAGATCTTTAGTGAGTATACGCGGTAGAGAGCTTCTTGAAATTCGCAATTCTTGTCTACGACGCCGAATTGATGTTCCTGGATTTTCAGCAACACTCTCACGCACTGCTTCGATATTGACATTTGAACGGCTTGTTTTTGGACGACCATTGTGTTTAGTGTCTCCAACTGATCCAGTTTCCCTAAATTTTTCAATGAATCTCTTCACAACACTATTCCGACCATATTTTGTATGATATTTTCGAACTGGGGCCACCAAATTTTCATTATTTTTGAGATAATGTTCAACAATAAAGACACGTTGTTGTTGTGCACAGATCGTGTAACGCTCCATTTTTACTGACCCTAAACTGTCAGCTGTCACTTTACCAAACCAGCACTTTACTGCACAAATGGCGGCAAATTCAAATCTTACGTTAATTCTGGGACTCCCCTTGTATAGTTTTAATACGATGAGGTAAGGATTTAACTCTAATACCAAATCAGGTACAAATTCAATTTATTTCCAATATTTACATAATAAAAATAGTCTTCTGCTAGTATGCAACTCATCTAGTCTAAGACAAAACAAAATCTAACATCATTACTATTGGTTATGACTCAAATCTACATTCAACTACACATCGATTAAATTCACGAAAGCATATAAATAAAAATAAAATGTTGACGACTTTAACATTATATCTTATATGATATCACATTGATGATGCTTTTACGCCGAAATAAACCCCCAAAACAAAAGAACCTACAGGTTATACAATGTCGGTTTTTAGTTATCAATGCTTACTACACTATGATTACTAGTATTGTGATAAAATTACAATCTGTCTTATTGGGCAATAAGTAATTTTGATAAATGTTCTAGTTCATACTATATTTACAATTTTCATTCACTCCGTCTTTCGCGTAGTATTTACATACAGCTCAGACCCACATGGTTGTCATCTCCTCCGTATGCGAAAGAGGAAGTATGTTCTATAATATTGTTGACTTTAAATGTTAGTAAGAACGTGACAAAACCTCGACAAAATAATGAGTAACCTAAGGCCAATTATAATGATAACATACAATAATAATAATACCTTAATAAAACAGGTGAGATGTCACCAGCAGGCGCTTATGAAAGAAGTTTGTATTAACTAATTTATTAATCTATGCAAAATTGTGAAATGGTAGGAAAACTGCGTCTTTTACCTAAATACGTTCTTTCCATTTTAATGCAACGCTTTACCAATCTCCAGACCAATAACTCTCAAACCATTCACAATCTCTTCAGACAGGTTACAAGTGTTGCACATTTTTGTTGAATTACAATAAATATTGCTTAAAATGGAAGCGTACAATAAATTATTATTAATTGTTGGTTAGTGAAGTTGTAGTCGTTCATACAATGTTAGTATTTTTGAAACCGCTTCCTAGCGTACAACAATTTAAAAACTGCCCTGCGATCACTGGCGATTTGAAGGAAGATTCGTCAGAGTCAAGGAAAGGTTAGTGGAATATAGTGAATGCCATGACTAGCTCTACAGTCATTAGCGGTTGTCAGTGCACAAAAATTTCACCAAAAGTGTTGACAGGGAAAACAATGCAGTCACATAATTATTACAGCATTATAGTCTTCCGGCTCCCTCTTTCGCATGCGAGGGAGTTGACAACCATGTGGCTTTGGGAGGCCTCTGGGCTGTTTGTAAATACTGTATGAATGAGCGAGTGAATGAAAATTGTAAATATGGTATGAATGAGAACATTTATCACAATTACTTATTGCCTAATAAGGCAGATTGTAATTTTAGCACAATAATGAAGTTTCAATATATATTATAGTCTTAATTATGTTATTGCATTACTATATAGTCTTCAAATAGTTAAAAGAAAACTTTGACTTCCAATAGTTGATAGCTGATAAAATTCCTCGTTATATTTATTTGTGGATATGCAAAATACCCCATATAACGCACAAACTAGAACAACCCCTCTAACCTCTGAATGAGATGTTCACTTTCCACAGTGTGGAGCTTTTAAGCTTCGGTTATGCTTTCTCGCCAGTAACAAAACAGACTGTTGGTGATATGGTCTAGAAGTAGTGAAATGCATCCATTCATCAGACCGATGCAGTTTTCACCATTTAGCGTGTTCGTCAAGGTGTCCTGGCGTCCACGGTTGAACCGATAAGCAGTCTTCTGTATGCATTTTCTCTATGGCTCAACTCTTGTTTATAATTTTTATCTGTCGATTTTTTGAATTGCTCGTGATTGATATCGACACATACGATATATAAATGGAAACGATAGCGTGCTGAAGGTGAACTTAAAGATAATTTTTGTTGGCATACCAATATGCTCTCATTGGACCATAATTTATTATTTTGTTTCACATTAGTTATGACTTAAAATGCTGTCTTTCTTTTTTAACTATATCTACACAAAGTAAGCTCCTAAGCGACTTCAAACAGGTTGTGCGTTTTAAATTAGGGCCTAGGCTATACAGTTGCAAAAATAAGGGTTGAATTAATCAAACACTAACCACCAATCAGTTAGATACTGTAGAACCAACCCTCCGAGAGGTATCATGGCGCCGGGTGACCGCTTGGTATAGTCACCAGCGTCAAAACATACTCAGCACTTTAAATATTTGTTTCACTGTAGAAATGAATAAAAATAAATAAATATATATTTGATGGGGATTGCTAATTCAGCCTTTCGATCACACAAAGGTATATCATGTCAGATAGATTAAAAAAAAAACACATTAGTTCAATACCCTTAATTAATAATTAAAAGATATGGTATGAATGATATCATTTATCACTTATTGCATCACTTAAGCATCACTTATTTATCACTTATTATCATTTATTACTTATTGCACAATGAGGAAGATTGTAATTTTATCTTAATAAAGTTGTTGTTGTCTAAAAAAAAAAAAAAGAATCATTAGGTTCAGTTACTGGCATTATAGGACATTAATATGAATAGATATGCTTAGTAAATAAATAAAATAAAATATGTGAAGAACTATGAACAAATAGATTTGATAAGATAGAAAAAAATTACACTTGGAAATATACATGATCGATTTAATTTAATCATCATTTTTTATCACAGAAAAAATGAAAATATTCTTCATAACACTAAACAAAATATTAGTGGTTTATGATACATGGTCTTAACTATTGATTTTAGCTGCTAAGCTCCCCCCCCCCCCATCGATGGCAGCAAACGGTCGAGGCAGGAACGCTATAATTTGTAAGTTTAGTTTTTCCCTTATTGTAACCCGACGGTGAGCCGCTACCATTTTACTTTATATAACTTTTATAACCACAAAAAGATTTTTTTGTTTAAAGACAATAACTCCTTAAAATGTATGCTGTGCGGTACAAGGAGAAATCCACGTTGTAATCAATTTAATAGTTAATTTTTAAAAAATAATTACCCAAGGGGTTAAGAAAAAAATTAAAAAATTTCTTCAATGACTCTAGATAAATTGTATTTAAATTGAGGAATGTACCTTGAGTTATACTTTCCGTTTGAACTTCAATAAGAAACTATTGACTAGATAGTGGAAGAAACTGTTGGACTTGGTATGCACTGGGACCTTGGCGCTCCTTAGCTGATATTGAATACCCTTTTGGCGCTGCACCTGTGTGTAGTGGGTATCAGCGCCTCAAACCTGATAGCCTACAATTATCTGCGGTTGTTTTTTTTTGCACGACAAGAGGATATCTAAAATAATTTCAGCTGGTCTCATTTTGAGTAAGAAAAATGTACAAAAATTGTTACAAAGAGTTACGGGATTCCTATAACAAACGTTCCTATAACGAGATATTTTTCTTGTGAGCCTAGAAGAACAAAGTCATATATCTAATTTTTGAAAAGTGTTTAAAACATTTGTCTGCACTGACATGAAAGAACTGCATGAAAAGACATCCACTGATACCTCCCCTGATTGCATTTATGATTGGTCGGTTTCCTTTACTGAACCCCCCCCCTGAAGCAGCTTCTCTTAAGTCGTCGTGGAGACATGTCAAGTGTGGACAGTATTTGTATTATTGTGCAAGAATGGCCTGAATAATTTCTTCATGTCGGTCTGCACAAATGAAACTTGCAGGTCTCTGTGGAGTGTGCGGTTGCTTACGTAAGCTGGTTATGCAGTTATTAGAATTAGTACTATAGAAAATCTCTGTACTGTCAAGAAGATGTCCATATATATCTGTACTTAAGATGTACAAATTAGTTTCAATAAATAAGCGTATGCCTTCAAATTTTCTGTTATTGGTAGCACTTTTGAGTGCCAGCCCAGTAAATAGTAGTAATAATTTGAGGCAGTGAGTAAATGTTTTGTCTGAGGTTTCCATGTCAATAGTTGTTGATTGATAACGCGGGAAATTATTAAATAATAACAGCTTTATGGACAAGAGGTTTTGGAACAACCTAATATATTGGTCCCATGTTCTTGTTAAGGCACGTATTATGGAGGATACCCGCTATCAGAGTAAATGTGTTCTCGTTGGTACAACAGTGGTCCAGTTCCCTTTCCTGAAGACAAATCTCCGGACGGTTGCTGAGGTGCAAAAACTGGTAGGCTTTACGAAGTAGAATGCACAGCGTACTCTTTGTGGACGTAAGGGATTGGCCCAAGGTCAGGACATTTCATCTCATATATAATTCAAAAAGTACAATGTAGTTGATAATTGACGTACAAAAATGAAATCTTTTAAATAATGGGGAAGTTGGTGTATGAAATGGTATTAGGTAAGTATAGAATAACCATCATCTTCGCTGTGGATGTAACCCTCAGCGTTTGGCTGCGTAGCTTCCGATATAATCTATTGTGTCGATTGTTCTATTGTTGCATATTGTTAGCAAACCCACTTACGTGATGCCCTCATGTGGGTTATATATTCTCAGAGGGAGGTGAACGCACTTGGCCAGGACGGTCCTTAAGAATTCCCGCGACGTTCTCCTGGCAAAGCCGGGCGAAATTTAAAACATTCGCTGGGTTGTTGTGAATCCAGAACAGCTACGTGAATCAAATAAATTCAATTAAAGACCTGTGTCGAAATTAATTCAAACCCGGTTTTATATCTGAACGACTTCGGTGTGTAAAAATGCTGGGTGAAACATGTTTTGTAATTGTTCGTTGGATTTCCTAATTTTTTTTCATGCTGTGTCTTGTACATTTGTAAACTTGGTGGTAGGAAACGCTAATTGAACTTTGAAAAACTTCTTCCTAAGCGGAAAATTCAACTGATACTCAATATAATTACCCTCTTCTCATTGTTATTTTTTATAAGAGACGTCAGCCCCGAAGGTCATTGACTTACAGTCCACTTTGTAGCAGTTTTTTTTGTTCAAGCCTTGTTTGCTGAAACTGTAGGGCGAGGTTATACTTTAAAACAGGGACGACTTTATGTGGACTTAAAATGAATGGAGCAACGTGCTGTTTTCGGATGAGTCACGCTTATCTCTTTATACACCAGATGGACGCATGAGAGTTTGCCGAAGGCCTGGTGAGCGTAATGTCACTGACAGAGTTTGGCGTGGGGTGGAATTTCTTCGATGGCGAGCACAGAGCCCTACGATGTTTTGTGTGCAACAACGGCCCTGATGCTGGTCTCTGATGTTTTAAATTCACATCAGCAAGTCTTCTTCTAACAATTTATGCACATATTGCTCCTCCCCGAGTTGTACGAAGAAGTTGAGCAGTCTCAGTAGCAGTTGAAAAGCAACTCTCCCTGTGTAGTACAATGAAGCGGTCATCTCTTGGCTCTGTCACTCGTGGCCGACCTGATCCTTGTGTGCGATTGCACAAACCTGCCTCACGGTAACGCTCCCCGAACAGTAGTTTAGGTAAACCCAATGCACGGGAATTTCCGAGACTTCGACCGTATAGTACTAAAGCCACAACTCGGGCTACTTGCTCGCCCGTCAAACCATTTATTAAATTAAAAAAACAAAAAACCTTTTGCTACATTTTTAGAGACAAGAATAAAAATAGAAATTTCTTTATATTTAAAAAATAAATAAATTTATTAAATATTAATTGGGTCTTCCCTTCATACGTGTATTTATAGTCCCTTATCACTAAAAAACATTTAATAATAATGATAATTCTATTAGTGCGCACATTTTTTTGTGGGGCAGTGTGTATGTTTTTTTAAATGTGATTTGAGGAGCCAGGATGGTTTAAGAAATAAAAGTATGTACTCGATGTAGCCCTATTACTTTATATCTATTTATTAAAAATGATACAATTTAGTTTATAACTAACTTAATAAACAACAGGCAACTAATCCTAGGATAAATTAGTTTTATTCTACTTATCGCGCAATATTTTCTTTTGGGTAGTACTATTTCTTCTAAATTTTCTGTCATGGGTGTGTATTCAATATTATTTTAGATAAATCTTGGTAACCCAGGCAGAATTGAATCGAGACTGTTCGCCATTACTATACACATTTCCCTATTGAAGGAACTAAAAAAGCGAAACTATGTAAATAAATATATTTTAGATATTTATTTTTTGATTGGATTTTTTTTTTTTTCACCATTGAATCCTTCGTGAAAATTATACTACGTTAACCATAACGGAATGCACTTTCCATTAGTATAAGCAATCCAGGGGCAAGAGCTATCAGATCCACGCATCAACGATCAGGCGTATCCGGTAATTATCCTGGGCAATTTGAGGCCTAGTGTTTCCTTTAGTTACAGTCGGTCTTATATAATGTAGGGGGATACGCGCATCATCGAGCTGAAGGAAAAACTTGTTGGCTGCAGTTATGAACACATCACTGCCTTAAAAATGGACAAAAAAAAACTTGAAGCACAAAAGTTACTAAGCCGACAGTGAGATAGTTTACTCTGGCACAACATACCAATTGTAGGAGACGTCTGAATGTAGATAAGATAAAAGAAATGTACGATAAGATGCGTAAAAATTGTCAAATCTTCATGAAATTTAAAATTAATCAAATTATTACTAAATCCCAAAACTTTTATTGGGAAATTATTAATAATTAACAACCGAAAAAAAATTCGGGACACGTACCCAGGACCTCCCGAATATTTAAACCAACTGAGCTACCCTGCCTCAAGTGAGCATTTCCGCGATACGATTCCTAATAGGTAACTAAATATTAGATATTGGGTTCAAGTGCCGATCTTGACAATCATTTTTTCTCAGGCCGATAATTATAAATAATAGTGAGACCAATATCACAATAAAAAATTATCTTTTTTATAATATCTTTGAGATTATTTTTGTCGTTGATTTCCTTTAATCATAGAAAACTCGGAAAGATCACAACTATGAATCTAAAATAGCAAAGGGTCCAGACAACATACAAGAGGGTGGGAAGCTACTCAGAAGCTGAGATGCACAGAATTACTCAATGTAGTCAAATTTATTTAAAAGCGAATCGGATGTGAGGGACAATGGGTGCTAAGTTATATCATACACTATTTGCTTGCAGTGGAGTAATGTTGTGTACAAATAAAATATCTGAAAGTATGAGGGAAGACGAAGTTCCCAGGATGTGAGCATTCACACGATAAATAAAAGCTGGAGGCGCTCATAGGTTTGCTTTATAACATCGGCATTTATGTAGAGCCAAAGGCGCTGGTATTTCTGCCAGAGGTGACAGTGAAAGTGGGGTTAGGTGCGGGTTAGGAAGGTTATGTCAGGCAGGTTAAATGGTCAATTGGATTTATTGTGAGGGGTGAGCTTGTGCTTTGATTGCACGCAGTCCGGCCAGTATTTATTGCTACCGGCCACACAATATTTCTCTCCGGCTTGCTATGCTGCAACGGCACTTTTCCTTCCTGTCCGCCTTAGCTCACGGCAATTGCATTGTCAAGTGTCAGAGCTGAGTGGCAGCAAATACCGCCCTTCTTTTGCGTATTGTACTACTTACCAGTGACAAAGAAAAGTCCGTCGGGTTCGAAACAAGGCTAAATTTTAACTGATTTGTTGAAGGGACTAGTCTGTTTTGAGTCAAACTGCTGCTCCTTAATATTCAAGGGAGGCCCGCCCTGCTCTACCGTCCAGTTTTGCCAACACTTAAGAACTATGAAAATAATCCTACCACAGGATTGGCCTGGTTGTAACCACCACAACCTTTTAAATTTTCCATACTAGACAACTTATAAGTCCAGCAGAAGAACATAGTGATTTTTCCTTCTTTGCCGAAACTTAATAAAGAAATAGACAAGCTTTTCCCATTGTTTAACAGATACAAAAGAAAAAACCCACTATGAGTAAGAGTGGTCCCTTTATTTTAACTAAGAAATAAAACATTAGTTGACAGAGGGGTATGGTCAAGATAAACTACTTGAAAGGGTAGGCCTCACCCTGACAACTATTAGAAAGCCAACCAATACTTACCTTCCTCTATAGGACTTTTCTCATTTGAAATGGGCATAATTCCTTACACAGAGCATAATCCTTCTCATTGGTATGCACAGCACACGATTCCTTAACGACTATTTTAGTGTTAGGACAAGCTCTTTCTTTAAATCGACCGGAATAGCAGTTGTTGTATAAATCTGATATGGTGTCAGTAAGATTTACGGCAATGTGAGTATTTAATGCCTAACAGATTATTATTTCTTTAGATAAACAGACACGGCTAAACTAGAATATTTGAAGCATAACTACTCACCTCTTACACTTTATATAATTAAAACTTTATTTAATAGCTTTTATTAAAAAGTTATGTCCTGAGCAGCTGCTCTTTAATTACTGACTCCCAAAGGACTCTTGTGCCAGCTGCCGTTAACCCTTCCGCCTAAGTCTTCACTTCTGTCTAGTCCTGTGAAGCTCGACATCCAAAAGTTTGCTTGGCATCAATTCATCAATCATCAATCAATCAAATTGCTCCATCCTAGCTAGATACATTACCTAGATGAGTCTCCTAAGCTCTGTGCTTCTTACAACACCTGCTTGCGAAAACGTGGTGAAAAGCTCTTAAGTTTTCCTCCTCTGAATGTAATATTTAAAACATTGTAGTGTTTACAACCAGGCCAATCCTGTGGTGTGATTATTTTCATAGTTTTAAGTGTTGACAAAACTGGATGGTAGAGCAGGGTGGGCCTCCGTAGAATATTGTCACAGCAGTTTGACTCAAAACAGACTAGTCCCTTCAACAAATCAGCTAAAATTTAGCCTTGGTTCGAACCTGACGGACTTTTCTTTGTCACTGGTAAGTAGTACAATACGCAAAAGAAGGGTGATGTTTGCTGCCATTCAGCCCTGACACTAGACAATGCAATTGCTGTGAGCTAAGGCGGACCAGGTTTGTCATTCTCACAAAAGACCAAAAACCCTTCAAAGGATCCTCCTTTGAAAGATTAACATGTTTGTTATCTGTCTTGGACAAGGTCCAGCTCTGAACAGCATATGCTAGGACTAGTTGCGTAAGGGTCTAATACAACTTGGATTCAGTTTGCGTTGGGAAGAGTCTGCTTCAATAATCCAAAGTAGCACCTATTGGCAACAAAATTCCTTCGCAGAGGTAGAATTTGAGTTCAATACCTTCAAAAAAATGCTGGAGCTCTGAGACGCAGTTTGGTCTAATAGTATTTTGCTGCAACTAGTGCAGATACATTTATTCATTTAAAAATTCATTTCTTGCTAGTAACTCAAAACTGCCTTTAAAATCAATTTTTTTGAGGACATGTCTTGAAAATGGTACAGAACAAAAAGGTCACTGCATAATTAGGATACCTCGAACGACAGATATGGGGGGGGGGGAAATCACTAAGAGCTGATGAACTGACCTTGAGGGACAACTGCCAAAGACTTGAAAATAAAGGCAAAGTCTCATACATCACCGAGTTGTGAAACCGAACTTCAAAAAGTCAGAGGTGTGCTCTAGTTCCCTTGTGTTTCAAGCTTAATTGTTAGTTGAAACGTTAAAAATTGAATTAAAAAGTTTTGAATAATAGTTAGTCATGCTAAATTACTCATGACCAACCTTCATTAGTGACAGAAACTTAACCAGGTGCTTATACTGTAAATATTTAGTCATGGCTAATGACTTGGTAAACCAAAAAAAATTAGTTACTTATCCCACCAATGTGTAGAGTAGAGTTATTGTCAGCATCGTATTCCATTGAACAGATAGTCAATTTATATATTTCAGTTCCTATACAATGGAACGTGATTGATTATTGCTAATATAAACTAAATATGTTTAAAATAAGCATGTTAGATATTTGAAGTTTTTTATCCTTTTTTTTTATATGTTGACAAGGATTCCCTATATTCTTGGAAACATGAATTTCAAGGAACACAATAATTCTAAAATTCTTCAAATGAGTCATGGATAGCTCAAAATAACATTGACTTCCATACAACTTAGACTTATCATATTTATAGTTTGATTAATAAAAAAATTACACAGGTTGAGATAATGCTCAAAGAGTTTAATGAAAGGTCAACACTTACACGCCATTAATTTTTCATAGTCTTCTGAAAAAAAAAATTTTTTTTCAGTTGATACCCAAAAATATATATAGTTTACTAATATATTTACAAAAATAATTCATATCTATATATTTAGTTACTTTGCTTATAAGAACCAAATAACATGTATAACTCAGTTTCTCAAAGAATTGGGGATTGCTGGTTTAAAAAACCAAAACAAATTACCCTCTCTATTACTTTTGAGTTTAGTTACAAACTTTTAAAACAAGACATTTACTTAATATTTACAGGAAATGTGCCAGCGACCAAGGTTCCGCTCTGCAGGCATCCAGAAGGCTGAGGTGGACCCAGGTGAGCTGGGCGACATGTCTCTGTCAGCCGCACTGTCTTCCCTCATCCTTGTCCCGCATTTTCTCGAGAGGGTGGTACCCTCCGACCAAGGTTTTGACACCACTGCTGGATATTGCGGCCTCTTCAGGTAATTCCTTAAATATCATTTAAATCAACTAACATAATTTCTACAATCTTGAAAATTATAATTTATTATTTTATATTTTGAAGTTAGTCTAAGATATAGGGCTATCTCAGAAACTGGATGTCCAGAATCACTGTACCTTCTTCATAGCAAAATGACACTTAACAATAACTGTCCCGCTTTATCTAATACTTATTTTCCTTCACTTGTTTAGTTGCCAACAAGTGTAACCTTACTACACTACTCCAAAATAAAATCTAAATAAACTCCTCTTCAATAAGAAAAGTAAGTATTACCACCTTGGTTAATGAGAAACTCCAAGTTAACCTGAAACCAATAGCTCCTTTTATGAAGAGTTACGATAAAGATCTCAGGTTCAACTTCTGGCACAGCCTACAACTTTCAGTATTACACCTCGTGAAGCCCACACAGTTTGGTTGATTTAAACCATTATTATCATTCTTTCCCAAAATAAAAGCTAAATTTAAAAAAATAAAATAAATTATTCTGAAAAGTATCATTACTATTCCTGTAAGGCAAAATATGTTGGTTTTCTTAAGCAGGTAAAATTATCGGCATAAATATATTAATACCATGATAAGGATGTCTATACTACAAACAAATGGAATACTAAAAATAGACATTGAGAGAAATTGTTTTTATTAATTGGAATTTGTATATCCTCTCTTCTTATTTGAGCAAGTTTTGAACATGTTTATCAAACTAGTTCTCAGTACCAGGTTTTTCCATGTTCCAGAGAGTGAAAATGAAGTAAAAGGTGCAATTTTGAGGTTAACCCTCATAGTATTTTTGGCTATATCACGTTCGGCAAATAAAATTCAACAGTACTCTGGTCATGTTTTTTGCTAAAATTTCCCCTGGTTTAGAAGCTTTCGGAGAACACACAAAATACCCATACAGATTTTTTTTATCTATTATATTTAACTATCATATACTTTCATACTTGTAAATATATTTATATACATATATAATAAGTTTGTGTGTGTGTTAATTTAATGGTTTTCATTTAATGTTGTTTTGTACTTCTTCATATTGTTGGGTTTTTGTTTGTATGTGGATCCATCTATGACTTTATTTGCTAATAAATATAATCATGTCGTTATTATTATCTTTTTTTTTCTTACAGAGGATTACATTTTATTTTGCATTATCGATTATTTCTTTTTTTTATGATGTAATAGTACTTTTTATTTGCCACCTATGAATGCGTCTGAACATTATTGTTATCCTTAGGAGACTTGGTCCCAAAGAAAACAATGTCTCTATTCTATTAGATAAATGTTACTAATTATGTTATTTTTTTTTAATTTAAAGGTTTAGGTTCTGGCATTTTGGTGAATGGAAAGAAATTTTGGTGGATGACCGGTTACCCACTTATAAAGGGAGGCTAATTTACTCTCATTCTACAAATCCGACTGAGTTTTGGGTAGCTCTTTTGGAAAAGGCCTATGCAAAGTAAGCAGCAAAGTAAGATATTTGTACAGTCTCATTTCTTTATTATTATACTCATACCTTTGATATCTTTTGTAGATTATATGGCACTTATGAAAACATTGGCAATGGCGGTAGTACAACTCGTTCTCTGCAAGACTTAACAGGTGGCATCGTCCAAAGTTTCGGCCTTTCCAACCAAGAGAGGTACTTGACATACCAAGTGCTTAACTCAGCCATACCCCGTTCTAGTCTTCTTATAGCAACTATTTCATCTCCAGCTGGGGGAAAGGTATTGTTACTTCAGGTGTTATTTTAGATTAATGCAGAAAAGTTCAAGATAAAATTTGTGGATATATTCAATGGTCTAGAACTCCGGTTTGATAAAATTCCTGAATGAGTTGAACTCTGAGAGGGAAAAAAGTTCTTTTCTTAGAGAGTACTTCTTATCCAATTCAGGAAGGCGATCTTTCCATTAATTTAGTACCATATAACAAATGGATTCATCTGATATTCATTTTTATTAATTATTTAGCTAAATATTTGGTAAAAACATTTCAGGAGAAAGAAAGTAAACTTAGGCAACTGAGGCTTCGAAATGGACTCATGACCCAGACCGCTTACACCGTCTCAGGTCTTGCACGAGTGAGAGGTGCAGCTGGTTCTGAAACTCCTCTTGTCAGGCTTAGAAATCCTTCAGGTATGCTTTTAAATTTCTCCAAAATATTTTTATTTATTTTTAAATTCTAAAACATTGAATAAGATTTATCGAAATAATATAAGCAGAATCAACAACTGAACAAACATGATAAATTATATTGCGAAATATAGTTGACTTTATGTAACTATCATTGGTTTAGTAATAAATGAAACTTGAGTATCAAAAATTACTTTGAGTTACAAAAATTAACAATTATTGTCAAATTAAGAAATGATATTTACATCTCTATAGGTCGAGGTGAATGGACTGGCCCATGGTCGGAGAGATCTTGGGAATGGGATTCGCTTAATGAAAGGGATAAGGAATTATTATCGGTCAGGGTCAGAAATGATGGCGAGTTTTGGTGAGTAGCCTATTTGCTGCTAGTATTTGAGATAATGTCTAAATATATATATTTATATCATAACCGTGATTGTTTTAACTATAATCTACAAAACCCCATTTAATTTTGACAGGATGTCCTTTGATGACTTTGCTAAGCATTTCACACACCTTGATCTAGTACACATAGGACCGGATGATTGGATGTCAGAGCCAGGACTCCAAGATCGGCAGCCCTGGCGAGCAGTACTTGCAAGGAGGAGATGGCGAAGTGGATACAACGCCGGTGGTGGACCCAACTTCACAGGTTGTCATTCATTTCCCTGTTTAAATATATGTGATAGTAAAAGAGAATAGTTTACAAAAAAAATTCTTACAATGGAATTCACATGTTTAATATGTGACTGATTAGATAAATTTACTTTTAAAGGGTATTCTCTTACTGGAAGTGTCAGTTATCATTAAATCAAACAAATCTAATCAATCGAGTCTTTCTCCATCTGTGTATCGTAATAATATTTACATTAAGCGGTTAGTGGCAGTTGTGGAAGGATATAAATCAAATAACCAATTGTCCCTCTCTTCCACAATATCGTTTATCCAAACAAAAACATTTTAAAGTTGTCATCATCAGTTCTTAAAATAAAAAGTCATATCATAAAACCGTCGACAAACAAAATCAATTATTAAAAGCAACAATTAATAAAGCCTATTTAAAAGTCCTGAACTGGACTAAGTCAAAAAATGTTCTTTCCATTTTATGTATTACACTATAAAAAATTCAGTAGATAAATAAGTAAAAACAACAATATAGCTCAATGGATAGCATGACAAATTTTGACTACATGATTTATCTGTTTCTGAATCAAACTGTTAAAAGATTTGGACTATTTCCACTCACTTTACTCTACAACAGTTCTAGTAGCATCTACAGGAAAAAGGGCATCATGAAGCACCAGATAGAGTCATTTTGCTACACAATAAGAGCGATCATCAGCCTTGAAAGCAAAGAAATTAAATTAGATTCCCTAGCATTGGAAAATATCAATAAGAAGAAATAGTAAACACAAGTATGCTAAGAAACTAAGAATAAAGTCAGTGGAAATAGCTTTTTTAAGGAAACAGTTTGATTCACAATAATGATAACGTGTAAAAATTTTGCATTCAATCAATTGGGTTAGTAGCCATAATATTAATGTATTATTGTGTTTTTTTATTTATTTATGTGCCGGATTTTTTATAGTATCATACATACAATCGATAGAACATACTAGGCTTAGTAAATTTTCAAATAGGTTTTATTTATTCTTGCTTCTAATAATTGTTTTTTTTTTGTCTCTATATACTCAGTCAATGTTTTCATCATGGCTTTTCATTTAAGCAACTAAAAATTACAGCTTAGAGCTTTCAAAAAGTTTTTGTTTGAGTAAACGATATCGTGGAGAGACAGAATATTGGTTATTTGATTGGTAATAATATTTCTCTATTCAATTAAACAATAAAAAGAGGAAAATTCAAACTTTTTAAAAAAGAGGGTTGTATAATTTTAATTCAATAATTTATTTTTATTTGTTCTGTAAAATTCAATCAACTTTGAAACCAGCTTTTAAATTACAAATTGTAATTTACTAACATCAGTTCTAATTAATTTGAATCAATTAAAAGAAGTATAACTTACATGGTTGAATCATAATTATGTTTCCTACCTCTAATAAATAAAGAATTTGGTCTCGGTTTGTACGTGGAGAGTAATCGGTTTGTACTCTGAGAGTACTGTTTCAGTAGAAACATGTGATTCTTGAAAGTGTTTTCAGCTATCCTCACCTTCTGCCTCCCTCATGGCGAATAAAAGAATATTTGTTTGTATCATGATTCTATATAAGAAAAAAAGGCAAATCCGGTTTAGAAAACCGAATTCTAGGTTAAGAGGTAATTCCTAGTGCCAACCACACTAGATCTCTTCTCCATCTAAGAACTATCCAATAACCTTCAGTTATGACTCAACCTCATCAGGAGGTGTTGAATATTTTCGACTTAAGTAGTCATAAAATCCCATGTTATGACTCCCAAAAATATTCTCTAAATTACCTACTTATAAAATATTTATTTTATGCCGCTTTCATATAAATTACAGAAACTACAGCAATGAACCCTCAGTTCCACATCCTTATCCCAAGATCGACAGGAAATAAATGTCATGTTGTTGTTTCGGTGACACAAGACTATGAGACCAACCTTACAAGTCCAAGGCAGCTTTACGCAATTGGATTTGCAGTTTATGAAGTGCCTCCATCCATGCCAAGACTAACGCCACATTTTGTTTCTCAACAGGTTAGTAGATTTATAAGTTATAATTTATTTTTTTTTTCCCCTTAGCTCTCAAATTTTTAAGATTATGGATAAGGGAAAAATAAAGGAATTTATTTGGGGTGAGCGGATCCTTTTACTAGGAGTACCTGTTTGAAGCTGGAGTAAGGGAATTAAGGAGTGTGGGAAGCCTCGGTAGAAGTGGAAATGTGGTGCAGTGGTGAGAGTCCATTGAAGGCTGATAACTTATAAATGATATTAGTAACTTTATAAAGGGCATTGTATGAGGGGTAACTTTGAAACTAATGAAACAGAAAAGAAAACTTGATCAAATTTATTGAAATCTTCATTCAATAATTGAAGTTATATTTTTGATTTATGAGTAGTCATTGGCACCTGACAAAAAAAAATTTAACCTTATTCAAAAGTTCTTTTAGGGATCGAATTTCCTCTTCAGAGCTTCAATTTAGTCAATTTATGTCAAAATATGACCTGCACATAAATCCAAAAATTACAAAATAATGTAAAGTATTCCAATTTATTAAAATAAGAACAAAAGCGGGAATGAGCAATAAAAATGTGAATTTACAAATTTATTTTTTATTTGAATCTGAAATACCTATAAGGCTACTTAAGATATTTAATATGATGATTAAAATGTTCAAGAAACCTCTGGACGTAACAAATCACTCCATTGCTCGTGAAGTCGTTACCTTCTTTACCCTTCCTCCGGGAGATTACATTATTGTACCTCAAACCAATGTACCAAACTGTGACGGGAAGTTTCTTCTTAGGATACTCACGGATGAGCAGAGTAATATTTGGTAAGTAAGCCTGTCATTTTTAATCTTATGCTATTATCATTTTTGTGAACACATTCTATATAATTTAGTGGCATTTACTAGATCAAAATCAGAGTAGTTAGGTTTGTTAAGCTCTAAATGCCTTTGGATAATAGCTTAACGATTTTACATTATCATTGGTATAAGTACATATTTTATATTGTTTCATTTTAGGGAAGTGAATGAAGACAACATGGTTTTTAGAAACATTTCATCAGAATTTCTTGAAGATGCATTTGTTATGGTAATTCCGATTGATAAATAAAAATAAAATAATTAGTTGTCATTATGTAATGTTGAGAATCATTTTTAATTAAATTTTACATAGTTCTCTTACAATTTTATGTTAACTTAAGAAGTATATCAATTGAAATTATCAGTTATCACACTTTTTCTTTTGTAGCCTGATGGAAAATCATTAGTGACAAAGCTGTTACTTAAATATCCACCAGAAGTAGATGTAAACCAACTGCATAAGATTTTAAAAGCACATTGGAAAGGTAAACTATTTTTAATTTTAGTTTATTAATACAAAAAACTGTCACATCAATTCGTGATTGAAAAAATGATAGGTGAATCAGTTTATCTCCTGACAAATAAGTTTATTTACACAAATAAGTTTATTTATTAACATATGTACACTTTCAACAGCTTACATTACTATAATAAAGAGCTTAGAAACTAGAGAATATACTCATATTAGAGTAATAGTTTAGACTCACATAAGGATTCTCTAAGGTCTTGAGAATGGCAGTGTGAGTTACCGAAGAAAGCTTTTGTGTAAATACACTTCTTTACAGAAAGACAGACTGATTAACCTATCGTTTAAAAATGTCACAGTTTGATTGCTTCATCAGATAGAGCTGTACTATGCAGTATCTAGATACAGTCATTATTTAACTATTTTACACAAGCATATATTTGATAGTAGAACTTTTGGAGAATGTATAAACTAGATTGTGTTTTAATCTTGAGAGAATGGGGCTACAACACGCTAAGTTGTCAAACCTTCATTAAACATTATTAATAATATCATCATTTTATTTTCTTAAGCCCTTGCAGAAAAGTTTATTGAGCTGTCAGGAGTGCTGAAAAGTAGTTGTTTACATAATTTTTATGTTAGTACAGCAACTATTTCTCATACTATGATTACAGGTGTATTTTCTTAATCTATTACTTTGTTTAACTGTTTGCTCCAAAGCTAATTTTTTTTCTGAAAATCCTAATTTTAAAAACAAATTAAAGACAGTAACAATTTGAGAGTCATTTATAGAAATCCAATCATTTTTCCTTATTATTTTAGTTATCTTCATTTTTAAAAGAGCGATTTTAGCTACTTTTCATGGTAGTCAAAACTGATAACTTAAATCAGCATATAACTTTTTAACTTGTTTGCTTATTTGTTGTGCACATTCTTCATTTTCCATTTGTTTGTTTTTATTATTACCATATGAACCATTTTTTCAGCTTATCTTTTGGAAAAGCCTTCTATCGAGCTGTGCAAAAGTCTAATTATGTTGAGGGATGTCAATATTAGTGGGAGAGTTAACAAACTTGACATTCCCATTTTGATGCACATGCTTCACTTCTGGAGGGTAATGATAACTGAATACTGCATTTTACTTAATTTAATTAATTTTAAGTATTAATGAAAAGGTTATACAATGCCAATAGACATTGTATTTATTTACACAAGAGTTTGCCAAATATGACTGTCGGGTCTCTTTAAGGGGGGATGACGGAAAGAGAGAGAGAGAGAGAGAGAGAGAGAGAGAGAGAGAGAGAGAGAGAGAGAGAGAGAGAGAGAGAGAGAGAGAGAGAGAGAGAGAGAGAGAGAGAGAGAGAGAGAGAGAGAGAGAGAGAGAGAGAGAGAGAGAGAGAGAGAGAGAGAGAGAGAGAGAGAGAGAGAGAGAGAGAGAGAGAGAGAACTCCCTCTCTTAACTGACGCTTAACGTTTTTATTATTAAAATATGGAAATGTAGGTGGGTATTTTCTGGGCCGAGAAGAGGGAAACTTCTGTTTATTCGTGGTAAAGTAGTTAACACAACAATGACCATGAAGATGAAGAAGCTGTTGCTGAGGTTAGAAAAAAAAGGGAGGGGGAAATAAAATAAGGAAGAAGAGAAGACTAAACTAGAAGGTGTTTCAAACAAAGAAGAAGACATTTCATTACAGGAGGATAAAGTAACAGAAGCTTAACAAAGCAACCAGAAGGCGGTGATAGTTCATAGCAAACCAAACGCTCTTCAGTTGCTCTCAATAATACACTAATTGTGACCCCCATACCTTAGCTCCAGAATCATAGATAGACATGGTTGTCGAGGTGACCACCAACACCAAGATCTAAGAAATTTATAATGAACTAAATGGACTTAATAATGAGTATAAAAATTGAGAATTCTTTCTTAAATTGTCTATTTTATTAATTAAATAGTACCTTTTTATTGCCAATAATATTCATATATTTTTATATGAATCATAATTTATCTTTTGAAAAATAAATAAAGTAAATAATTTGTTTTAAACTAATTAAAACTTAATCTTGAAATACATTATACATGCCTACAAAGTCATTTGAAAATTTATCTAAAATTAATTATGTTCAACTGGCTTAATGAACAAATTTTGGGCTGGACTTGAATGAGATTAGACTTAGGCTTTTTATTTCAGAACTCTTATTTCATTTTCTAGACCATATTCATTATCAATTTCTTTATTAAAGTAGCTAGCTACTCAGGTTCTCTTGCTGTGTTGACTCGATCCCGTAACATTCTCATCCCTGCACTTAGGAAATGTTGACCGTCGAGAATAAGAAGATAATGGGTTGTATAAAGAAAGAAATGTATTTATTTCTCCTAATAATTTCTACTATACCTTTACGATTATTTTAATATTGATTAAATTACATTTTTTAAAAAATAGAACGAGGCTTTATCCTATTTTCCCTGTTGATTACAGATAGCTTTTGAAAAGTTCGAGCGATGTGGAAGTAAAACATCTAGCTACAATTTAAGAGCACTCCTCTGGGAAGCTGGCAGTACTGTGTCTAATAAAGTACTCGAGTGTCTAGTCCTCCGTTTTGCAAGGAATACCGTACTTTCTGCTGAATGCTTTGTTATGGCAATGGCACGACTTCATCTAGCTCATGGTAATGAGGACAATATAGTTATGTTACTTATTACTCCTAAAATCAGAATTATTTTCAAACATTTCATTTAAAATTTTTGAAAATTCTCTCCGAAAAGTATGGAAAATTTACAATTTTTTTAGTTAAATCATTAAGTATCATCACATGTTCGTGTATACTTACCATTAATGCAATTTGTAAATATAGGTTGTTACTTTTTTTTTTTTTGTATTTGTAGTTTCATTACTTTTCGTTTAATTGGTTAAGTTCCCATTATTATTTTTCTATGCTATATTATCATGGTAATAAATATTACAATGTTTCAGAACGATATCACAGCTTAGATACCAAAATGAAAGGGAATCCAATATCGCTGGAAGAGGTCAGTATTTCGTTTCATTATCCTCTTATTCGGTCGCAGTTATGGATTTTTCTATTCCTAATAGCTCAGATCATTGCTTGAAAAGGAAGTAGGCTAATGACTTGCTTTTTTTTAACTTATAATAAGTCAGTAGTCAAACAAAGATCATCATTTTTTCTTTCGAAATTTATTTTATTATCATCAAGCAAGTCAATTAATAAGTAATTAAAAATAAAACAAATGTTGCATTACTCATGATGTTCATTCATGAATATCTAATTTTTTCAGATGATTCTCATGACCATATATTCATGACACAAGATAATGAAGATTATAATCTACTTACTGTCTCAAGTAAGTTAGTATGCCAAAGACCTTAGAAGCAAATCGAGAAGATTTGCATTATAAATATAAAATGTTTATATATGTATAAGTATACTTATTTGTTTGCCATGTACCACTGTATATTATGTAAAATCAACTAATATATGTAAATATTGTGAAACTATTTAAAACGATGTCTATTAAAGCATTTATTTTTATTCAGTTATACATTTATTTTCAAAAAAAAAATGAAATTATATTTTCTTAACCTCATTACAACTTTTAAAACTGTTATTGTTATTAAATATTAAATTATTATATTTAAATACATATTTTTTCATGTTTATTTGCATTTTTCAATGTATACCTTTATAATAACTCAGCTTTAACATACCTGTCATACGGAGTATCTCAGGCCACTGGGTGATTTTGTATAAGTAACTTTCTTTTTTTTTTCTAAGCTTTTGTGTTGGGAATATAATAATATGTTGGGAAATTTTATTCAAACTCTATATTTAAAAAAAATTGATTATATCATGGACTGGTTGACATTTGAGTCACTTGAGTACACCTGATGCTAGAAAAATAAACTAATGATCTTTAGTAATACATAGAGATCATAGCTGATATGCTCTTTAGTACAATTATTATTATATGGAAACCAAAAAAGAAATTAGATAAATAAAAAAATATATAAAAAGGGGACTTAATACCTTCTACACAAGCTCAACAGAGTGTACAAGTTGGCAATACTCGAGAATCCAACTCTGCGCCCTGATTCTTTGAATTGTCCTACCAGCAGAAACACCATACAAGACAACATTGCCAACATGTTAAGGCGTTTATTCTATAGGAAAAAAATGGACAGTAAAGGCCATTTTAAGAAAAGGACTGGGAGAAGTTGATTTCTCTTGATCATGGTTTGTGCAAGTGTAGTCCTTGCATAGGGACCAGTATCCCACAAGTAACAAATAAAATGAAGTATTTTTAGTAAAATAATACTGATAATGTTTCGACATCTTCTAATAAAAGTATTTATGATACAACAAAAGAGCCCCATATAAATATATTTTGACATTGTTTCTTGACTTTCTTCACTTTTTTTTGTTCATATAAAAAAAAAACACATTTTAAATTCATTAATAACTTTTCAGTTATGAAATCCTCATAGTTTTACAATTATTAGCAAAAAAAAAAAAAGTACGGTGACAGGACCGAGATTCGAACCCGAGACCTTGTTTCTGTCCAAGAGTTCTTTCCAACTGGACCGTAGTTCTAGAAAATTTAGAACCTCTTTAACTCATCTTGTACAGTCTCTGAAACATTGCCAGCGCGACAAGATTTCAAAGGAGACTTTTTTCAATCTAACCTATTTAAAGTTTCCAATAATTGTTAGTTGTTTAAGGCATAACATGTAACAAGAGTATTAAAACATATACCAACTATATATTATTAATTACTAGTTATCATCTTAATCCTCATCAGTTTATAATTATTAGCTTAAAAAAAAGATAGTCTGTTCACCCATCCCACTCTTTCTTTATTTTTTTACTTTTTGCTGATAATTGTATAATAAACATAATTTGGTTTGTCATACTGAAAAGTTTCCGACCTAACAAAGCTTTTATTTCACTAGCTTTTATTTATTTTATTATCATGTTCATGTTGAGGTCGGAAACTTTTCAGACCACCTCTGAAGGTACAATATAATGTCAATTGCATAATTCAATAACATTTATTTACAAAATACACAAACTATATATTTGATTTAAATGATTATGAAAAATTAACATAATAATTACATTGGCCATATCAAGCACTAAAATTGTTAAAATATGGATATGCATGTCCCTGATTTCCTGTCAGTACCCTCAACACTATTTGGGTAATGAATCATCCAGTTTAGAGTAATGCACAGGGAAGCAACAGAATGCTTTCAGCTGAGGGTTTTTGAAGGGGAAAAAAATTATTAGAAAAATTTGATTTTTCTATCAGAAAAGTATGCTCAAGTTTTTTACAATCTTATAAAACAATTTTCTATAAAAATCATCAATGAAAAAATACCTAAAGCATCAAAAACTAAAACATGATCTTTGGATGAGTTTCCAAGAGCATTCGATAGAATCACAGGCTAATATTTTTTTGAAGACAGAACTTCCTGCAAATGTTGAATGCAATTTCATTACAATTAAATCTTTAATTTATTCATACCATCAGCTTGTACGATTATTCTTAAGAAAATGTTATAAATTATGACCTTATTATTCTCTTTTAAATAAAAAAGATTATGACTAATTATCTCTCTTGTTGTTTCTTAGACTTGAGAATCATTTTACATGACAAGACCCAATATCTGAACTACTTTACATGACATTTAAACATAAGCATAGCCACCATTCTCTAATATTACATCGCATACCGTAATATTTACAAGATATGTTTTTCATTGAAGAGTATATTATTTAAAGAAATTGGAGAACAGGTTTTTTTTATAAACTGACAATAATCATGTAAAATTCTTTTATCTATACACATAATTCATCTGTATCAATTCTCTTAAAAGAAGAGTGATACAAATAATATACAATAAATAAATCCAATTTTTCAAATATAAATGATATTCTCTGCAAGTAGACAAAAAACACAAATTAAATATATTTATATATACATTTACACAAATACAACTAAAAACCTACAAATACATATACATTTTCTACATTGCGGAACAAACAATATAAATTTAGTACTGAATTTAATGTTTATCTCATAAGGTTCTATTAAGAAATTTAATTTTAATCAAACCTGTAGCACAGTCATTGCACTGCGCCACTCATCCCTATAATCCTCCTCGGAGACTGAAACGGCAGTGGCCTCGTGACCTGCTATAATCGCGTGACAGTGGGAGTCCTGGCAATGGCCAGTTTCTCCAATCATGTCCTGAGCGTCTGTGGCTCTTGCGCTCTTGGTCAGCCTCCACTGGCTAGTACCCGGTGACGCGGCTGAGGGAGGAGCGTGGGGGACTTCCCAGACTCCGCTTTCTCTTCGCATGTGGATTTGGGAGGTCTCTGGGCTGTCTGTAAGTATTGTATGAATGAGCGAGTGAATGATGAACTGTAAATATGGTATGAATGAGATCTGTATTATTATTGCCTTATAAAAGGCAGATTGTAATTATAGCACAATAAAGGAATATATAAGTGAATTTTAATCAAATAAGTCTAAAACTTACACCACAGTTTGATTTTAATGGGCTGATTAGTTTTGTAAGTAGAAAATAGATAAGCAAATATTGAGCTAAGGAAATTGAACATTAACATGATATGAATGTAGTATAAATAATAAGAAATCATACATAAATAATCATAGCATTCACATGTTAAGTATATATTTAGGACTGAGGGAGGTTGAAAGGCCTAACATCGAGGACCTGGATAATTTCTTGAAGGAAATACCTTACATTTAGACTGAGGTTTGTATCATGTTTTTACTATTGAAGACTCGAAGAGAATCCTGTTCACATAGGAACTGTTAACTTTTAAATTATGCTTTCAATTAAGAAATATTTTAGAATAAATAATGGACTTGAGATCATATTTTAATAAATTGATCATCAAATACAAAAGTTAACATATATGGATCATAATAAATGAAAAGTACATTGTTTAAATAAATAGGATGGTAGGTGAAAAGCATAGTAAAGAGTAAAAAACTGACTCAATCTTTATTTATTAATATAATCTGGACATGTCAATGATTTATTTACATCAAAGTAACTGATTTTTATGAATAAAACAGTGAAAATAGTGAAACTTTTATAGATAACTAGATAATGAAGCTGTCAAAACTGCTTGAGAAGAAGTATTCATTCTATGCCTATTTAAGGACACAAATTAAGTTATAGTATATATTAACAAGTTAAGGTATATCCTTGCACACTTAAAATGTTTTATGTTACCTCCTAGAAAACAATTTGAAATTGTATGTCATCAGGAAATGCTCCATTTAAAAGTTATGATACACATTATCATCACTCTACCAGTAAAGTTTACTTAATTATTATCATAAGCCGTTAAACTGTGTTTTGTAAACATTTAATACTTCTGAAATGTATTATTAATTGGATTTAAGGAGCTAACTGTTATGAGATTTTAACTCAGGTAAATGCTCCATAATAAAATATGTGGAATAAGTTAATTAAACATCACAAACAACATTATTTAATTTATATTTCAATAATTTTTACATTTAAGATCAACTTCCAAGTATGATGGTGTAAAATCATATGAAATATCAATAAACACAAAAGTACACATTTCAATTTATTCCTACACATCAAAAATTATTAATTATCCCTGTAGCATAAACCACACATAATAATAACAAATCCTAACTGATAAATAAATTATTTGCTGATTGAGTGATATATTTCAATCTCCTGATTTTAAATTTCGCGATCTTAAGTAATTAAGGGATTACAGAGAGAGAGAAAAAATAAAATATATTTTTTGTAAAAAGGTTCCATGCATTGCGATCTCTTGCTTGAAGTTGTGGCGTTACCTATTGAGTGGTGGAAGAACTACGTACTAATTATTAAATAAATTTACATGCAGCGCTACCTATTGGCAGATAGTAAAAACTAAACAGCAATATTTGGCCTTTTTAGAGCATCGTGGCGCTATCTGTTGAGCGGCGGAAGAACTAACTAGGCAGCTGGGCTGGTCTTTACTCTCAGAAACTTTTCATTTAGTATCAGGTCTTCAGGATCCCACAGGAGCTAACTACTTCCAGTTTATACCGTGGTGCTATCTATTGAGTGGCGAGATAACTACGTACTACATAACACTACTGACTGGAAGTAGTTAGCTCCTTTGAGATTCTGAAAACCTGGTACTATATGAAAATTTTTTGATAACAGGCCGGCCGAGCTGCCTAGTTAGTTCTTCAGCCGCTCAACAGATAGCGCCACGGTGCAACAAAAAGGCCAAATATTGCTGTTTAGTTACGACTGTCCGCCAACAGGTAGCGCTGCATGTCAAGTCATTTAAAACTAGCACGTAGTTTGTCCGTCACTCAACAGGTTGCGCCACGATGCTCTAAAAAGGCCAAATATTGCTGTTTAGTTACTACTGTCTGCCAACAGGTAGCGCTGCATGTCAAGTCATTTAAAACTAGCACGTAGTTTGTCCGTCACTCAACAGACAGCATTACAATGCTCTAAAAAGGCCAAATAAGTTAATGATTTGCTAAATATTGTTTGTCAGTTTTTCTGAAAAATGTTTTATTTTTTTTTTGACTGTTTCGGTGCTTCCAGTTAATGTACAAGTAACGTCATAAATCATATCTAAATCATTTTTTCTGACAACTGATAATTTTAAATAATTGTCCAGTTAGTGTTACAAGACACTAAATTTAATATATTTTTCTTTTTGTTAAAGACTGGAGTGAGGAGTGGTAAAATATAGAAGTAGATGTGTGTCAAATAGACAGGGTCCACTATACCTCATGAAGGACATCTGTGCTGAGTAAAGCAGCAGTGATGCAGAACACTAGATACTCCTCAACATCACCTACCAGCTACAGACTCTTTACAATGTCGGGCATTACCTATTCTAGAGTATCTCGCTGTGAATTTATTGATTGTTTGCATTACCCATCTAAAAAGATCTTGCCGAGAAGATAAACTTTCCCATTTTTAATTCACTTCCAGCATTGATTGTTTGTCTTTTTAATCATTTATACCCTTATGCAAGTTAAAGTGAGGTAACTTCGTACCAATATTACAACCCCTCAAATGTTCCTCTTGTGTACTATTGCAATATATCAAAAAGCTCAGTTGGGTTGGGGTTAAGTGGGCACTCCCCCTTGCCACTTAAAATTTAGAAATAGTAAAGACAACATTTTTTTTTAGAATCTGACGTGTTCTCTTATGTTCCAATATGTAATTGCTGGTTTCATACATAAAAAAAATAGTCAATATTTTTATTGCAGTTGTAAGCATGAGGTACACTGACATTACCATTAGATATGAGGTGTTGTTGTTTTGATGGGAAGACATATGTGGTTTGAAAATTCCGTTTATCCACGTTTTAAAAAATATAATGGGGGTACCCAGATACACTGTGTACCCAGTTACCCCACCTTACCTTACTCCCATTTAGAACTGAAAGGCAGGCATTTGAACCCAGAACCTTCATACCATGAAGTAGTTACACTAATCACTACACCACTATGAAAGCACAAGCATTCTTTTTTCACTAAAATATTTTTCCATTACGGAAGTATTCCTAATACCTTTCTTTAAGTAAGACTTCAGTCCGCTCTGTAAGACTAGCTAATATAAAGTCCCTTCAAACTCAACAGAAATTCTTTAAATTTTGCAAAGCAAACTCTTGGGGTTAAATATAGGTCAAGTCTATTTTTCAACCAGATCAGGTCATGGGGTCAGGACCTATGACCCTTAACACTCTTTTTTTCACTGGCACTTTGTGCAATGCATTTTTAGATTAAATCGGCCTTTAAAGAGGTCCAACAATGATCAGTCTGAAGAAATAGATTTGTTTAACTATAAGTCAATTTAGAAACATTTCACTCATCATTATTCTGTATACAAGATCAAATCATTCATTTTGTCATTTTTACAAAAAATGATACACAATGGTAGTGCAGTTAATTTTAATATTAAGCCTGATTAGTACTATAAATAAAATTTACTATTCCAACAAGTATTTGTTAAAACAACTACAATGAAATAATTTGAAAATAAATGTAAACCTCTAGGGATGAAATTGAAATTTAGCTAGGTAAGTAAGTACATTAATTCTGAAATTGTAATAAATGATTTGAAAGTAAATAACGAGTAAACAATGGTGAGTGAATAATAGAGGAATATACGTTTATATTCATGTTGTTGTGAGCAAGTCGAAGAGTGTTTAAAGAAAACCACAGGGTGGTGATGTCAATGGATAGGTCCTTGCGAAAGAGTCAAGAAGAAGATTGAGGTAGTCTAAGTTGGGACTAATAAGTTTGTGGTCCAATGTTACCAAGTCGATCTGGTGATTTCAAGATTCAAGGGGAACGGTCTCAAGCCGTAACTTCAGACACAGACTGTGCCAAATCCTTGGCCCCAAAGCCACCTTCCCTAAAGCTCAACGCACTATCTTTGGGTCCAGAGCTCACTCTACCTTATTCACTGCTTCAAATTATAGTTTTTCAAACTGTTTTTTCCTTATGCTGATGTGACCAAAAACAAGATTGCAGTTAAGAAGGAAGGAAATGAATACATTTAAAGCTTTGATCTTAAATATATGTCAATTTATATAATATTTACATTATTTTTTCTCAAATTTTCCCTAGCCTATACACAAGGTACATTTAGGCAAAGTATTGATCAGTTATTGGATGAAGAATTATTATTTTCCGTTTGGCATAAAAAATACAACACCAATTAAATTATAAAACTATAGTATAATAACTTGACGCATCATGACATGTAGATCTTTATAATTCTTCACATTGTTTTCTTTCTTCTAATTCTAAATTTTTAGGTAATTTCATTTATTAGTTTTGCATTTATTTTAACACATACATATATATTTGCCCACTGCCTGTTAAGAAATAATAAAAGATGTTTATTACCCTGGGACTATGTTCCTTCAAAACTAACATTTATTTTATGTAATAGGGGTAATTCTTTGACAGTATCAGTACCCCTGCTACATTTACAGTGAACTAAAATATCAAAAAGTATAATCAAATAAGAAAAGATCTTCATATTTCATAAATGTGCATATTTCACACACTTATCTAGTGTAATTATTTCAGTTAAATAATTTTACCACTTCATTTGATACAGTTCACCATATAACATAATAATTCATAATTCAATATTTGTCTGCTTATGTACTGAAAATACAAATTCAGTTTTATAATGTGACATATTCTTGTCTGTATATGTATATATTTATGCCTGAAAATCTTTTCATGTTGTGGTCATTTAAGATGGTAATATAACTAACAAAAGCACTTTGGTTCAAAATAAATAATTTTGTGAGGAGACAAATTGATTGGATATTTTTAAAGATATAGGCCTATGATGTAATGATAATTATAAGTCATTAATGGCTTATATATATATATAAGATAGTGCAGCGAATCTGTCAATGTTCAAATTACCTAAATATTCTAGGTGCTTTGTGGCTGAACCTATATTCTACGATGCTGTTAAAGGCTAGATAAACTTTTGAAAGCAAAAACAGAACATATACAAAGAACAGATCCCATTCCAGCCTCTGAGCTTGATTGAAGCTTCTAATAACCCAACAAGAATCCTCTTCTAAAATATAAAAACCTAAAATGATATTGTAATATATTATATAAATATGTCATTGTGTCTTAACTTATTAGTTATATGTATTATTGAATCATAGCAATATTACATACTTTCAAGTTATAAAAAGCAATTCTTGTGAGGTCAGTTTTACACTTTTTTTTCAGGTGAAGAGGCTGAAAATTTGGCTGATTTTTTATATTTTCCTGCTCTAACTATTAAATTGAACAATATGGACCAGTCTTTCTCACTCAGTTACATAATGTACATGCTGTATTCATAAAAAATAAATAAATCTCCTTTGTTCATCAAGAAGCATGGATAAACTCAATTTGCTATTACTGATGCCAAAATGACAATATTTTAAAGCTGGAATGTAACCTACTTTAGTTTCCAAGAATTGTCAGTTTTATGGCAAAACATGCATGCAATATGTGTATTAAAACACATACCAATTATATAATAATAATTACTAGTTATCATCGGTAAACACAATGGTTTTATAATTTTTAGCTAAACATAGTACATGGTTCTCGTTCTTTCTTTTCTTGTACTTTTTTTTTTCTTTGGGCGATAATTTTATAATAATCATAATTTTTTTTTTAATAGGTACAATAAAATCACAATCGCATATTTCAATAAAATTTATTTACAAAATCCACAAAATTAAAATACATAAATACACAAACTATATATTTGGTTTAAATGACTATGAAAAATTAACATACAAATTACATTTGGCCACATCAAGTACTAATAAAAAAATTGTTGCAAATATAGGCATTTATAACACAATTTCCTGTCAATATCCTCAACAGTATTTGGGTAATTATCATCTAGTTTAGACTGATGTACAGGGAGGAAACAGATTCTTACAGATGAAGGGTATTTGTAGTGCTAGCTAAAAAAAAACATATAAGAAAGTTTTTAATTTTCTAGAAGAAAACTCATATAATGCTCGAGTTTAAATAATCTTATACAATAATTTTTTTATAAAGAATCACCAATGAAAAAATACCAAAAGCATAAAAAACTAAAACATGAACAATGGATGAGTTTCAAAAGAATCACACACTAATATATTTTTTGAAGACAGAACTACCTGCAAATGTTAAATGCAATTTCAATACAACTCTTTCTTTTATTCGTCCCACCAGCTTGGAGGATTATACATAAGAAAATATTATTAATTATGATCTTATTATTCTTTTTTAAATTAATAAAATTATGACGAATAATCTCTCTAGTTGTTTCTTAGACTTCACGATTATATTGTACATGACAAGAATGAACCATTCATTATTAAACCATTAAAAAAAGTTATCTAAACTACTCATGTGGAATTTGAACGTAAGCATAACCATCAGTCTCCAACATTACATTGCATATAGTAATAATAACAAATTACATAAAATTTTTATAGAAAAATATTTGAATTTTTGAAAAAATCATTGAAGAATATGAATTTTTTTTTTCATTAAATGACAGTAGATATGTAAAAATCTTTTAACTATAACTTTATATAAAGTTCATCTGTATCAATTCTCTAATATGTTTGTAAAAGAAGAGTGATACAAACAATCTACAATAAATAAATCCAATTTTTCAAATATAAATAATATTCAAACTACATAGTAGATAACAAACACAAATTAAATATATATATTTACACAAATACAACTAAAAACCTACAAACATATTTACACAATAATACACATTTTCTACATTGCGAAACAAACAATATGAACTTAGCGCTACCCCAATGTTAGCTCATATGGTTTTATTAAAAATTTTAATCAAAGAAGCTAAAAAGTTACACCATTGTTTCACTTTAAAGGGTGGTTATTTTTGTAAACAGACAATAGACAAGCAAATATTGACTAAAGAAAATTGTTCGGGAATAAAAGGAAATAAACATACATTTAAAAAATAATAGATTGATGAGGAGGGAACCATTTATTTATGTTTTCCATGTCCACAAAAATAATTTCGAAACAGTTAAAGTCGTTGAGTTAAAAATATGAAGAAATTTTATATTCGGTACATATATTCGAATTTGAAAATACTCAATTAAAATTCAGAAAACCTGTCTAGTAAACTCTTTTAAATAAATATAGAACAGTCAAGTTTGTTTTCCCAATGAACTAACATGTTTAAACATTCCTTATTAGTTTATATAAAACTAACATTTCCATAAAATTTACAATAAATGAACTTCTTAAATTAAAATCAAATGTTAAAAAAACTATAGGTTGAAATTTCTTTGCTGATATTATGATGAGTATTCCATTGTTTGTACATATGTCTACATAATATCCTCAAATAATACAAACTTGCAATAATTCTAATGTATTTTATTCCATTGGATATTAGCTAATTATTAATTTCCAAATGATGAACTGTGAATATTTTAATTGTAGTTTTCAAATAAAGAAAGTCGAAACAAGAAGGAGTCTCAAGAAATATTTATAATAATTCAATTATAACAGGAAATCAAAAAGTATTTTATCTATTGAAGTCTGTCAATGGCTAAGAAAATATTTTTGATTTTTAATTAGGCAGATAAATTCTAAGCGATTGGCCAGTTAACAAGAACATAACATTGATAATAAGAAAACATTCACAAATAACAACAACAGTCACTTATAAGTATTTATCTGACATTGCTGTGATGTCTCAGTTTAATATCAGATATTCTGAATTGTTTTCTGCCTCGCACATTTTGCGACCCCGCACCATTAAGCAAGCAGGGAATGTTCTCCTTCCTAGAAAAGCCGAGAAATAATATTACTATATTTGTGTAAAAATGTATTAAAGTGACAATCATTATACCATAAATCATCATAATAGAGAGTACAAAGAAATATTTCTAAAGCAAGGTTGTTTCACTGGCAACAATGCAATGTCTGAGAAAACTGAAGTATAAATCCTTGAACGCAGTCTAAATAATTAGTGTTATGGAATTTTTTTTTTTTTTTTTTTTATCTCCTTAAATAGTGGGAACCTCTTTATTCTTTGATGGCCATGACTCATTTATACAAATTTGATGATTAGTGAGATGTTTTGTAACGGCATTAAGCGGTAAAAGTACACTAATGGGGAGTCTACACTCTTAAAAAGTACTGCAACGCCTAGATATTTCAGTAAATATTTATTTCAAATTAGAATCTTAACCTGCTATGTTAATTTTATGCGATGAAAAAATTGAAAAAAAAAAAACCATTTTCAGACAAAGAAGATGAGTGACTTTCATCCTGAAACTGTACCATTTGTTCAAATCAATGTCTCTGCTGATTTCTTGCTTTTATCAAATCTTTCACAATAAAATTGGCTTAAAACTTCTATTTTTTTAAGTTACGAAGGATTTTGAGCTCAAAATTATATGGTTCGAATAATTCTTCATTGACGAAAAAGCAATCTGTTTAACGCTTGGACATCAAGAAGATCTGTACCACGCCCTGTCTGAGGACTATTCAAGGCTGGAAGATAGTCCTGTTTACATTATAGGAGTATATCTCAGACAGTTTGTGCGGAGAAGGAATAAATAGAGAATCCACCAATGATGTCCCAAGTTACTGAAATTTGAAGTGTTTAAAGATGCCGAAACCTATTGTATCATGCATATCTTTAATATAACTTTACATTATACTTTATCTTAAAAACGTGTTTGCAATCCCATTGGATTAAATAAACAAACGAAAGGAAATAAATATTTACTTTTGTATTTAGTAAAATATCTCAGGGCAAAACATTTGAATATAAGTACATAACAATATGAGTGTATTTTGTTAGTTTCCTTCACTTTACCGCTGTATGTTTTCTAAGTATGTGTTTAGTTACCATGTGTTAGAAACAAATACACCTATAAAAAAAAAAGGGGGGGGGGAATAATAAAGCGCCATACATGCCGATATATGCTGAAGAGAGCCTAGGTGGAAGCGAAGAGCTTGATGACTCAAACAGGCTACAGAGCTGCCGAACTGAGAGGTGGGAAGATGCTTTACAAGCCTCTGAGAGGTTGCCAAGCGATCCTCCATGTGTTGATACGCTTCTGCTCATCTCCTCCCAGATCTTCTTTCTCTCTTTCACGGGCATGAAGCCTGCCGAGGAATTTTTTGGCCTCCCCTCGTCAACTCTACAATACCTGATGAACCAAAAAAAAAAAAAAGATATAATAACAGGAAGTATCTGAAAGCAAATGTTAAACATCAATTTATATTTTAAAATATATTGTTTTTATTTTATGCTCTAATTTACATTCACTACTACATATAAAAGTAAATAAAAATAAAAGAGTATGAGGGACGCCAACAGTTAATTTATCAATCTTCAAGTGAGGGAAAAATTACTTTTTTCCTAAATGATTTTTTTGTGAAAAGCTTCAATATTTTAACCAGAAAGCATATATCTTCATCAACACGAAAGTTCTACGAATCTACGTGTATATCAATCTCTAAAAAGAAAGAAAAAAATTATTTTTTTATAAATACAAAGATAAGAAATCAATTTTTAGAAAAATAAAATTAAAATATTCATGTTTTAAATAAGAAGCCCATAAAAATATTAATAAATCAACAACTCACTTGAGAAAAACTAAAGAGAAAAATCAATATTTTAACAGAAAATATTAACAAAAAAAAACAAACAATTATTGAAAACAGCTAGGGACATTTTAAGGAAATAACATCTTGGAAGAAAGAAATCTCAATATTTTAACAACAAAAGATCATTGCTTTAAAAAAGCTGTTGTCACTTTAATAATACATTTGTTATTGTACTATTCTTTGGCTGTATTTTTACATGCATAGTTGTAAATAACAAATATTAGGTAAATGAACATTTAAAAAAATTAACAAGGACTTCAAAGAGGAAAATAGCAATATTTTAACACCAAATGTCAATGTTTAAAGAGAATACTATATATTATTTAAGAGAAAAACAATAATACTTTGAGGTATTTTCTATATATTTCTAACAAAAACAATATTTTATTAGTAAAAGGAGGTTTCAAGAAAACATTCTTTGGCAAGCAATGAGTTGTGAATTTTAGTCAATTAAATTCTTACACTTTTATCATGAATTAGTTCTGAGCTATTCACAAAAAGTGAGTTACCTCGGCCTGCAGGTGTCGGCTACAACATCGGGTAGGAAGCCAGCCTGTGGTGACAGACATCCTTCGCTCTGGGCCCTCCTCAGGGTGCATGTGATGCCCAAGATGTCCAGATATGGCAGGGAGGTGAGTGGTGTCTGCCTTAGTAGCTCTGCAGCCAGGCACTTCACCCATCGCCAATACTCCTCCTCTCTCTCGGCCTATGGAGAGCAACTGGCTAATTAAACACTAACATAATCATAATAATCATAGTTGGCCTTAATACATCACAAGAACATAAAAATTAAATGCACAGTGTAAATTCCTAAAATTCTGTCAAAAATTATCCAACCAAATCCCTTAGCAAGATCACTTTCAAATATCTATATAAATAAGTCTATATTGTGAATACTGTATGGATGAGATAAATTTTCATCGTTATACATTACCAAATAAGGGCAGAGTGAAATTTTCTTCAAATAATGATTTACAATAAAAAAATAGGCAAAATATGATCCCGATTGAAAGTACATATGTCTCGACATTTACTCAAATAAAAAGTTCTTTAAATTGGCAGTTATTTATATAGCCACCTTTATTGGAAGTTTACCTTCGGAAGGAGATTCGCGGTAGGGAAGTTGGTTCAATATTCATTTTTTAGAATACATAGATCTGGTCAGAGTTAGATAAATTTCGCATCTTCAGACTATATGCTACTCACCCTAAATACTAGAGAGTACTCTTGGCCCAACAGCTTGAAGGTGAGCCAGCCCGCAGAGATAAGGTGCATGCCTCGCAGCGCTATCCTGGTGTGTGGTCTCTGGGTCCCATGCAGCTCTAAGCACCCGCCCTGCACTTTGCAGTATCTCCTTCCGACACCGACAACTTCGAGGTGTCCTGCGAACAGTAAGTATATTTAGCTCCCTGTGTCATCAAACTATATAGAATTTTATTTTCAGAGAGATAATATAACATTTTGGCATTCCATACAATTAGAAAAAAACTAAGCCTAATTAACGAATCTTAGTTGTGTGTAAAACTTAAGTTTAGGTTAATTGTCAAGAGTTTTATAATGCTTGCTTTATATATAATATTTATAATCTTGCTAAGAACATGTAGAAGGGTCTTGAGAACTGTATACCTGCCTGGTGACTTCATGGAAGTCACTAATGGTTCCTGTTATTTTTTAGGTAAGTGACCCTCCAAAACCTCCCTACTTCCCAGAATCTTATTCTTTTCTTATACATATATGTCTCAGCTTTAGCCTCAGACACCACTTGTCCCTTGGCATTCCACCCATTATTTATTAACTTCCACCCAGTATGTATTAACGTAACTCTTAATATTTGTATATACCAGTGTTTTGTTTGTACTTCTTAATAAAGCTTTTCTTTCTTTTCTTTTAAAAGACTCTCCTATACAAAGATTATTTAACTTTAGATCAAGTAAACCTTCATACATATTATTGATAAAGGTGTTGATATCTTCAATCGTCAACCCCTCCTGTTATTTTTTAGGTAAGCAACCCTCCAAAACCTCCCTACTTCCCCGAATCTTATTCTTTTCTTATACATATATGTCTCAGCTTTAGCCTCAGACACCACTCATCCCTAGGCATTCCACCCAGTACGTAGAAATGAAACTCTGCATATTTGTACATACCAGAGTTTTGATTGTACTTCATAATAAAGCTTTTCTTTTAAAAGACTCTCCTATACAAAGATTATTTAACTGAGTATGAAGTCTTCCACTGTTTAAACAGCTCAGAAGCTATTTAAAATACAATTTTCCAATCATTTCTTAAAGAGTCAGAGCAAATTAATAACAGTGATGATATAAGGAATTCAAAAATTTCCAAATAAATCGTGTTCTACATTTAAATGGTTTTTTTTTTTTTTTTCAATATGCATTGATGTGTTAGATTTGAAGAGATGGTATAATTTTAAATAACACCAATGTTCGTTTCACGTAAAGTTCTTCTTTAATTGGGGAGTGCTTTCAATTGCCCATGTCTGTAAGCCTCAGGCACTACACCAGCGACCAGTTCACCACTACAACCTAAGGAGAACATTTATTTGAGCCAATGTTATAAATCTTAAGTCCAGGAGATACGTTATAAAACTTAAAATACGTTTTATAGCAGGGCTTGTCGACACACCGTCACGTAGGTGTACAGGCCGTCCGTCAAAATTTCCAACAGACTGAATTAATTTTCCGACAGCTAACTTAGTACATACATACTGGCAGACAGTCAGACGAAAGTAGAACATCTCCTTCCTTCAGGTTCGTGACTAGTAATAAGAATAATCAATAAAATGTCATCTTCACTACTTTTTCGTTTCGTAACGAAAACCTTAATTACGTGATACTTCTCACTTGACTTTTTTTTTTTGTTTATATAATATTTAAGGGCCTTATTTATTCCAACTTAAGACTAAAAAGGAGAAAGTATCTACAGATTACTAGGAAGAGATACAAAAACACTACTAATTTTATTATAAATGTCGAAACGTCATTATTATTTTCATTGCCAAAGTTTTTCTCTGGCGTATTTACAGTTGAACTTCAATTACTAAATGAACAGATTTGTGCCTTCCCACAGTTTATGGTTAATAACACAAATGATTCCAATGGTTCAAACTATCATCTATCAAATAATTTAAGTAGAATATTAAAAATACATTCACATTTACACTTTCAATTAAAACATAAATTAAACGTTAAAACCTTATGAGTATGTAGTTAAAATCACTAAAAATAAACCTAAGAGTTAAAAATATTAATCCAACTTTAAAAGCAATGAAATGTTTTTCCCACACACCAGACTAAAAAACTTAATAGCATTAATGCTTCTACGGCTGCTACACTGAGACTGGATTTGTGAATAATTAGTGCTGGCTTGCATACAAGAGACTTATCTTGAAACGCAAACTTCATTGCAGAACATTTTCGAATCGATTTTTATTTCAGTTTCTTAGATCTTTTTTAATAGTTTTTGGCAGTTAGCACTATATTTAGGAGACTTGCGGGCTTCTCTATGGCCTTCAGTACTTACTTTTATGGGCAAATGCTCTCTTGTAGTTTACTATAAGTCCTGCCCACGTACGTGGCACCACATTCGAGTATGTAGCCCCCCTGGACAGGATTTGAAATAAACCTTTTGTCGGGTCGTCACGAGGGGGGTGCCTACTTACCCTAGCCCTGGTGACGAAGTGAGGGTTGATTAGGCTATGGCCTGGACAATTGTTTCATGACGGGTCTTACTATCTGACTTCATATTTGACAGGTATGTGCCCTGACAATGCACTATGTTCAGGAGAAGAGTTATAGGGTAGGTAGTTTGTGTGGTATTGGAATGACCACGAATTCACACTCGGTATCTGAGAGTAGGCGAAATCCGTCCGGATCCCAAAGGCGAGTGTGAACCGGAGAGAGCCAGACTGGATTGCCGTGGGAGATACTACTAGGTAAATTTTTAGGGCCACGACAACCGTTGTCCGTGAGGGAGAGTCTCTCCCAAGGAGCTGCTAGTTTTAGCGAGGCGAAGGCAGAGAATCCCACTAGGAAAGTGTGGGGTCTGACGAGGCCGGACTAAAACATAGTGAGGTTAGGATGAGAGGTCCTGTCCGGGTGGCTTTACTACCTGCTCCGGGTAGAGGGTGAGGGTTTCCAGCCTCTAACTAGTTTGCAGCTGCGTCTTTTATTGTTTACAACATTTACAATGACTTATGGTTTGGTAATGTTATTTACATTTGTTTACATTAATTTACAACATATATACAATAGAGTATAGGGGGCTTTATTTATCTTATGTAGTTAGCGGTCGCTACACCTTTGAAAACGTCTGTGTTATATAAAACATATATACACTGCGGACAGACACGGAACCATTTATTTAATAATCCCGAAGCTTTAGTAATGGCCGAGAATATGTTTGTTCCTAGTTGCGATAAAAAATTATATTTTTAGAGGAGATAAAAGTTGCTTCCTCGCAACAGAGGGGCTGGCTATCGCTGTTTCTTCCTTTTCTATTTCGAAGGATTCGCCACTTGGCGATAACGTCCTCTTTGTGCTGGAAACACGAATAGTTATTTTAAACGTAGTACGTCAGGCGAAAGTCCATTTTATAAATTATTAAAAACGTTTCACTAACAAAAAGTTCACTTCGAAGTTGATACACTTAACACGGCGGCGTATAGTATTCAGTGATAGTGTGCCCCTGACACTGGTGGGGATGCGGGCCTGCGTATTGAGCTGCTTACTGACTTCCATGGCTCAACAATCCATGGCGGGCCATGACCTACTCAATGAATTTCCTCCTTACAGTTCTGTCTAGTATGCAGCCGCTCTCCAGTTCCACAGAAAACAAACTTATTTTCGCTCCCATAGGACATTTTGGGGGATACCTAATTTTTGAAGTGCGCCGAATCCGAAACCAGAAAAAAAATTTCAGGCACCATTTTGAGCAAAGTAAGGTTACAGCAGAAAAAACGAAAAATTTGCAAATCGCATGTTTATTGTTTCGTGTGACTTTTTTTTACGCTTAAATGAACTTGAACTAAGGTATCCTCCAGCATTTTCTCATTCCATTTTCCACTACACCTGTTCTGTTCACCAAACATTCCGGCTGTATTGTGATGGAGGGGTTCTCCGTGTTCATCTGAAACTGTTCCAAGGTTGGAAGGGTGAATTTTAAGTAACAAATTTCAACACGTTTTCGAATGAGGTCCAAGCTTTTGTTTAAGTCAATTTTTTTTTAAACTTTCTTCCATTGTAGATTACTTGAAAAAGGGCCGTGTTTGTGGCCCGACGAATACCCCCTCTTTAATCTTAGCATGGCTCAATTTAAGTACCTTCTCCTTTCTTGCCCTTAGAACAAAAGAGACCTCCAAAGGGATCAGATGTGTCGTCATAAACTTCTCCCTTCGTTTAGGATTCTAACCTTTTTATTACACTAGAAACATTTTACTCAATTAAAACCATTTCATGAATTGTTAATAACATTCCATAAGTAGTAGCTACTAGACTTTCATTTTCTCTAGATTTTCAGAATAACGAATACCCATTGGATTAACTTGAACGAATGAAAAAAACAAATATATTTTTTTATTATCAATTTTAACTAGTTTTTATTATTATAGTTCATTAAAATCCCAACAGATACTGCTTATTAACAATCAAGTCTTCGAGATCATTAATTTGTTAACCTATTTTGAGACAGAGGAATATTTATTTTTGTTTACCGAGTAATTAATTAGTGACACTTTATTATTTTTCAGGGGATTGCTTTTATTTGTTTTAGCAACGATCTTAAGTTTTATAATGCTTGCTTTATATATAATATTTATAATCTTGCTAAGAACAAGTAGAAGGGGCCCGAGCAGAACTGTATACCTGCCTCGTGACTTCATGGAAGTCACTGATGGTTCCCTGTTATTTTTAAGTAAGCAACCTCCAAGACCTCCCTCCCTGCTTCCCAGAATCTTATCCTTTTCTTATACATATATGTCTCAGCTTTAGCCTCTCGTCCCTTGGCATTCCACCCAGTATGTATTAACTTAACTCTTAATATTTGTATATACCAGTGTTTTGTTTGTACTTCTTAATAAAGCTTTTCTTTCTTTTCTTTTAAAAGACCAAGTAAGCCTTCATACATATTATTGATAAAGGTGTTGATATCTTCAATTGTCTACCCCAATCAACATGTTTAAAAAAATACTTCATTTTTAATTGTAATTGATTAATGTCTTCAGTTATATTGATTAATTTTCGCCATTATATGTAACTATTGTGCGAAATATCTATATGAAACATAACTCGAGTTAAACAAAGCGAGTTCCTTACAGGTTTACTTCCGGTTTGTTACTAAGAACACATTCTACTTCCAATGAAGTACGAAAAGAAATCCCGTTTTATACAGGCTGCTACAAACAACCCCATTCATGCTAGATACTAATTAGTAAATTGAATTCAAAAATATCCAAGCTTGTATGCACAGAAGTAGTCACTCAAATAATGTCTAAAGAAGGTAAAATATAACCGGCTTGAGTTGCAGGACTACCGGATCTAGACTACAGCCAGTACTTCAACTCTCTTTAGCCTTGCTCTTCAAGTACTTGGCCATGAATGGGATCCATTCACTGAGCCTGGGTCAGCTTATCTCTTCTATCCCTTACTATATGTAACAGGGATCAACTATTTATACAGGGCTCAACCGTCGGGCAAACGTTGAATATAATCAGACGCAATCAAAAGAAAAGGGTAATAGATCTAGGGAGAAATAGCTCCAAAGGGAAAACTAAGTCAACTAAAGTCCATTTATCTTACATTTATAAGATTCTTATTCTTGTGCAAATAAAGTGTTTCCAAACGTGTCAATTACAGAAAAATGAGATCACAGCGCGGCAACGATATCAAAGATTCCGAAGTCGCGATGAAGGTAAAAAAAAAACAGATTCAAATTGCTATGCTGATCACAACGTAGAAACTCAAATAAGACTCACTCGATAACTTTGAATATTTTCCTTTCCACTTAACCAACACTGTTTTTATAATTTTCATAACACAACAACTTTATTATGATAAAATTACAATCTGCCTCATTGGGCTATAAGTAATTGTGATAAATGATCTCATTCATGCAGTGTTTACAAACAGCCCAGAGACCTCCCAATTCCACATGGTCGTCACCTTCCTCGCATGCGAAAGAGGAAGCGGAGTCCAGGGATGTCCCCCACGCTCCTCCGTCAGCCGCGTCACTGGATAAGAGCCAGAGGAGGCTGAACAAGAGCGTGAGAGCCGTATAATTAATAGTCCTGTTCACTGTATAATGGCTAGCGACAGTCAAGTAAAAAAATTTCAAATTCATTAGACTGTGATCACACAACAGGAATAACTACCATTAAAATAATACAGAAACTTGAGCGTTATTCATTCATACTCAGCATATGTTTAAGCATTGAATGAAATGGAGGAGAAATGGGCACATTTTACATTCTACATAACTGCACATTAAATTAAATTTCTGTTAAACTTTATTTACAGTGAAAAAGGCAAAAATTATTGCCAAAATGAGCACCGGAATAAATAAAATTACCGGATAATTTCATTTTACATTTTAAAGCTGTTTGTTTTATTAGATTTTTAAAAATATTTATCAGAGTTTGGTTACATTTTTACCGACTTACTGATTGTTGCAGTACAATGAATTTTCACTGATTTATAAAATTTATTAATTTTTCCACTAACCAATTCATATTACCAATGTTATGAGTTATTGTAATGAGGTTTTGCACTTGGAGGTTTCAAAATATATCTATGTTATATATACTTGTGATTTCACAATCTTAGTCCAGATACACCAAGGAAAGAAATATGGCAAGACATTTATGGAAATTAATTTTCATACTGTTAATACTAACACAGACGCTCGCGAGCGCACACAATGTGCGCAATGTTGCACTTGCATAAAAAGCTCTCTTGGGTATAACACTTGAAGGTGGCCTTCATAGATTAGGTAAAACAGGAGTAATTCCTGAAAATGTTCTGTCGGTGGCTGAATAATGTCAAGATGGATTTTGGTGTCAGTGCATGATGAGTGTTTGCTCATAGGTTCTACGCTGGTGAATGAAAGCGTACACTATATCACCCTAGAGTAAAGAGATTTCAATTGACGAAGCGAATGCTATAATTTTGGTATGAAATGTATTTGTTTTTGCATTACTTTATATCGCCAGCCACTAAATAAATTCGACGGTTTGCTTATTAGAACGGCACTGGGCAGAAAAATGTCATAATAGTAATCAAGAATCGATAAAACATAGACATACTCGAATATACACAGACTACCTAACACAAACTCCTGTTTCGAACAATTATTGAAAATTCAACGAGTTCACAGCGTAGGGCAGGAAGAAATTTTGACACTAAGTTAAACTAGAAATTATTTTGTACCACTTGTCTTCCCCGCATTTATGCGTGCATGGTAGACCAGGCGTACAAGCGCACATAAACATTAATTCTCTAGCAACTGTGTGAGAATTATAACGACTCCCGGCTTTCCCTCGTGTTTTATCTTTGGACAACAGAACATCTATTTTCTGAAACAAAGCCCTGTAACGAAACGAAAGTAGCTTCACATATTAATTCTAAATCCCTCCACAACGCAAATAGAACGGCTTTTACATGTCGTATATCACGAACGGGGGAAAGTTGAGTTCATAACGGAACACTTAGGACAGAGCTATGGAGCGAAAAATTGTAACAACTCAGTAGCATGCGATATGAAAACGTGTCGTATTCCGGCAAGGAACCGGCTCATTTGGTAATGAAGGCGCCCAAATACTAGTTGACCCAAAGCTAAAGTTCGTTTTTAATATTGCAATCAAATCTTTATTGTGATAAAATTACAAGCTGTCTCATTGGACAATAAGTAATTGTGTTCAATGTTCTTATTCATACCATATTTACAACTCGCTTATTTAAACAGAATTTACAAACAACTCAGAGACCTCCCAAATCCACATTTCGTTGTCACCTCCCTCGCATGGGAAAGGAGTTTTGGGACAGACACTGAGGACATGATTGAAGAAAGTAGCCATTGCCAGGACTCCCACTGTCACATATGACGCAGGTCACTATATAGTTCGTAATAAAAAAAATCGATTTAAATCAGCCGTAACTTCATTATATATATCATTACTATTGATATACCCAGTTTTTAAAGTCAAAAATCCTTTTACGTTAATCATACTCAATTTGTCCTCACATCAAATTCCATCACAAAATAATCAAAAGGTTAAATCTTAAATAGATTATGAGCACTGTCTCGAGGCAGCTTAAAAATCGACGATAAGGAAGTCAGATAAAACAAAAACGTACACGACATAACTTTGGGCGTTGTCGATTATAAATTTAAAATTTCAGACAGAACGGACGATTTTTACGGACGCTATCGTAGAACACAAAAATACGAAAAATCATTGCCATGTTTAAAATTAGACTCACTTGGGGCTCATCAGTAATTATTTATAAAGTTTTAATGACTGTGTTTTATAAGTAAATATGTTTGAACCTGTGTACTTTAGTTACTACGACGACCGGCGGGGAACATCCTTGGAAGTTGGATCGGCTTAAATATCCAACTTTTCACTTAAGGTAGTTGACAAGTGACGTTTTAATTACTCGGTCGATACAGCTGAACCTTCCGTCACATTATTTCATTATCACCGTTCACAAGTTTTCCTCCAAACACCACCGTTTTTCAATATATAGCATAAAGTTAAATAATTTGTTTCATTTCTGTTTAAATCTAAATAGGACAGATTAAATATGGTTCATACAACAATCCGAATTGTATTTGTGATGGAACTTAGCAGAGCAGTTCACATTACATGTGTACATTTCTGAACGGACCAAATTAATTACTAAAATTATACTGATGAAGGGAATATGGCCGCTACTTGACTGAACAAATTCAGAGCCAACTTGAACAGATTCATTGACCACACAAAACTGACCTGGTACAGATATGCGTTATACAGCACACTAGAAGGCAATTATATAGTGTTTAAAATGATCATTTGTTTTAGTTATTCTCTTGATTTATAATTTAAAAATTGTATAATTATTTCTTTATTAATGCATATCTGAATCGATACATGTAGTGTCTTCGTTGAAAGTAGTTTGAAGCTGTTTACACAGCGACTACAGTTACTGTTGAAACTTCAATTTAAACCAATCGATAGTTAAATAATCTTTGTAGAGGAGAGTCTTTTAAAAAAAAAGAAAGAAAAGCTTTATTATGAAGTAGTACAAGCAAAACACTGGCATATACAAATATTAAGAGTTACGTTACTACATACTGGGTGGAATGTGTGGGAACAAGTGGGGTCTGGGGCTAAAGCTGAGACATATAAGTATAAGAAAAGGGTAGTTCTGGGAATAGGAAGGGAGGTCATGAAGGGATGGGGTTGCTTACATAAAAATAACAGGAACCATCAGTAACTTCCATGAAATCACGAGGCAGGTATACAGTAGAAGGGGCATGATTCTACTTTTAGCATTATAATATTCTTAGCATTATATAATTGAAGATAGATACAAGCAACCTTCAATCTTCTCCAGAATTCGCCAGTAATTTACCATAAAAACTTATATTTTATAATACCGATGCACTAACGTCATAAAGTGGGTGGGTGTCACTCATCCGGTTTAACGCCTGTAACATCAAATACTGCAATTTTATAATTGAGAGATCAAATTACTACTCTCGCCTTTTTAAATACGATTAGCAGAGGACATCACTAAAACGCTCTTAATAAACCATGTTTTTCTGAGAATTATGATGATGTTTACTTTATGGTAGTCGCATCATCGTTCCATCCGATGAGCTGTATAAAAAATAAATCATTGCAAAATTCTGTAGCTTAAATGGTTCAAAAGCCACGGTTTGCCTTTTGCTGGCCTATATTCGATTGCTAATTGAACTAACTTAACCAGCCCTGACTAAACGGTAGCTCTCCCAGCCATATTCAATTATCCCAATGGTAAATTCGTTAGTCAGGGACGGATCGTACCGTTTCGGAACAAAGTTATAGGAATCACGGATTCAACCGGCGAAAATTAACCAGCCTGCCTAATTCCATGCCAAGGCGAATTTCGGGCTTGGCTGGCACGACCTTTATTTTTATGTTTCATATCAACACTTTCAATTTTTATAAATTTAAAAAAGATACTTACATCATCGGTTAAATAATCTTTGTAGAGGAGAGTCTTTTAAAAGAATAGAAAGAAAAACTTTATTATGAAGAACAAGCAAAACACTGGTATATAGAAATATTAAGAGTTACGTTACTGCGTACTGTGTGGATTGACTAGGGACGAGTGGGGTCTTGGGTTTTTTTTTCTAAACCCCTTTTTATTTAACATTTTTTACAAACAGATGATCACATACAATTAACAATATTTACAAAATTTCTCCTCGTGCTGCATACACAGATGCATTTGAAGGAGGAACATTCCCTTTTGAAGTTAAAAGTATAGAAACAAAATAAACAGGACTAGGTGATGGGCTCACCTTCGGATTAAGGGTCTTTTTTCTTTTTTTTTTTTCAAAACCTCTTTATTATTTACAATGAACAAAAAATTATTGGATTAAAATTAGCTCCTCGTACTGCATACAAACCTAGAACCTAAGACTACAGCGTTCCTCCCATCGATGAGGGAACGGAGCGGGGGTTATCGTGTTACCCGTAACACCGGGTTTGTCAAGTATTGCAGGGAGTCCAAAAATTTGATATGTCTACGTTGGATGAATTAAGGGTCTAGTGCTATAGCTGAGACATAGATGTATAAGAAAAGGATAAGATTCTGGGAAGTGGGAAGGTCTTGGAGGGATGCGGTTGCTTACTTAAAAATAACAGGAACCATCAGTGACTTCCATGAAGTCACGAGGCAGGTATACAGTTCAGCTCAAGCCCCTTCTACTTGTTCTTAACATTATCTTAGCATTATACAACTATTGAAAACATCTATGAAGGTAATCCGGTGTCTGCGCTTGCTTTAATAACTACTGGCCTTTCGTTACTTTTTCTGACTAAGGAATAGGTCACAGAGTTGAGTCATTAAACTGAAAATCTAGTTTCTTTTGCACTTGCCTCGAGCTACCACTTGAATCGAATAGATATTGTTAGAAACGGAATGGAAGTGTTACGCAGCTGAAATTGGCTCATTGTGCCATACCCGGTTTTAGTCCGTTCTTCCCTGAAATAAACAGTTCTAAACACAAAGCTATTTCCCCCTAGTCCAGAATACACATACATCTCTCCTCGAGTATACACCCAGGATATGTTTGCTACCCACTTGCAATAATACGGTATAAATACGTTTTGCCACTCATCGGTTTAAAATTTACAAACAAAAAGGATATTAACAGCATTCCTGTTTTTTTTTAAACATGAGATAAATCTATACTGTTCACATAACTTTTGGGATGTGAAGAATAACTGGGTCGACTGTTATTTTTAAAGTACAATCTTATTAATCCTTAACCCAACTGAATTTGATACGTGGAGGAGTATTGAGAAATCTACGATTTTTAATTCGTCATCGGACCAGGCCACCTTAGGGGACCAGTCCTCACTCAATGTCTGAGCAAACGTCATAAAAAAACAAAAAACAAGCACGATCTTCAATCCATCAAACACGAATGAGAATGTTGTAGTTAAAAAACTAACAATGCAAACCTGTACCTGCTTCCAAATATTTAGGCAATTCTCCAGGGACAAGTTGAGGCATCGTCACAAAAACAACCCAATTCTCAAAGCAGGACCAAAACCGTGTTTAGCGAATGTAAAAAGAAACAGAACTTTTGACGGAATAACGAACTCAAAAAAGTATTTAGATAAATAGGAATCAATGGGATCAAAAAGGACGCCATAGAAAACCCACTATTTTCTTGAACGCCCTATTCTATCCCTTAAAGGTCCCTAAACATCATGGATCTCCTCCAAAAGATGAAGATAAGTTGCATCTTGGAGCCATGGTTGCTTGGATGCTGCAAGCTTGGAGGCAGTGAAGAAATGTAGAACCGATTTTTTCAGAGCCAAAATGTGAGGTAACATTAATCTTGACCTTGATACCCCCCCTTGTTAGTATTTCACATTTGGGCTGTTCAAAGTCTAAAGTGAGTTTTAACGTCACTACTTATTAGAGGGGCGGACCACGCTACCTTGATAGGATAGTTTCCTATAAGCTGACAGGTCCCATCATACCCCCTGAACAGAAGGCTTAGTCTTGTGTCAGAAACTGTGGAATATTATCTGACAGTGTAGAGATATTATACCCAATATAGCCATCTTAGAAATGGTTACAAAAGGATCAGTTACTTCCTACTTGTACCATCAACCTACTTTTTTGTTTTCCCATTTTCCTTAAACTACTTCCCGTTTATACGTATCTTCCGTTCTGGCGTTATGATAGTCTAAAGGAGCGTTCCATAAATTTCAGAATATTCCTCTATAACTATCATTCATTGAGAATATTTACTAATATAAAAGGAAATAAGCAATAAATTACGAATAGCTAACATTGAGCCCAGTTATACCTGATCGACTCAAGGCCACTGTAAATAACTGTGCTTGAGAATACTGAGTGAGAAAGGCCTGAATTTTCCTGGTTCGTTTCTCGGGCACGTTGAACCCTATGACATTTAGGCACACGATCAAGTCTTCCTCAATCCGTTAAATTCTGAACTGTTCCACATCAATTTAACGTACAACAGAGAAACTGAATTCCACAGTTTCCTCATTCTCTGAACATATCTGTCCTGTTACTCATATCCTCACAATTGCGAAGTGATTAACTGCAATCAGTTAAGCATAAATATATATCTACTGGAATAATTAAACATAAGATTAAAAATTATTACATTAACAGTAGTTGCCATTTTGCCATAATGCATTCATGAGTCAAGGATCAATTAAATTAAACTGTGTCGAAAAATTGAGTTGTGTGAATCGAAAAATCGGGTGAATGAAGTATTCGACCAAATCCACGGATACGGAATCAAAAGATCAAAAACTCTTGGAATAAAATGAGTTCCAAAATGACCATAAGCTGTTTCGTTTGAAAGGAACCCAAATATGCATAGATACCTTAAGTATTCAAGGCGTTTTTCTCAAAAATTGCTGGAATCACAGGAGTTGAACTCAACTAAATATCAAATAAAAAGTTAATTAATTTCAATTAGTACAAATTTAACTTAAAATAATTAATTACTTTTAACTCGATCAGGTGAGTTGGTGTCCTACTTATATCCCTCGTAGTATACAGATTTTTAATCCAAAGCCTACATCACCTGTTTCGTTTCTCACAAAAAAATCACCTATTTATGAAGTTTTTCTTAGTTTTAAAAAGCCTTCGTGCTAAATAGAAATTACGGAACAATGAATCACTGTGGTAGGAGACATCACTATCAGTATTAGGAATCTCTCCATATAATTTAGATTAACGTTTGTATATTCTACAAAAGTAAGTGTCAAACCTGAATAATTTTTTAAAGCGGACACGAAATAACCAGTTTTTTGTAAGTTGAGAGCCTGGTTATTGTTCAAAATGGAGCTTCGGTACCAGAATTCATGTAATAGTTGTCACGACTAAAATGGTATTCCAAATGAACCCTGCGGTGTTATTAAAGTGCTCTTTCCTGATCACAATTACCATTTAACTGGATGTATTTTCGGGATATCGGTCGGGTTAGATGTATGAAACCAAGATGACAGAAAGGTTTTCATCAAAACGTCTTTTCAGCATACTATGAGCGTCTATAAGATGAAGATCAGATGGTAGAAATTGTCAATATACATTTGATGAAAACCTAACATAATTCTTTCATAAGCTTAAGTCAATCTCTCAACACCCACATCAAATCTAATTTCACGCCCAACAAATAACAATGCCATCATTTTAAATGACATGTACAGAAAAAAACCCAGCTTTATTTAAACTACACACGGCACTGAAGAAAGGGAAAGAGTTTATCATTACAAGCGCTATTTTAAGATGTCAGAAAGACTCGAGACTACAAATTAAGAAAGTTTGAACGGGCAGTGTCCAGCAGGAACCCAGTGGAAAAAAACAATTCCGGTCACGTACAATTTTGTTTTTTTCATCAGTAGGCCTGGGAAAGTGGAGCAGATTTAAAACTGGTCTAAGAGATAGACATATTACTATAACTCGTAATATAATTACTCTTAAACATTAATTTATTTGGGGAAATTTTTCAAACATTTTTTTCGTTCAGGAATACGTGATTAAGTGACAGAGGTAGACAACCAGCTTATATGCGCGACCTTGGCGTGGACAGGACAGATGTCCGCTTCTTCAGGTTTGAAGTTTTTTTTTGTTTTCTTTTTATGTTTCTTTCCTGTTTATAATCTTGAAAGTTGAAGTTGTTCAATGATATTCAGTTTACTGTATAGTTCGAATTATTATGTGGTTATTATAGTCAAGACTTGATATTTACAATGAGACTCATATTTACACGAGTGTGTTAGCACCGTCTCTCTCTAAACAAAACTTTCAAGAATCAGATTAATTCTTGACTGTTCTCGTTTTAAGTTGGCTTTTGAATTCTATGGAAATCGTAGCTTTCTTATTTACATTTTTTTTTACTTTGTTTTAAAATGATTGAATGTAAAAAACAAAAAACAATGGATTTTTGAAAGTGTGGATTTCAGTGTTCTCGCATTGATTGCGTTTAAAATTTTTAAAAAGTATGTCATCACGTTAATATTGAAATGTATATTAATAAATATACATATACAATACAATAATATTAATTTTTTTTAATTAATAATAATAGGCATGCTATAGTATTATTTATTCTACGTAGAAAAACAATTCTAACGATGAATGATAACCTTATTGAACTCTCGGAACAAAGACAGAAAATGATGTTCCAAAAAAATTTTTTTTTTCGTCAGCAAGGACACTAGGACATCGTAAAATATTTGTCAAACCGGTATCTGCAAAAAGCCGACAACGGTAGCCTCCCCTTGTGCGCAGCTGATATACAATCGAAGAAAATTCACCGTCAAAAAAAAAAGATTTTTTGTTTTCACAATGCGCAATGTAGGTTAATAAAGCAGAACTACTTTAGGAAGCAACGGACTTCCTGCAGCATTGTACAGTTATGGAGTTACTTTGCATGTAAGACATATACGTATGGCAGGATACGAGAAGACAGCTAAAATACCTGGACGTAAGGGAGCATTAATGACTTTCTAAGTTATTATTTTTTGTGTTAGCAACAGTATCGCATAATGCATATTAATATACATCAGGGATATTAATCACACATACGTACAATGTGTCCTCCGGCCAGCTCTGCTGTACGGTGCCCCGCTATTTACCCACTTGACTGACAATACAACCAAATGTCTCCAACACTTCCAGAATGGGATCATTCGAAAAGTGGTACGACATACCTCTTTCGAGAGGTTGAAGAACGCTGACCTGCACCCGTTGCTTGGTGTGTCGTCGGTGGGTGAGTTCATCCGACGGAGACACATCAGGTTTTTTTTACTCGTTGCAGCACCAAACCAACCCAGTGTTTAACACTATGACCCCACCACCCTTCCCACATCGATGGAAACAGACTGTCGGGGGAAAATTAGGTTAAGAATTAGTATGTAAGTTATATTAGTTTAAAGTTTGATCAATAAGGTGAACTCATCACCTTTATTAGAGTCAGTTCAGCCCAGTCACATACATGTGTATCATTATACTTGTTTATTCCATTATATAATTTTTATAAAATAACAAAACCTGTATATAATGTAGCGACGCTACAATAATACAATAGTAATTTGTAAATAGATTCGCCTGAGGATCTATAATTGTATATAATTATCTGTAAATTTAAAGGGGCAATGAAGCAAAAAAAAAAAAAATCATTTATACCTATGAACAATTCACATACATACTACATGTACAAACTGGTGGAAGGGCCGGAAGTAGAGCCGTCTACCTCTCCTTCCGTTTCTCGCTGTCATGCGAAGACCAGCGAGAGCACGAGATAGCCACAGACGCTCAGGAAATGAGTGGGGATAATGTCCAGTTCGAGGACCCAATGGCATACATATATAATTAAAATGTATCGCGAGGCCACTTTAGGTGACTAGGAGGACGAGTGTTACTGGATAAGGAGTTGAAAAGAGGATTGTATGAGCCGGTAGGCATTGAATTTGGAAAACCTCTTGTGGGTACAAGGTCGAGGGCAGTTAGGACTTGGCTATGAATATGAAGGGGTTAGTTAGTAATGTAAAATGAGAGAGCGTTGACAAAAGTTATTTCGTGAGTAAATTGTTGGAAGGGAGCCCCTCCCCCTACCTCTCCGAACGTTTCGTCATATGGGGAAGGCCAGAGAGATAGCAAGAGAGAAATATTATTATTTACAACTATTTATTTGGATAACTGACGAACCTGTAATATTTTGCTAATAATATGTCAGTATTATTTTTAATTTTAGCATCTCTGGTACATCAAGTAGGACTTCCAAGCAAAATATCATCCTTCTATAAAAAAACAGGGGTAAATTGCGAACTCATCTTAATGACTTTTTGTGACTATGGTGTGTTAAAGTATAAACAAACGAGTCATATTATCCATCAAGAAGTCGTGATCTTCAATATGGAATTCTATTCAATGTAAGCACGTATTTATTTATTTCTATAAATAAGGACCCATCATTATTTTTGATGAGGCTGCTTTTATTTTTAGAATCACCGTATCATCAAATGCAATTACCACGAGCATTATCCCTATAAAAAAACACTTCTTCAGTTAATGGTGCTAACAACAGTTGCAATGACTTTTAGTAAATATAGTTAAAAAACGAAACCATAAATTACATATCGTCAATCAAGACGTTTTTTAAATTCATTTATTTAGTTAGGATATTCAATTTAATGAAATACATATGTTTAATAACGTACAAATGAATAGAATTGAATCACGGCTTTTCAACTATGTTGAATGGGAGATTCAAATAGACCAGCCAGACATGTGTCCGGCAGACGTGTCGAAGCATAAATACTTGGGGCTTTAAAAAAACAAAAAAAGCAGACAAAGAAACCGTGAAAAGTTAAAAGCAGGCTAATCAAGGAAAAGCCCATAACCGCGGATAAAGAACTTATGAGTGAAGAAAAGAGAAGAGAAAGTGAAGCTACACGAATATTAGGAACGATGAGCCTAATAGACGTGCGAGTTCTTCAGTCTGCAAAAAAAAATGCTTCTTTAACTTCTACGGTCTGATTCTTCCAGTCGAGAACAATTTTCTTACGGTTATAAAAGTAAAGCACGTAATACGACATACAAGCATCAGTCCGTAATTTGCCAGTATATCTATTCAATAGTTATGTTATATCTCAGGGAGTATTGGGCCAAAAAAGCAGAAACTATTTTACGGGATGGTAAATCCTTATCATTCACTTGCAATAATAACACACAGAATAAATATTAGGGTACTTTAATTATGGTCAGTGTAATAAAAATTCCTTAGGTAATCGGAAGGTCATAGGTTAGCACTGTGCGATTTCTATAAACAAACCTACACGATTGTCGTATTCAACTCAAAGTAAATCTTAATAAAATCGAAATTTGTATCTTTTTCTACAGACTTAATTGCTCATTATCGTTCTAGAAATGATCTTGGTTCGCTGACTAACATCAAAAACATTAGAAAATTCTTTTATCTCATTGATGGCGCACTTTGACAAATGTACCCAAGACTAGAAAATAATTATTTCCATAGTTGTAAAACGTTTTACCCGTCTTCGGGGAGCCGAAGAGCGAGGCCCAATACGAGTCGATCGTATTCCGCCTGTTCCGTACAGTCAATACTAGCGGCTAAAAATATACATGCACTAGTAATTTTCAATACGGTATAGACGGTGCTATTTAAACGTTTCTCGTTATTGTCCATTACCTTCCTACTGTAATTAATATAAATTTTTAGTTGCTCAAAAAGAAAAATTCTTTGATCATAATATAAGGAATCCTCTATAACCTATACACCGCTGATGTCCCCTCTACTCCCAATACCTTCTTGGCCACATTTGCAGATGACACTGCAGTCTTGTCATCCCACCCAGACCCCGACATAGCATCCCATAACCTTCAAAAACACCTTGACGAGATCGAGTATTGGTGCAATCAATGGCGGATCAAAGTTAATGAAGCAAAATGCTCCCACATTACCTTCACCCTTTGTCGCAAGTCTTGTCCACTAGTTTATTTTAATTCTATTCCTCTCCCTGTACCCGAGACAGTACGGTACTTAGGCTTCCATCTCGACAAACGACTGACCTGGAGCCCACATACGAGACTAAAAAGACAAGAACTAAACAGACGCTTTGGACAACTGTACAGACTACTTCAAAGGACATCCCATCTCCCATATCCCTCTCAATAGAAAATAAACTACTAATCTACAAAGTTATACGTAAGCCTATCAGGACATACGGAATAGAGCTATGGGGGACAGCAAAAAAGTCGAACATCAAGCGTATCCAATCCTTTCAATCAAAAGTCCTGAGAACAATAGTAAATGCTCCTTATTATGTCAGCAACAAAACCCTTCATAACGACCTTAACATACCCTACATTCTAGAACTCATCCCTTCCAAGTTTATGAAATTCCACAGTAGCCTTTCCAACCACCCTAATCCTGTAGCACAGTCATTGCACTGCGCCACTCATCCCTATAATCCTCCTCGGAGACTGAAACGGCAGTGGCCTCGTGACCTGCTATAAACGCGTGACAGTGGGAGTCCTGGCAATGGCCAGTTTCTCCAATCATGTCCTGAGCGTCTGTGGCTCTAGCGCTCTTGGTCAGCCTCCACTGGCTAGTATCCGGTGACGCGGCTGACAGAGGAGCGTGGGGGACTTCCCAAGACTCCGCCTTCTCTTCGCGGTGGATTTGGGGGGTCTCTGGGCTGTCTGTAAATATGGTATGAATGAGAGCATTTATCTTAATTACTTATTGCCTTATAAAAGGCAGATTGTAATTATAGCACAATAAAGGAATTTTAACTATAAAAAAAAATATATATATAAGGAAAGGTTGAGGCAACTGACCTTTTAATGAACTTGTTAATGGTTTCATTGAAAAAAAAATACTTTGCCTTAAAAAAAACACATTGGTTGGGAAACGTCCTGTCTTTTCGCAGAAATGAATGGAACCATTCCCTCGAAAAGTAGCCATACAAGGGCGCAACCAAAATAAAACCGAACAATTTTTGTACAAAGTGATTTCGTCCATTTAAAAAAACCAAAAAACAAACATGTGATCTCCTTCAAAGTACTCTCCAATGGAGTCAATACTGCTGTCCAATCTCTAATTCCACTATTACAAACATTTTTTAAATTCCTCCTTTGTAATGACTCAGTAGTTTTTGTCTTTACTTCTTCAACGTCCACAAAACTCTTTCCTTTCATGTCCCTTTTCATTCGGGAGAATAAAACCAAGTCGAAGGGGAGTATATCAGGAGAATAGGAAGGGCCACAGTGGTCATACCATTTGTGGTCAAAAATCGGCGCACAGTGGTTTGTGTGAGCGGGAGCGTTGTCGTGGCCACCCTTCTCATCCCCATCCCTTCTCATCTTTGCTTTAAATTCCCTGTATTGAACTTCAAGCCACTTCAGGTTTCTCCACAACGTCTTTTTTTCGACATTCCAGGCGATGTAAACGACTCAAACACTTTTTTTTTTCACAATATCATCATACATCTAGGCCGCTTTTAACGTTTCAAGAGTTTCTGTGCCAGTTTTCCCGAGTAAGAAGCAAAACTTCTCGGCCAGGCGCTGTTCACGCTAACCAGCTATCACAATAACGAAGAGCGCCCAAAACAACTGTCACAAATAAAATAACGCAAAATAATCCTGTTTATCATTGGAAAATTGATATGCCTTGTTGATTGTTATATATGATCAACAGAAACAATATTTATTACAAATACGTTAATTTGTTTTTTCAGACTGTGGAATCTGTTTACCATAGGTTGCCTGTAGGATTGTTTTGTTTACCATTCGTAATTTTAATCCTACGCACCTCGTATTATGACGGATCATTCAAGTTTAGGTAAGTGTGTATTTGTTCGTCAAGTTACAGAGAAATATTGTATTGTTATATATATATTTTTTTTAATGCCGAAATATTTAATGTTTTCTTTAATCGATATTCGAATTCATTAGACTCAAAAGTACATTCGAGGTGCACTTGACTGAAAGAAAAGCCAATTCCTTGCGGTTTGTAATGTGGGTAATGTGAAGCTGGAAAAAGAAAATCCTAAATAGTTTTCCTCTTAAAAAGTGCAGTTATTACGCCTGAGGTCCATTGGCACACCTATGGAAATTTGCTACCGATTCCTCTCAGCTTGAATTATTCACTTTAAAGAAAATTAAACTTTCTTCTACTAAGATAAGCCTGGGAAAGATACGAACTACAGAAGGAGATCTGGGTTGCGACAGCCGGCAACCCTGACAGCTTGCTAAACTGCTGAGGGGTTCGGCAAGATGTTTGCATGGGAACTGTTCTTGTTGGGAAAGTCGCGTGACTGAACCGTAGGGAATCCATTAGGAGAAATCCTAATTTTTTCTTTTCAAGTGCTCTTTACCCAAGTCCCGACCAATTAGCTATATATAAAATACTTCACCCGTCCCCGTCTTCATGGCATTATTATTTATAAAACCTAACATTGATCATTGTTTGCGTAATTATATAATTAATATCTAATTAAGAAAAAAACATGGCGTAACAACTCATGAAGAGGAATGGACCCATCAGTGGGACGGATGCACAAATTAGTTGATCAAAAATAAAATTCGCCCAAAAACTTATATTATCTTATTGAGAGAGAGTTGTGGAGTAAATATAATCCTCATTCAACGGCTCGTGTTTACCCAAGGTGCTCTAATGATCTGCAGAATGCTCTTTAAACAAGCGTGCACATGCAGAGAGATAACCATGTTTTGGTTTACCATTCGTAATTTTAGGTAAGTGTGTATTTGTTCGTCAAGTTCCAGAGAAATATTGTATTGCTATATATATATTTTTTTTTTTAATGCCGAAATATTTAATGTTTTCTTTAATCGATATTCGAATTCATTAGACTCAAAAGTTCCGAATACCATGGAATACCACGATGATTATTTTTTTCTCAGAAACTTTGTGTTATGTAGTTTGATGGAGAACTATAGTTTTTTTTTTGCGCTAATGCTTTAAATTTTTATATTCAACTACCAAAATCACGATCATTAGGGCTAATTTGTTCGTGGTGTCGGCTAACTGCCACACGAACATAGGAAGGAGCACAGCAATTTATAATTATTTTGTTGATAGAACAAATGTGGGGGGCCAGTCCCAATCGTACTTGAAGAAATTTAAGCGTAATAATAATTATTGGAACAAAAAATCGGAGGTCACATTTTTTTCTGGGAAAAGATGACATTGTATTAACTTTGAGGCGTTGCTTGATTTCGAACTGACAACTTCGAGCAGCCGAGGAAGAGTGGCAAAGCCTTTTGAGAAGTTTTTCTTAACCCCTTGGGTAATTATTTTTTAAAAAATCAATTAAGAAAAGGAAGTGCTACCTGGTTGTTTTAAGCGCAAGCAGCGATGAGTTATATTCCACGGGTCAGGCGCATCCCTGATAAAATTTGTTACAAAAAGTGGATTGATACATTACTTATCACCTTACATTGTAGTATTATCTGATGTAACTATTAAAAACGAACTACCCTACAATAGTGCCAATTTTAATAGTATTCTTTTTCCTCTTGTCCATCACATACTGCAGTTTGAAGTCGTTCAAAGTTTGTTTTCAATAAATTTTCTGAATTTAGGGACTTTTTCTATTTTTAAAATCTAACTTCTCAGAATTTCATTTGCGACCGCAATGTGGGCATATTCGCGATCAGCAAGTAATTTACTACAAGATAACCCAATTTCAGACTTTTGACCACCCTAAAATGGTCATCCGGTCCCACGGTGCGACCTAAGGTTGGTAGGTGGTAGGTGGCGCTGAGGTCTAGAGTGATAAGCACGAGGCTGGGTTAAACCTCACCAGACCTATCCCTAATAGAAAAAATCTGGGATTCATACTAGCACTATTTAGCCTCAAGGTACGTTTTGTTGATAAAAATGAATATCCTTGCTTAACAAAATATGCTTGGTTTAACATAACAAAACATTATAAGTACTTTTCACCTTCACCTGAAGCTCTGATAGTTACAAGTGGAAGACAAATGCCTAATAGCCCCGTCCCAACAAACAAAAATAAATAGAATTATTATTCTTATATATATTATACATCCCTTATAAGAAGGAGATAGACTGCATTCTTCAATAACAAACATACACATATGCTGGGTTCGTAATATCATAGGTTGTAATAAAATATAATGTGAATTGTGCAAATATTAATACATACACAGTTTCTAGCGTGAATTAATAATAAAAAGCAAAATACAAAATTAAATCGAAAATTAATTAAAAACAAAACTAGTAATAATTAGCAAATGGCAACAGTAACCAAAATAAAAATAATCTTAATTTATTCGATAATAATAAATGATCTGATCCTCAATGTTTGCTTAACATGATAAAGTAATTTATTAATTTCTCCAATGATGATGGTCGGACAAAGAATGGTGTAAATAATAAAGTGAATATCGTGTAAAGAATAGTTTTTCATAGTTTTTGTACAAATAAAAATTTATATCAAAGAAAAAATTAAAATTTAAACTTGATCCAGATAAAAAAACAAAAACGGAAATGAGTCAATCATAAACGACACATTTTGCCTTGTCCCTTATCAGTATCCTCAATAAACAGCTTTTTATTATTTGCGATAGTGATTTTAATATCATAAAAGTTGCTAAATAATAAAATAGGAATAAACATCTGAATTAGTTATGGGTTATCATTTCCATGTCAAAACATTTTAGTTTGAATAAATCTATTACTGATTGAAGTGTTTTAGACTTTATTTTTTTTTTTTTTTAATAATAATAATAATAGAACTTTATTGTGCAATAATTACAATCTGCCTTTTATAAGGCAATAATAATACAGATAAATGATATCATTCATACCATATTTACAGCATCATTCACTCGCTCATTCATACAATAGGACATGATTGGAGAAACTGGCCATTGCCAGGACTCCCACTGTTACGCGTTTATAGCAGGTCACGAGGCCACTGCCGTTTCAGTCTCCGAGGAGGATTATAGGGAGGAGTGCGGACTGTGCTAGGGGATTAGGGTGCTTGGAAAGGCTACTGTGGAATTTCATAAACTTGGAAGGGATGAGTTCTAGAATGTAGGGTATGTTAAGGTCGTTATGAAGGGTTTTGTTGCTAACATAATAAGGGGCATTTACTATTGTTCTCAGGACTTTTGATTGAAAGGATTGGATACGCTTGATGTTCGACTTTTTTGCTGTCCCCCATAGCTCTATTCCGTATGTCCAGATTGGTTTAAATATAACTTTGTAGATTAGTAGTTTATTTTCTATTGAGAGATGGGATGTCCTTTGAAGTAGTCTGTACAGTTGTCCAAAGCGTCTGTTTAGTTCTTGTCTTTTTAGTCTCGTATGTGGGTTCCAGGTCAGTCATTTGTCTTATTATTGTATTTTGTAAGCTTTATTATTAATGCTTGTAATCATTGCTAATATCCTCGTTACGTGAAATTTTATCTTTTTCTAGCGTAACTTTATTTGCCAGCATCCATATTAAAGGGAGGTTGACATTTGGTTTCCTCCAACATGATTCCAAACTGTCAGTACAGTTGTGCTTTCCCGAAACCAAAAACTGTCATCTGTTCCAACACGTTCAAAACCTAATTTGAAAACGGTTTGTGAATGTCAAAACGGCCCGAGGATTGGGGTAAGGTAAGAACTAAGAATCAGAGACATGCGCAGTCATATAACATAATATATAATTCCATCCATAAAACATAATATAAAGGAATAATATAAATAACTTTAGAATTTATTCAAGTTTTGTGACTCTTCACTACTTCAATTAGTAATTATTAATCGTAAAATTAACAGATGATAACTTTTATTTAGTCTATTAATAATTGAGTATTCACTTTAAAACTATTAACCGTTGAAAATCATAATAAGTAGCGGTGAATTTTAATTTTTTAATTTATAAATGATTTTTTCCTAATTAATTATAACTTTTGTACAAACATACATATTTGATATATTTGACATACTAGATTAAAAATTAACAAAACAAAATGCTTCTGTAATAAAACCGAAAAAGAATTGACATTTTTGTAGTCTGATAAGCCGGGTCTTAGACAAGTAAGTTGTTTTGTAAAGTAACTTTCTGAAATAGTCAACAGTCAGAGATTGGAAAAAGCGTTCCAACATGGGTTCAACAGCGTGAATGTCACACGGTATACCCAGGCGAGTACGCTCGTTACTTTCCCTTCGTAATCATATGTTAAAACGTTTAGCAAGGGAAGTAAGTGTCTGAGAATTAGGAGAGAACTTTCATCTTAAAATCCATGGGCTCCATGAGTTTTGCCTCATACAATTTTATTATTGTTTTGAGTGATATACGTGGGAATAACGAGGCCTGTAATATTTGAATCTGAAATTTACTTTATTCGTAATAAAACAAGCCAGCGAAAGTTGGGCAAGACGACTTGTTCGTCATAAAATGCATTGAAGATTAACAAGGCGATTTGACGGGATACATTTTTTTCGAATTATTAGCCAAAGGAAATAGCGCTGGCAGGATAATGGATTCGAATTTGAAAACTCTTAAATATCTAGTCAGGAGCGCCACCAACAAGCCTGATAGGATATCTATGATATTAACAACAACTTTATTATGATAAAATTACAATCTGCCTCATTGGGCTATAAGTAATGGTGATAAATGATCTCATTCATACCAATTTACAATTTTCATTCACTCGCTCATTCATATTATATATACAAATAGCCTAGAGGCCCCCCAAGTCCACATGGTTGACACCTCCCTCGCGAGTCTTGAGAAGTCCCCCATTCCCCTTCGTCAGCCGCGTCACAGGATAAGAGCCACAGACGCTCAGGACATGATTGGAGAAACTGGCCATTGCCAGGACTCCCAATGTCACGTATTTATATCAGGTCACGAGGCCACTGCCGTTTTAGTCCGCGAGGAGGATTATAGGGATGAGTGGTGCAGTGCAATGACTCTGTTACGGAATTAGGGTGGTTGGATAGGTTACTATGAAATTGTATGAACTTGGAAGGGATGAGTCTGAGGGGATATACATAAACAAAATTGACTGTCCAAAAAATTGTTGATTCATTTTTAAAGGCAAAATTCTTAGTACGTTTGGCGTATACAGTGTAGTCTTCGGAACACATTTTTTTTTTTTAATAATATAAACATAGGTATGGTCAATATTATTACAAATTATTAAAGATTAGCCTATATCTGTTTACAAAATAAATATACATATAATTGAGGGAATAATGTTGTTTTGGCTGGGGCAGACTACCTGAAAGAGAAGGATGAGGCTCTGTGACGAGATTAGCTTATTACTGACAAGGGTAAACAGCAATTTTGACCTGAGCACAAAGAGGTCAGGGGTCAAGCAGGATCGACCAGCAGTAATTGAATTTCTGCCTCGATTGTCAACTCCCTCTGCTGCATCGGCAATTCGACCTTAAATCCCCGAATTAATTTTAAACCACCCCTTCCCGATGTAGCTTCGGATTAATTAGGCTTTCACGCCCTTTGATCTCGCCCTCCACAGGAAAAATAAATTGACACTTGGGCGTGAGAAGACCGCTCATAAATGCTAACATAATTTAAAAATAATTATGCATTATGCCTTGACCAAATAATTTAACAAACTATGTGGAACAAAATATATAATATCAGTCATTATTCCTGTATTCAGACAATAGAAAACAATTATAGGTCTTGGTATTTGACAAAACAAAGTATTAATTATCCATGCATCGTTCAGCAAACAGACAAAAAATATTACTATTTTTTATAAAAAAATTCTTTCCATTTCTTCCTTACTAAATACGTTTCATAAATCTTGGTTAGGGGTTGAATTTTTACACTGTACATACGCCCCCGACCTGTCCAATATGCTAGAAATTCTCGAAATTGATAATATGTGTGGGTTGGCTCAGTACGCCCACACAGCACGTAATACACGCTGAGGGTTAAGAACTTACCTTTTCTAGCCACATAATATTTTATAAAATATCTCTTTATTCAGAAATTATGTACCTACTATATGTCCTACATTTACAACGGATAAATAGTATTTACTAAGGCGTGGAAACCTGTTGCATAACAATGCTACTTTTTTATTTATACGTCTTTAGTAACATCATTGTTCTCAGGCGGAAGCACAGTACTCAATGGCAGGGACCAAGAACATATTTTTTTTTTTTGGGTTTGTTTCTGTAGGACATGTCAACCAAAAGGTTCATTGACAGACCCGAGTAAGTTCAAAAGCGAGAACAAAACCTACGAGGCCGACAAGAGGAACCCCAGTCTCAACTGTCTGGTAGGCAGTAATAGTTCGCAGAGAAGTAGATTTTTCGGTACTAGTTTGATTTACACACAGGGTGAACTGCTACAAGGTGCTACACGCACAATACTCTACAATATAAATAACTAAAAATAAACCAGTCCTGTGGTCTATTACGATAAAAATTATGCACTTGGTAAAAAAATAAATATTTTCCTACCATATTGGTATTAAAATAAAAATCACGTTGCTCTGATTGATAAAGTGTAATTTTTATTTTTCAAGTGCAACTACACTTTAAAATCGTGTTTGTAAATTTAAGTCTTAGGTCCAAAAAATGTAAAATGTTGTACAGTTGAACGGGTTTATTTTGAACCTTCCATTCTGTTACCTTCACCTAATGCTCTCTTCCATGTTGCAAGATGTCATGTAAGACTTTCCATCTAAGCATACTAATTAATTGCAGGCTCATATCGTGTCCATGGGAACATCTAAACACTCTGGATTATAGTATCTAACTCGTAACCTTTATCTTGATGAAAATATCCCCCGGTCCAAATATAATTATAAAGTTTAACAATCAAAAGTTCAGGTGCAAACAATACAAAGCTTTACACCACCTTAATTTTGACAAATGACTTGCAATTAGAAATAAACAATGATCTGCGTTAGGTTATGTCACAACATGCATATGAATGATGCAGCGTTTTTCTTTCAAATGTTACGGGTTAAGTGATTGCTATTGGTCTGGATGACAGATAAACAAACATTGACACTGGTACAACGGCAGACAAAGGACATAAACCTCTTATTGTCCCTCCAGTGGGAGGAAATTGAGTAGGCGCGGCTTGGAACATCAAATCTGCAAGAACAAAGGAGTCAATATCGAAGAGGTCGATTGGAGGTCCGTAGCCGAGCTAGGATTATTGTGCCAAGGGCTGTCACGGTAGCTGCTCCCAACCTGTAGCTTCTTGAAGGTAGTTGCGCTTGCTAGATTTCCCCATAGTTACTCCTAACTCCCATGTCATGAGTCTATTTCCAGTTTTAAATGCTTAGAGCACCCTCTGATTATTAGCTTCATTTCAAATTATACAGATGGGATAATATAGCTGGCACGGATTGCAATAAGTCTCATTGAATCTAGTTTGGGCTATAAAATATTAGCACATTCGACTGGGGTTATTACATTGGGGTTAGAAAATCAATACTCATCTCCACTCAACAATCGGAACTATACAACAATTAGAGGACTGTCTGGGTCAAGAGAGGGAGAAAGATATTTGTCGCAAATTAAAAACAAAAATATACGTACAAAATTAGGATACATTATGAATTTTCGTTTTCTTCTTATTGTTTAAAAAAAAAAAATGATAATTATAGGGGAAAAGCAAAAAACCTCCATAAAAATATTAATACACAGTAAAAGACCATTTTTTATAAGCTTCTCTAATATTACAATGCAATCTATAATTTTGTCTTTTTATTACAGTATATAGTAAATCTAATTATAAATCTAAAACTCATCCAACAAAAACGATGCAAACAATTTCATTTTTTTTAATGTAATAAATAAATAAATATGCAATTTAGCTAAAACTACACAGGAGGGGAATGAATTTTAACAGTAATTGGCGTGTTTATTAACTATTACTAAATTATATAATTAATAACTACGACTCAGAAATTTCAAAAAACTTGCTGAATATATTCAACTTCTATAAGATAATTAATTCTCATGTGTTGGGCTTCCAAACTGCAAAACAGATACCCTTAGTTAGAGCTCGGGACAACTGATAAAATTATCTCTACCAGAACTGTTTAATTTGAAATTAGCTTTTTTGCCTTAAGAAATTACTTATGTAGATAAGACATTCTCAGTAGTCAAGTCACCACTGACCACTAAATCTTCAAATCGAGGATTTGTTTAAGGAAAGCGAGTATCAACACAATAAAATCTGACATAAACAATTAAAATGAAGGTTGAAAGAAGAATTTAACAGACGCCACGGACTTTTAAGTACATTAAGGAACATTTCACTAATTGATTCTCAGCTCTTGGTAAGAGACCTAACAAGCCCGCTAGAGTCTATTTCGGTGTTCCAATCAGCGGTGGGGCCGCAGTACTATTTGCCACTTACTTCTTAATGATGTCGAAATTGCAGGATGTAATGTAGCAACATTATATATTTATGGAAGAGGTCATGGAAGGAATGTGGTTGTTTACTTAAAAATATCAGTGACTTCCATGAAGTCACAGTAGCTTCTACTATTAGCATTACAATATTCTTAGCAATATATAACTTTAGATATAATAATTCGGTTGGCCGTAATTAATCCAACCCTGTTTTAGAACAGATAGAACTGTCAATAATTGTGAACAGCTTGTCAACAAACTCCAACTGATCACATAAGCTATAATTTTTAAGTACACATAAGTTTCGAAAGCCAAAAAAAAATACATCTTAAAAACGGTCTTAAACACGGACCTTCCAATCCGAAGTACTAATGACTTCAGATTTACCATAAGTAATCAACCACACATTGCGTAGTCAACCCTCTTGACTTATCTAAAAAAAACTTACCTTTGTAATCGTTGTTCCACGAGAACTTAAAAGAATTTGGAATCTGTTAAGGTGACCTGTAAATCCTTAATAGAACTATAATGACTTAGCCCTTATGCCGTCGTGTCATTCCGGTTTTATATACCATTTGGTGGTTGTGATTTCGTTTTACAATTGTGAAACAATGAAGACAAAAAAACAAAAAGAGGTTCACTAAAATCCATCTATCGCGATAGTGTTCTCAAAATAATAGTTAAAATTTCAGATAAGTTAGATCACTTCAATGAATGTACAATTTACACAGAGAGACTCAAAAAATGATACTTTTCCTCCTGTGACAAACGTCATCTGGCAAGTGGTACGTAATGCGTAGAGTTCGGCAATGATCCTTTAATTATAAATGTTGATAATTTATAATCAAATCATTTTCAGTGAATTAAACATTAAGTAAACACAAACCCTTCTTGACCACAAATCTACGCCTATAACACACGAGAGGCTTTGTGTTTAACAGTTTTTATTTCCCAATAGACCAGCTGACTCCAACTTACATAGATTTACGTGTAAGAAAAGTAGGGCAGAATAAAAATACAATAGAAGATGCTGGATAAATTCTATTATGCGTGTGGGAGATTTTAACGGTACCGCCATGTCTACAATGGCCTCTAGGTAAATGAAGACTTGGTAGGATCTGGATAGATAGGGCAAAATATTTCCCTGCCGTTTGTTCTTCGATTTACAGAACTGGATCAACTAATGAAAACTATACACTAATAAATAATAAGTAATAATAATAAATTAAGTAATAATAATAAATTAAGTAATAACAATAAATTAAGTAATAATAATAAATTAAGTAATAATAATAAATAAGTTCAAGATATTAATGTTAATTGAAAGAGAAATTGTGTATAGATCGGAAATCTTGCGACATTTTCAATTTTATAGATTCATGAATTGATTAGTACGTATGGAAGATATCTTGTAACCCAGGCCAACAGGTGTTTTGGTCCCGGGGGATTTGGAGCTGTTTTCATATGAATTAGAAGCACTGAATTAAAATACGGCATTAGAATTTGCCTAAGAGCTCATTTTTTTAAGATATAACATTTATAGTTCATGAATCAAATTAAAAAACTAAACGCGAAATTTTTATTATTATATCATACAAATATTATTATATACACAGATAGAGGAAACATTCATCGATGAACTAGTCACTGGACACTTCGGAAGCGTCTTTTCCGTGACATTCTTGAATACATTTTGGAACTGTCCTTTTTTAAACTCCAACAGTGATCTCCCGGGTGGGATGTCCGTAACCCATCATCCTTGGTAGCGGGACTCCATAGTTTTAGTATCCTGGTGAAATCTTTCACCTTGTTCTCACTGGTGTCTTCTAAATTTTCAGGAAAACGGTATAAGTGGCTGTGGTAATAGTGCACCTTAGACTCATGTTACTGCCCAAGGGATTTGAAACTGTTAAGCATATCGCTTAATACAAAATATCCGACAACTGTAACAAATGAAGTCCAGGCTTTCCGCTCAACCTCATTCCTCGAATTTAAAAGAAGAAGGCAGGATCTTAATAATTTGTTTTATGTGTGGGCCGTCAAATATTCCTGGTTTCATTTTTCCCGTACTCAACTGAGGCATTTTTTTCCCTGTATATGCAAAGCATGATCCGTTCCTATTAAGAGCCTGTACAAACTGCTTCATAAGGACTATATTTATATGCAGTGGAGGAAAGACGATTTTATTTCGTTGAACTAAGGGGTTGTTAATGATATTATTTTCCCTAACGTCCAGGTGTTGTCTCTTAGGCCACTCTGTTCTAACCCAGTGGTGTATTTTGTCTTTGCTATCCCAGAGCACCAGAGGATATTTGGAATGACCACTTTGCTCTCCAAGCAGAAAGTTTACTATTTTTAAGTCCACACAAATCACTCGTTGATGTTCATGATAATTTACCTTCGCCAAGAAAAAAGCTACGGTGTTATCATATTCGCTGAGTGAGCAAGTGGTATTGATCCATATTTATTCCAATTGTACAGAAGGACGCATTACTTGAGTAAATTTGTCTTTTTGAGCGGTAGCACACCCTGAGTACGCTTAAAGGTAATTTTGGTTCCTTGTTCCAGCAGATTGTTGCCATTCAACCATCCAGTAATTCAGAAGCTTCTTTTGACATGTTGAGATCTCTGGTGACGTCATTTAACTCATCCTGGTTGAAACGTTGAGGAATTGATGACACCTTGTAATCACTGTCACCTTCATCGGTATCATAAGAGCAATAAGAGGGACAACACTCGTCCTCAAGAGCTCTTGTAGCAGTGTGGTAAATGTGATTTAGAACTGCACGTTAAAAAAAACTCTGATCTAAAAAAGTAGAGCAGATAGAGAAAAACTGATTTCATATTTAGATTCAGCACTTCAAATATAGCTAAAATCAGTCCAAAATTCCTAGGCACCAAAAAACAAAAATGTAGGTATCATGTAGGGCTGTGTAATAAAATTGTCCTGGGATTTTCAAAAAGCATATATTGCCGACCATAATATCACATGACTTAACCGCATAAATATGACACGTCGTGAAACGAGGTAATCAACTTTCCTGTATTTTTGTTATCTTTGAATTATAAAATACAATAATTCTGTTATGTATATTATTTATGCATATGTTTGTAGGTGATTATCAGTTAGTTACATTTGTGTCATCTTTTGCATCTCGTTATATTAACACATTGATAACAGTTTTTTTAAATTGGAGAAGCTCTGCTTAAGAATGTTAATGAATTACGATACACCAATACACATAAAAACATAGACACTCATATAAATGCATCTGATCTGAGCTTGGATGATGTCTTAATAAATGTATCTGAAATCTAAATGTATTATTTGATCTAGGCATAGGTGCTGCCTTAATACTTGGAAACAATGATTGTGGAGGCAAGCAGTCATAATCCATTTTTGTAGAAAATGTTAGTGATTGGTATTTGACTGCTGACTGCAACACACTCCTTACCGCTCTTTGAGGACAGGCAGTGGCAAATTGAACAAATCTGTAAACTATGTTCACTGTTGGCAAAAGCTGAGTTTGGTAGTTCAATGTGTTTCTTTGGGGGTCCTTTAATGGTATGTCACGTTATTGCGAGGTAAGCATACATACAAATACACAATTGCGCATACACACAAACTTCCATACAAGCGCATACATCCATCCATCTGTACACACATACGTATAGGTGCTACGGGTAGTTTTGTCAACACCTATACGTACAAGTGTATAACCGAGCAATGACACAGACTATACATCACTATTCATAATTTTAAATAAACATTAAATAGGAATTCAATAATTTTATATCACATTTGCTAAATTTTAAAATGTACAAAACGTTCACAATTTGACACTAATTTTAGAAGTTAACTTGAATGAGCAAAAATATCGTCAAATCTTTTTTTTATCTTTAGCAAGCCTCTACTTAAGTTTCATAAAAAAAGGCTTAATAAAATGCAAGCATCAAAATTTCTCTTAATTTATGTTAGTAATATTTACATTATAGCAGTGTTCAATTTATTATATCACAAAACTAGTGGAATAGGAATTTCTGTGAATAGGCTACAAGCTGCGATTCACAAATAAAAATGAATAGAACCTCCTCTTAACCAGTAGGTTCCGTCGAAATTTCAGGGACAATCAATGAAAGTTACATCCTACGCTTGAACAACAACCATTCAGTCAAAATACATTCGTCACATTTAAAAATCAATATTATTCTCGAAAAATAATCAATTTAATATTTTAGCTAATGTGCATGCTAATGGTCCCCGTCAATGAGTTGCAGTGAAAATCCATGGATACTTATATCATTCTATTAGTCTACCAGATATTTATTTCGCCTACTCTCAAAACCTGAATAATTACAATATAAGCATGCCAAAGTCTAAAAAAAAATATGTAAATTTATTAAAGCTGTCCAATATTTGACGGAACAAGCTGAAATATTGAGAATATTTACAGATTGCAAATACACAGCCAAGGTCTTGAAAACTCCCAGCGCTGGGAAATATGAAGGAGCAGCGATAACTTGATTTCCGTCGGGGAAAATTTTATTTACTCGGGCAAGGTTTTTTAAGCAAGTATATAAAACTCAATTATCTCTGTAGATACATCTAGACCTTTTAGGGAAGGGCGGATATTTTGATCGCTAAGAATATTTTTCTTTTAATTAAAATTTATTTTATTTGATGGTTATTGGATAAGTCTACTATTCTGATAACATAATACGTTTTAAGTAGCCCGTAGCCTAATATTTAGTTAGGTTAAAGTGTAATTATTAATTCGCCAATGGCATATTATATGAATTATAAGGATATAAACCACATAAAATATCGTTGCAATATTCAATTTTATTTATGTATGTACGTCAATTTATTCATAGAACATAAGACAGTTATACACCAGTTTCCATTTTGTATCATAAATACAAACTAGAAGAATCCGTTAAGATGAAATGACAGAAATTAATATCACCTAGACTGGAGACTGGTCGGGCATGACTCGGCCTCGTATGGATAAATGAGTGGCTACTGGAACAAATAAGTACATAAACGAATTTAAGGTTAAGAAATGCCACCTAATACGTAGCCTAAAGCTCGTTTTGAATTTGCTCAGGAATTATGTGGACTGAAAACGAATGCAGCAACGTTCTGTTTTCAGATGAGTCACGCTTGTCTCTTTATACACCAGATGGACGCATGAGAGTTTGCCGAAGGCCTGGTGAGCGTAATGTCACTGACAGAGTTTGGCGTGGGGTGGAATTTATTTTACGGCTAACACAGAGGGTTTAAATTCACTTCAGCAAGTGTTCTTCTAACAGTTTCTGCACATATTGTTACTCCTCGGCGAAGTTGAGCACAGTAGCAGTTGGAAACCGATTCCGAAGCGTAGTATATGAACCGGTCATCGCTTGCCTCTGTCACTCGCAGCGGACCTGATCCGGGTCTGCGATAGCACAAACCTGTCTCACGGTAACGTGCGATTGCTCTCCGAACAGTAGTTATGCACAAGCTGCATATCTTTGGCTTCGAATGTCTTCCACAGCTACTTGCTCGACCGTCAGAACCATTGTTTTAAATTAAATTTAAAAAATGTTTTGCTAAATTTTTCATAAAAAGATCAGTTACACAAGAAATTTCTGTATATTTAAAAAAAATATTTATTGCGGTGTCACAAAACCAATTAATATTAAATAAAAATAATTGAAAGCGGAAATAATTCTATTAGGAAGAAAATTATTGATTTTTTTTTTAAGTGTGCCATTTTTTTTTGAGGTACAGTGTATATTTGATTAAAAAATGGATAGCTAAGTAATAAGTCAACTTTTTTTGGAGGGGTTTGTTGCTGGTTGCGAATTACGATTGAGGTAATGATGAGTGTTTGTTTCCTCGCAAATTAATAAATTAATGCGTAAAAAGCAGTTGGTAGCTCACACTGTCATTCCCAAGTGCTAAGGAACACAGAAGCAATACTAGTTTCGGATTTTAATGAATAACTTAGCTAGGGCGTGTTACTGGTCGAGTTTATATTCATCAACAACGTGACTCCTTGTAGGAGAATAGCAGGTCCGACACAACCATCATTGGCAGTTTCAGCTCGTACAATAGTTATTATTAGAAACTAATTATTTTATTTTTTCTTCTTAGAACTAATGTATAGGGCATTTACAATTATAAATATTTTTCTTCAAACAATCTTTGGATTAAACTTTTGATAACTGAAATTATTTTATTTTATTTTTTTACTTTATTTCACTGCAGTATTTATACAATGTTTTACATTACCACGTATATGTCAATGTCTGAAAATCTACATATCATATTTTGTCGGAATATAAAATGGCAATGCGAGCTCACACCGAAAGCGCTTTTGCGAGCATAAATTAATTTGTGATAAGGGAGCTAGGCAGACTCATTATTAAATCAATCATAGCAAAATACTGGCAATATAAGATAAACCCGTAGGGCTAATGATCCATGGGTCGACTAGAAATTCGTAGAAAACAGTGAAATGTGGGCTGTATCTGCAATTTAAATGTTACATAGAAACACTAAATGACTTGAAAGTTCTTTAAAGAGTGATTCATCTGCTGCGTTGGCCTAGTATGATGAGTGAGGCCGCCACCATCTGTATGTACTAGTACAGCTGGCCAGGCTATTAACGGGCCTATTAGCTTATAGTGGCGTCCACAGTAATTGTAATCTCCTTGTCTACTGTGTCTTCTAAATACATGTACATTGTCGCTACGAAAATACTGTTTAAACCTTCATATATTCAAATGCATCACTACCAATATACATGTCCAATCACTCCTCTTTGGCGCTCAATCCCTCCCAACATCACACACAGTAGGGTATCTCGGATTTCCCCTTAACAAAATACTTAAACCGAAGGTGAGCCCCATCACCATTGATTTTGTGATTTTAACTGTAAAAAGAAAACTGTTTTTGTAATTATACCCTCCTTCAAATGCATGTTATGATATGCAGAAAAAGGAGCCATAACTCTGCCAATTTGTTCATTTGTTTGTAAATTTTTTAAAAAAAAGGGGTTTGGGAAAAAACAACAAAAAAAACAAACAACTAGGAACGCGACTCAAAAGATGACGGACAACTGAATAAATTGTTAGACAGAAAATCTCAACTCTCGATAGAAAACAAATTACTGATTTACAAAACCAATCTGGGCTTAGCGACTTTAATTCCCACACAGCCCTCTCTCTGCGCCGATTTTCGGCAAAAAATGGTATGACCACTGCGTCCCATCCTACCTATTCACCCTTACGTTAAAAGCGGCCTACAACGATGATGATATTGTGAAAAATCAAGTGTTCGAGTCGTTTTCCCGTTTTTAAAATGGGGAAATGTTAATTAATGATAAACCTCGCTCTGGAAGTCCTTCGACAAGAATTTTTTTTTTTTTTTTTTCAAAACCTCTTTATTATTTACAATGAACAAAAATTATTGGATTACAATTAGCTCCTCGTGCTGCATTCGAAGGAGTGCATAAATATGATACATTTCAATTTGTAGTAAAAAAGTCAAAAAACACATCTACAACACTAGGTGATGAAGCTCACCTTCTGCTTACAACCGTGAAAACACTAAAAAAAAACTAAAACCTAAGACTAGAGCGTTCCTGCCATCGATGGAGGAACGGAGCGGGGGTTATCCTGTTAAACACCGGGTTTGTCAACTATTGCAGGGAGTCGAAAAATGTGTTACGTCTACGTTGGATGAATTCATCTACCGTAGGCAGCTCAAAGATCCCGTGAAGTTCGCCAAGAATGTCGAAAAAAATCGAGATATCGTCCTGGAAGATCGACGATGGACCATCTAAGACGTTGTGGAGAAACCTGATGTGTCCTTGGAGTTCAATACTGCGAATTTTAAGCAAAGATTTGGTGATGAGAAGAGTGGCCACGACAACGATACCACTCACACAACCTTCTGTGCGCCGATTTTTGACCATAAATGGTATGACCAATGTGGCCCTCCATACATATATAGTCTATCTCCCAATACATATATAGTCCGCTTCGAATTGGTTTGATCCTCCTGAATGAAAAGGGATTTGAAAGGAAAGCGTTCCGCGGACATAGAGGAAGTAAAGACAAAAACGGCGAAGGCGTTGGTCTGGACCACAGCAAAGGAATTAAAAAAAAAATTTCGAACTGTGGAATAAAATATTAGACAAGTGTATTGACTCAAACTGGGAGTACTTTGAAGGACATTTTTGTTTAAATAAATAAATCACTTTGTACAAAAATAGTTCGGTTTCTATTGGGTACACCCTCGAAAATCACATTTACTTCAAATTGTAAACAATACATTTAAAATGCAGTAAAATACGAAGTTAAATGAACAAGAATTTCAAGGCTAAATCTTTTATTAACTCATATAACACTACAAATACTAGCAGTGCTTCATTATATTTAATGAACTTTGTATATAATTCTATTATATATCCTCATACAATAATATGACAACTATTATTACAATAATTAAACAAACAAGTTTAAACAATAAAAAAAATATGAAGCAGACAGTTATATTAGGTTTATGCCATGTTTTATAAAATGAAAGCTTATTAAAGTTTCCAATCTTGAATTCGTTAAGGTCTGTTCAGTCAAGTAAGGTAAGCCGATTTCTGGTGACACACTCATTCGTAAAGAATCCTTCTTTTATACATAGTATTTCTCTTCTAGATTTACGTTCAATTAACACTAATTTGTTTTTGGAACAAATATCGATACAAACTTATTTTATGGCCAACATTGAGTGAAAGTATATGAAGTTACACTATTTATACAAAGAGCTTTTGAACCAGTGTTAGGATTGACATTTGAAAAATTACTATTAAAACATTTACTGGTACAACTACAGGAAAATAGAGACAGTTCTCATATGCATAATAACTTAAAGATGTTACTGACAAATTGAATACCAGGGCGGCTCTCATTTTCATAACAGTTCTTCGCATGACACAGGACAATGACTCAAGGCTCATCTTCCTTTTAAGGCAATTAGGTTAAGAAGGGCATAAACAGCCAACCTACACATGGAACGTACCGTCCTTCTACCGAAATAACCAGTCTGTCAAGCACATACGAGTATATGACCTACATACTTACAAACATACTAATCTATGTACGCTATATATGAGAGGAAAACTGGATTTATGGAAGCTAACAAAAATAGCTTTTGGGATGTGAACATAGGACATTGTCTTTCCCTGAACAGCGAAGGTTAAACGAGTCGTTTCAGATTTACCTAAAAGTGAAAAAAATTGATAATCTGACCATTAAAACGAAATGAATGATTTTAACAGGAGAGTCGGTGGGGTCAGGTGCTATTGTGATAGATGCAAAAAGAGTCAATCATCAACCACATTAAATACAGTATACCTTCACACAGTAACTTTCATAGCCCCTTTAAATTTACAGATAATTACATACAATTATAGATCCTCAGGCGAATCTATTTACAAACCATTTTTGTATTTCCTGTAGCATCGCTACATGAGATACAGGTTTTGTTATTTTATAAAAATTATATACAGTATACGTTACTGGACTAAACTGACTAATAAAGGTGATGGGGCTCACCTTTTTGATCAAACTTAAAACTAACTTACTTACTAATTTTTAACCTAATTTTTCCCCGACAGTCTATTGCCATCGATGCGGGAGGGGTGGTGGAGTCATAGTGTTGAACACGACACAGTAACATTTTTTTTTTTTTTTCACCCCATAACCCCTTTATTTATTAACATATTACAAATAGATGAACAAAATTCAATGTACAGATTTCTCCTCTTACTGCATGCGCAGATGCATTCGAAGGAGGGTAGAATTATAACACAATATCTCTTTGAAGTTAAAAGGTCAAAATACATATATACAAGACTAGGAGATGGGGCTCACCACACAGTAACACATTTATATGTCAGTTAAAATATGACTGGAACCAAACCTAATCTGTGAGATTAGCAGAGAAAATTCTTAATATACAGGAACGGCATACCCGAAACACCACACACACTCAAGACTTCGCCATTGTAGCATCACGCCAAGACAACACAAAAACATCCACACACTTAGCAGGAAATTTAAAACCAAAAACTTCTAAATAAAATAAATAAACGCAAGGCATAAGCACGGTAATAGAGAATTGGGTCTCTTATCGTGACCTTTCCCCAAGGCAGAGAATGAGTGTTCCAAGTTGGACAAATCAAAGGTGACCCAGACAGGGATGGCGGAGTGTACATAAGTGTTCATGAATATGCATCGATGAAACACAGAAAGTAAAATAAAAAACTTCATTTTCGGATGGGATAGAGATGCTGTAATGGACCGTCCGCTTTGATCTGGATTTATCTGAGTTTTTGTTTGCCACGGAACAGTTCTATTTCAATCTGCGCTTTTTCTGTTTAAGTGGGCGTCTTTGTTCAACATCTTCCAGCCTAATGAACGACGAGCGGCGACCTCTGAACTTTTCAAACAATATTGTTCAAGTACTGCTTATAGACAGAAGGCTTTGTAACAAAGGATTTTAGAATTGCGAAGTAAATCAAAAGAGGGGAATCAGAATAAATTTATTTGCCCGTGGGAGTAAACTCCGAACAAATACAGGGCGGGTCAAACACCGTAGAGGTATATATAATCAGATTAACGAAAAAATCATTTTTGATTGCAAATATTTATGTATTATGCAATAATTATTGTGTAAAATTAAAAATATGACACGGCCGCTAGAAGACTAGACATCAAAGCAGCTGCCGTCAATATTTCGCGCTAATATTAAAAGTCTTGGAATTCAAAAATTAACAATTGCTATGATCCAATAACCTACCATGGTTTACAATAATTTCTTACAGCCTACCTGCATTTACTTACATTGTGCAAATCACGCAATGTTTTCATTCTTATACACATGAATTTATTCAACTGTGTACAATTAAGTACATAAAGGGTGTGTCAAAATTAACGCAAAATTTTATTTAAATAGGAAAACACAGTTTTTAGTATTTTAGTTATTTTTTTATTGAATTATAAAGTAAATAGGATAGGGTTATTTATGGAATTACACATCGGGCATATGGCCTCCACGATTTTGCTGGCACATAACGCACTCTTTTGTCGAAAGTTTCCATGACCATTTGGCATAAATGTGGTTGAATTTCCTCCTTTAATGCACGGGTGGATGTGGGCTTGTTGACATACACCTTTGACTTCAAATAACCCCATAAAAAGAAATCTAAAGGTCTTAAATCACACGATCTAGGGGGCCAATTCTGACCACCGAAACGAGAGAGTACACGACCTGGAAATGTCTCATGCAGTATTTGAATTGTTTCATGGGATGTATGGCATGTGGCACCATCTTGTTGAAACCACATATTGGCCACATAAATATCATCCAATTTCGGCACAAAGAACTGTGTTTACGACGCCGAATTGATGTTCCTGGATTTTCAACAACACACTCACGCACTGCTTCGATATTGACATTTGAACGGCTAGTTTTTGGACGACCAGTGTGTTCAGTGTATACAACTGATCCAGTCTCCCCAATTTTTTCAATTAATCTCTTGACAGTTGATGAAGTCAAAAAACTATTCCGACCATATTTTGTATGAAATTTGGTAACTGCGGCCGCCAAACATTCATTATTTTTGTGATATTGTTCAACAATAAAAACACGTTGTTCTATCGCGCAACGCTCCATTTTTAGTAATCCTAAACTGTCAGCTGTCAAATTGTTTTTTTTTTAGGGTTGCCAGCACTTTACTGCACAAATAGCGGCAAATTCAAATCTTGCGTTAATTCTGGGACACCCTATATATTGCGTATTTGCTGCTTTTGCATTTATGTTTATTTCAATGGAATTACAGCAAATAAAATAAGATGACTGTAGAATTGAAATTCATGGTATTATAAATAACACTGTTTTCCAAAATGGCGATCGTTGAAACATAGTATACATTTTGTAAAATCAAGCTTATTTGAATAATGGACAAATGACACACAATTAAAACACTTAGCTACCAAATTGACAGTAATCACTTGAATGTTTAACAAATTATCAAACAGAATGGTGTAACGATTAAAAAAAAAATACTTGAATGAAATTTAAGTACTTGACATAAATATCAGTATACTTGGAGATACTACGGATGTGGTCCGCACATTGAAATACTTTGGTCTAGTACACTTTAAGCTTTATATGTGGAACCAACTTTATGTAATTGTACTTGAAGCTATGCTATTATGCATCAGGGTGTTGATCGTCATTATTTCCTCACAATCAAACTCAACGATGGCCATGTTTTGATTGAGTTAGTTGTGACTTTCAAATCTATCAATCTTTTCTAAATTAATCGTTGTCATATATATTGTTTATTGTTCATTTTCCTTCGAATTAAGTCCTGTTTGAAAACGTCCTGCCTATGAACCTTATGACCAAATTTGTTGGCCTAACAGCCAACTTCCTAACCTTCTCTCAAGTGTACTTGTCACCTGACATTTGAGTCATGAGCTAACTCTTTGAAATAACCGACAGACCCCATTTCGAATCTGACGTAAATGATGAAGGTACCGTGTATCGTCATTACGCAGCCCGAACTTTTATTCATGAAATATTCATTTAGACAAACCCACTCCATTCAAGCTAGAGACAAGAAAATATTCAAAATGAAAAATATACCCAACTCCATAAAAAATAAAGGAACTGTGCTATTAATCAACATTTTAGTAATTAAAAATACTTTTTTCTTATCACATCGATAAGGGTTCCGAATCAGTATCGATGTCCCAATTAATTATATGTTATGTTTATTGGGGATTCACAAGAAGTTTATTAGAAAAAATCATTAAACCAAATACCGTTTTGTGCAACCCTTGTGTGACTGAGTTCTATTTGATATCCCAAAGACACTAGCAAAATAAATAACAAAACTCATTAAATAAATATGATTCTCAAAAAATATTATAACATAAGATCTACAGATAATCAGTAATGAATTATTATCTGTTTTATGAATATCAAAGTTAAAGGAAGCTATTTAATTGTTTAATTGTTCTTTAATTAGTTAGGGGTACTTCTGGATCATGGCCAAACCAGATATTAAAATGGAGTCTCTTTATTTTGGAATGATATCCACCAAAAATAACATGAAGCTATGACGATTTTATTAAACAGTGTAAACTTGGAGATTAAAAAGTTATATTGACCTAAAATAAGTGATATTATACCTTCCACTTAGAAATAAATTTTAGCGATGAAATCCTACGATATTATTTGGAATTAACTGTTAGTTCCCCTCTATCAATCATAACTAGTTAACTGGAGGAAAATACTATTTTAAATCTCTTGAAAATCAATATTTTTTTTGTAACAAGAAAATACCAATTAAAGAATAGCCTGCTGAAAAATTGACATGGTAGTAAAAGAAGGCGAAGCCACAACACAATTGTACAAAAAGATATAATGGCAAACCACATTTAACAAGGTCAAAATTGAATATTCAGTTCCATAGCAACCGCGACCGACAACAAAAAATCGTATATACCTAACTTATCAGTTGAAAATATGTTTTGTTCTTTACAAAACCAACATTTCAATTGACAGTATTGTATAATACTGCCTAGGATATAGAAACAAATCTTTATTTTAGAATCATCATCTCCCGTGAATAACATTATATTACAGATAAACGGATCAAATTTCTACTAACAAGAAAGAGAAAAAGAAAAAAAAAATACTAAACTGAGGTAGGTCTCAGTTTAGAAAAACTTTATGCAAGCAGAACACTGTATCGAACTGCATCAAGTATAAAACTATACCCATCTTCATTATTTCATGAGCGAAATGCAATATGCAAATTCCCTATAAAAATAAACTCTTAACTTTCATAATACCCGAATTGAATTATTTATTCAAACTAAGTGCTTTTTGGCATCTATAAGAGCTTGAGAGTTTCGGCCAATTCGATGGAGGTTCGTTGTCAACTCAGTAAGGTGGTTTCAAATCAATTTAACTTCAAGTTGTTTCATAAAGTGTTTGAGAAGCAACGCTCCAAATAAATGACACGATAGACCAGCAATATATAAGCTAAACCATTTTTTTTAAAAACTTTTTCAACATGCCTACCGTATTTTGCTAGTAAAAATCATTTAAAGAAAACTGTTGAGTTGTTGAATAAAAATGAACCCTACAATAGTACAAAGGGGTGTTGAACGCATTAGAGATAATTTAAGCCTCCCTTAACAACATACCCTTTGTTGCTGCTTCACACACGTGTGAACATAATACATGTAAATACATTGACACGTCCTAGATCGTCTTCAAAATTCCCCAATGCCAGAAACAATTCAAAGTTGTTTTTTCCTCCTTGTATTTGTATTTGGCTAATAGAAACTAGCTAGATGTTATTCTCGGGACCGAATACCGACGATGACAATTTTACTTGTTTATCCAGCAATAGACCTGTGCATAGATGTGCAACGAGCACAGAATAACAGTAGTTTAACACAGAAGGTAATTAATTGATACTTGTTTTCAATTTAAAAGTTAATTGAAATTATGTTTTGTATTTTTACTCCATTGTCATGATACGGTTGATAATTGATGATTTTAAAATTTACATTTTCGAATAAAGGGGTTTATCTATCTATACCAGTTTTTCTTGAAAGTTTTATTCTAAATTATTTCAATGCTGTTAAATTCGATATAATCACGCTCATTCAATTATAATTATTATGTTTGGTTTATATATTTTTCTCTCTATTCATCCTTATTATAGAGTTTGAAATTTATCGAGAAAAATGATAAAATAAAAAACGGAAAATTGAAAATGATGTTGGAATGAAGTGAGGTGTTTTTATGACAGGGGCCACTCTACCGCTAAGACCCTTTTAGTTTACTAATATATTATTTTCTGAAAATTTACAAACACCACACAGCATGTGAGAAAGTTTTGTTTTCCCCAACGAAAGGATAATAATAAATATTAATAATTATTATCCTAAGAAAAAGTATACTGACAAGGAACTAGATCTCGAGACCATCCCTAACATCCGGGGGCTAAACCAATTGAGCTGTACTGGACGAGTGGACGATCTACAGTAATTATCACCAATATTGTGATCCATATCACAATTAAATTTGTCTGTATTATTGCTTAAAGAATATCTTGACAATGAGAAAAAAAAGATGATCTGTCAATCAATTATGCAGCGAGAGAAGGGTTACGGTTGACTAACCGAGTTCAATGAAATGACTCACCGATATCTCCCTCAGTCCGCTGATTCAGACAAATTTACTATGAGCGGCCGTAGTGGTTCTTTGATCCCAATCGGAAGTTCCGTTCTGTCTTTGGCAGTGAAGGTTATGGATTAATAATATCTTCGGTATGTAATCTTTTAAATTATATCTGCATCCTTATGTCAATAATTAATGGCTTGAAAATGAGACAAGTTTTTATTTTCAAGTAGTCCAGAAACCCTCAAGAGTACATCAATCATAACCCCTCTCCCCGAAGCATCTGGAAAAAATATCCAAAACTCAGAACAAATTGGAATCGAAAAAAGAATAAGTGGTAATCATTTATGTCACCATCCTCAAAATATTTTTATTAATAATTTCGACCCCAGAAAAAATATGATTTTCAAATGAGAAAATTTATTAATGTGGTATTGGTATGATTTATAGTCATAATAATAAAATATAATTTAGTTTATTATAGATTTTTATAAAATTTCGATAAGCAAAAAAATTCATTTAAAAATAGAAAAAAAAACAGCGAAACCTTATAAATTGGCAATGCTACTTATGAATGGATCAACTAGTTCAATTTTGACCCAAACAGATTAACATAATCCCGGATGTTGCAATTATGAGTAAGAATAGTGAATTAGAGGTTTATTACTGCGGTTAGCAAGAAAGTAATTTCGGTTTTTTAGTGTGAAATAAAACGTATTTTTTTCTATACAAAAAATGAAATTTATTCAGTCATATATCTTCCATTATGCTCGATGACCTTTTGCCATCTTTCAGGTAACTTCATGATCCCGCGCTCATATAACTTATGGTCCTTATCAGCAAAAAACTCAACCAAGTCCCATTTGAGGTCAGGGTCATTACTGAAATTTTTACCATTTAAGGAGTTTTGTAAACTTCGATCCGATGGTGCAAGGTCGGGATTGTATGGGGGTGCGACATCACTTCCCAACCAAGCTCCAATAGTTTCGTATGTGTTGCTAAAAATGTGTGAGGACTCGCATTGTCGTGGCGGAACCCAAATATCGAGCTTCTTAACAAGTCCAAAACGTGTTATATGGTTTTCAATTGTTGTGTGTGACATATTTAACTGTTTTGCGATATCTTGCACAGTTATATGACGTTTCGATTCAATTATGGCTTTCATTTCATGTGTCATCATTAACTTCAGAAGGTCGACCAGAACGTTGGTCATCTTTCAGTGAAAAATCTGCAGAACGAAATTTTTTAAACCAATTCTGACACGTGCGTTCTGTTAAACAATCAATACAAAAAACTTTACACATCTCTTTGTGAGCCTCTGTCGCTTTCTTGCCTTTATGAAAATAAAAAAGTAAAATGTGTCGAAAATGCTTATTTTTGCACTCCATGTTAAAACTGACCGTAAACTGACAGCTGTAAACAAAATTACACGGAATTTCTTTCTGTAGCAACCTAAAGGTATCGACTACCAAATCGCAAAAGAAAAAAATTCTAACATTGACAAAAGAATAACGAAACAAACATAACGCTAACTACTTGTTGCAAACCGAAATCACTTTCTTGCCAACCAAATAAATATAGCTTCAACAATTTAGATAGGTTGAATATATTTAACCAACATCGCTGTACATACAGACAAAAGAAAAGTTACATACATCACAAGTGTTCGTCACAAGAGAAGACATCGAAATACAAAACATTTACACAAAGTAAATAAATAACAATAAAGATGCTGGAATACACGTGCCCTCGATGTCCCTCCATAGAGAAAATATTTCTTTGATGTTAGAGTGTGTGATGGCTCGTTAGTGAACGCATACAAACTGTTAGAGTCGACACGTGGGCTTGTCCTCAAGACTGGAATCTTTCAATCGCTAGTCACACATTTTACCTCCGGCCTCAAATCATTTATCTTATATGTCATACAGGTTTATTCTGTCTTCACAGCCAAATATTTTATGAGCATAATAAAATAGGGTTTAAGTTATTTTCAGCTAATATGTTGTTAATATAGTACTATACTAATATAGCATATAATATAGCTAATATATGCTGTTAATATGTGCGTGAATTTCAGAGAATTACAGCTGGCAACTCTCCAAAATAGTTCTTACCAAAAGAAGTAACTAAAAACCATGTATCCAAGGCGACTCGTCCAGGAAAAAAATTAGTGGCTTGACTAAAACCATTGTGGAATGGAAGGTAACCAAATAATGGAATATTGTTGATCGTATTATAAATTTTAGAGATCTTTTAAAGGAAAATACCTAGGTTCTTAACCCTTTTTTACAGACTTTTTTTCATTTTTTCATATTCAAAATGAAAAGGGGGGAAAAAAAGTCAAAATGAATTTTTTATTAGTTTCGAGTTCTTTAGGCTCTGATTGATTAATACTTATCAAAGTTTATTACTGATAAAAACCACCTTCCCCTAGGGGGCCATCCCCTTATTTATTTTTTTAAAGTGGTCTATTTGAAATTAATGATAAAAAAAATTATTTAGACTGATATTCAAAACAAATAAATATTCAAGTAGAACTTCTAAACTTTAAAAAATAACATTATTTTTTTAAATGGTAATCAGAGAAACATCCTGGGCAGTGCGATAGCACACTTGGTACAAAAAGTCCTGGGTTTGGACATACTTCTCTCTCGCTTGTACTTTGGGCATGGGCAGTGTTTGTAGCTTTGAGATTTTTTAGTTTAATTTGAGCAGACTGGTTTCAGCACAGGCTTAAGTGCGAACAACAACCTGGTGAGATTGCAACACCACGTCGCATCGAACGTCCGGAGCAACAGAGCTACCGCTATGATTTCACTGGACTGTTCGAAAGCTTTCGACTCTGTCGACCACTACATCCTACTCCAACGTCTGAGGGAATATGAATTCTCGGATCAGCTGCAGAACCTGATGAGATCCTATCTTACAGGCAGAACTTTTTCGGTTCGTATAGGCACTACGTCTACGACCCGAAGAAATTACACTGCCGGTGTCCCCCAAGGATCGGTGCTAGGCCCCCTGCTGTTCAACATTTACACCGCCCACATCGTAGGAGCCTCGTACCCCAACTGCGAGGTATCGGCTTATGCAGACGACATTGGTGTTTACAGCACTAGCATCAATCCCACCAGAGCCCTGAAATTCGCTGAGAGCGCCAGTCAACAGATCGCCGAGAAACTCGATGCCGTCCACATTAAAGTCAACCCGGCCAAGACGCAAGGAATTATATTCAGCTATAAATCCGGAAAAAAGAAGCTCCCGAAATCCTTCGTCTTAGACGGCAAAGAGTGCCATGTAAGCAACAAGCTATGCTACCTTGGGATCACCCTCGGTAGACACTTGTCGTTCACAACACATCTCGGCAAGAAGTTAAAGAGTGTTAGGAAGAAATTCTTCAGCCTCGGACACCTACTTCACAGCCCGGCTTTATCGGTACGCCTCAAGCTGCTGATATACCAGAGCGTCCTAAGACCTGCTTTGATGTATGGGACCCCTCTCTTCAAGTATCTGACTCCTAACACTCTCAAAACGCTCCAGCAATTTCAGAACAGAGTTCTCCGCACCTCCCTCAAACATGCCCCGTTCGACCGAATGAAGGCAGACGAGATGCATAAAAAATTTGAAGTGCTCACCATTCAAGATTTCATCAAGAGAAGACACATCAAATTTTTTGACTCACTCCGACACAGCCACAACCCACTATTCTCCGACCTTCAACCACCACCAATGCCCGTCAGATGGAAGCACTGCTGGACCGCTGAAGCCTGGAGACAGATGGACGTGATCGAACCCTAGCCCCCTGACGGAGACTGAAGATCAACACCCAGCCAAGAGATCAAGGCCGATCTCCGAAGCTACAAGACCCCATCTACCTGTTTAAGCAGGGTCGACCTTCCGGCCGAGAGGCCGACTTATTTCAGGCCCCTGCCGGGGCTGGCCAGGCTTGACCTGGCCGACTACAAACCCTTTCCTAGGTACCCCTAGGCTCCACCCTCGGTAGACTCTCACTACCTTCCTGATTCCACCCGCCTCCTTTAGGCGTTCCACACCCTATATCCTTCTCATACATCCTTCAAATGGGGGACTCCCCTTAGTGAAAGGCACTCATTAGCCCAAAATAATTTTCCCACATCCTATTTTATAAGTTTGAGAGCTAAGAAAAAAAAAGAAAAAAAAAAAAAAAAAAAAGTTTAATTGCCTTGGTACCCCTAGGCTCCACCCTCGGTAGACTCACACTACCTTCCCGATTCCACCCGCCTCCTTTAGGCATTCCACTCCCTATATCCTTCTTATACATCCTTCAAATGGGGGACTCCCCTTAGTGAAAGGCACTCATTAGCCCAAAATAATTTTCCTTTATTTTTCCCACATCCTATTTTTATAAGTTTGAGAGCTAAGGGAAAAAAAAAAAAATAAATAAAAAAAAAAAAAAAAAAATCCGGATTTCTCTTGAGAGGTTGAAGAACGCTGACCTGCACCCGTTGCTTGGTGTTCTGTCGGTGGGTGAGTTCATCTGCCGGAGACACATTACGTTTTTTGACTCGTTGCAGCACTTCACAAACCCAGTGTTTAACACTATGACCCCACCACCCCTCCCGCATCGATGGCAACAGACTTTCGGGGAAAAATTAGGTTATGAATTAGTAAGTAAGTTAGTTTTAAGTTTGATCAAAAAGGTGAGCCCCATCACCTTTATTAGTCAGTTTAGTCCAGTCACGTATAATGTATATCATTATACTTGGTTATTCATTATATAATTTTTATAAAATAACAAAACCTGTATATAATGTAGCGCGGCTCACATGTTGCATGATCTTCATCTTGTTCCCCTAGTTCTCTTTCTATTTGGATTGTTCCCGGAACTTCAGCATTTTTATCCTTGCATCCTTTTCATTATCACAATCTTTATCTGCTAGGCAGTCTACATTATCTGGAGGAATCAATGCTCCGTGGTCTATTCTTTTTCGTATAATTCGCCCATCACTTTAACCACTTCTGGAACAGGGTAAAGCAAGTTCACTCACTGATTTTTTGACATGAATACTCTGAATATGAAGAAATAACCTCTTGCAATAAGACAACTCAGTGCACGCACAATAGCTAGGAAGGAGGTGAGTCATGACTAAACACGCACGAGAAGCCCTCTCCCCAATACGTTCCTCTAATTATCATTTGAAAAAAATAATTGATATTTACGAAACATTATAAGTTATACTGTAATTTTGTTTATAAATTTCAGATTAATCACTTTTAAAAAAAATGATTCATTTTTGATCCCTTTATTTACCACTGTCCTCATCCGAGGGCATCATATAACTGATCCGCATGCCACCCAATTGTTAGTAATTTTCTTCAGTTTAATTCTTTTCTGTTTTTACAAGGTACAATTTAATAAAAAAAAGGGTGCCAAAATCTCACTCGACTGCGTTTTCGTATTTTTACATAATTTTAAAAAGGATCTAAGCTCGGGCATAACTTTTCAGAGATTAGTTAACAATAAATAGTACTGAACTAATAATGATAATGGTTGTTTGATTCAAAAAACAAAATTCTCTTTAATGAGTACAGAATAATATAATACAGAAATGTTTAATTAGAATTTGAATTTAATAATTAGAAATTAGAGAATTTTAAACAAATAAGCTTAGATAGGAAATATTATAAGACCTACTGACCTCAAATGAGAACAGTGATAGTAAAAAAGGGTTAAGACCATCCCTTTAAGCGAAATAACCACTGCATGTGTATTGTAAATTTATCCATGAGCTACAAGATTGTTATAAATACATTGAATCGATCCAAACGACGATACTGCGCTGAAAAACATCCACACCCCACAAAAAAAAATTAACTGTCTCAAAGCAAACAATTAAACGGTATTTTCTCGAGGGTCGCCAATTCCCCTCTCCCTCGAACATTTATAATGACTGAATCCTGCTGACTGGATAACAACAAATAATGAACAGCAAACAGTTTTAAAGAGAAAAAAATCGATAAACAAGAAATATTATAAAGACTTGAATTTAATTGACACTTATTAGACAATGAACAGGGCTGGTGGCAGTTGAGGAACAAGAGTTCAGTTCACCGAAATCATATACGTTTCCAAGTTAATAGAAACGAAATCATTTTTTTTAATTAAATATGTATAAAAAGCTAATGTGTACTTATCCCGTTTTATAAGGAAAAAGGCAAGCCTTCTATAAGGGTATGAGAAGCTGCGACAACAAAGTGACATGAGAAATAAGTCTTTTTATTAAGTCGAGCCCGTGTCTGTGAGGGTTCGAAAAAAATACATTCTAAGTATTTTTGCCTTTTAAAAACAATGAAATATATAACAATAGTTATATAAAGAAACCCTGTATGACATTATTATTCTTTTTTAAAACCTTTAAAATAAATTCATACCAGCTATATTTTGTTGGCAAGAAAGTGATTTCGGTTTGCACCAGTAGATAGCGTTATGTTTGTTTCGTTATTCTTTTGTCAATGTTAGAATTTTTTTCTTTTGCGATTTGGTAGTCGATACCTTTAGGTTGCTATAGAAAGAAATTCCGTGTAATTTTGTTTACAACTGTCAGTTTACGGTCAGTTTTAACAGGGAGTGCCAAAATAAGCATTTTCGAAAAATTTTACTTTTTTATTTTCATAAAGGCAAGAAAGCGGCAGAGGCTCACAAAGAGATATGTAAAATTTATTGTATTGATTGTTTAACAGAACGCACGTGTCAGAATTGGTTTAAAACATTTCGTTCTGGAGATTTCTCACTGAAACATGACGTTCTAGTCGAACCTTCTGGAGATGATGGTGACAAAATGAAAGCCATAATTGAATCGAATCGTCATATAACTGTGTTAGATATATAATGTATCACACACAGCAATTGAAAATCATATAAGACGTCTTGGACTTGTTAAGAAGCTCGATATTTGGGTCACAAGTCGATAACACATCTCTAGCAACACATACGAAACTATTGGAGCTTGGTTGGGAAGTGATGTCGCATCCCCCATACAGCCCCGACCTTGCACCATCGGATTACCATATATTTCGAAGTTCTTAAAACTTCTTAAAACAAAACTTCTTAAATGGTAAAAATTTCAGTATTGACGATGACCTCAAATCGCACTTGGTTGAGTTTTTTGCTGATAAGGACCAGAAGTTCTATGAGCGCGGGATCATGAACTCACCAGAAAGATGGAAAAAGGTCATCGAACAGAATAGAAGATATTTGACTGTTGAAAGTTAATTTTTTGTATAGAAAAAATGAAGTTTTATTTCACACTAAAAATCAGAAATTTCTTTCTTGCCAACCTTATTGGTAACTAGCGTTTCATAAAAACGTTTACAACTTGTTTTGTTTTTTTCATTTATGTAATATGTACTCATTACTTATAGCTGCTAGACGCCACTATAGTGCCCGCCTTCATTAGCGGTTGAAAACGTACCTGTTGGAAGGAATAATAGATAAAGGATTGCATATTTGGGTAGAAGACGAGCGTTTACCCCAAACGGGAAGAAGAACACTTCCGTGAAAGGCAAACATGATCCTGTTTCTACAGAAGGACTTTGTAGCTCGTACTTTCGCGGCCAATTCTAGGAAGGTGGCCCGGACGTTATAGTCAGAACAACATACAACCTTTTCTGTGTAAACCTGATAGTCCATACAGCAGGCATTCGCAATCGGCATCCACGTTCGTATGCCTTTGACGGGAGATCATACCTCTAAACTAATACCCACTTATTAATTTGTTGAAAAAGAAAACAAAAAAAAAACCCTTCAACTGAAGCAGGTATTGTAAAAAGAACCTAGAAAGCGTCGTGGAGTGTTCTGTTCTTGACGTAAGGTGCTGCTTGAGCAGATAAGAGGTTACACTTTCGATTGGTATCTTTGTATAAATTCTATTTTTTTGTTGAGGAGGGGTAAGGTATAAATTGGTTTCAGTAAATACATGGAAGTGTTAACTTTTTGTCTGAGTGGTAATTTAGCTCCTCTGTGAAGCAAACATTCAATCTTCCGTTGAGGAGCTGGCTTGTTATTAATTTGTTTGGATTCCATGTCATTCTCCGAACAAATGCTATGCCTAAATAATGAAGTCAGTCGGAAGAATGATTGTTCAAGTGTTTTATGCCCTACATCATAGTATTAAAGGTTATCATTTGATTTTTGAGTTTGATAACGTTACACGTATGGAGTATACTTCATTTTCTTCTTCCACAACAATGTGATGATTTCATTTTATTACTTCGATTTCCGATTGCTCATGCTCTACCCACCCGCCTCGACAAGAGCGAACCTTGAGTCGGCGGGGGGTTTCAATAGCGTGACTGGAAACCCGCCATTTATAATTGTCTACACTGCAAACAATTTCGAAACACAGATACTGCAAGAATCAATTGGCTCCCCATTATGACATATAGTTTTTGTTTTTCAAAATGAGAAACCCGTATGTCTGATCTTACCCGTGAGCCTCTACTTCTAGCTAGTTCTAACTAGTGCTATTGTTGGGTGATCATTCAATACCTGAATACACCTTCAAGATCTTGTAAGGCTGCGCTAAGAATGGAGAGAAAAACTTTTTAAGAAGATTCATCTTCTGGGACTGAACTACTGCACTACCCCTCACAGGACAAAGCAGATTACTGTCTGAACCAGCAACAAACACAGTTTATTCCTTATATTTTTCTACTTCACCATTCTCCACCATGAGTGAGTGGAAGTCAATCAACCTCAAAGCGGAGGTTGAATAGGACAGAACGGTGGGCAGCTATGTCAAAAAAACATTCACCATGAGCTAACCACTTTTATCAATTCATCTTTCCCCAAGTAAGTCCACCTAAACGTCAATGAAAATTACACCCCTTCGTTCATCCCTCCAGATTCATCTTTTTATTTTTAAATATCTCATTAAATTGTTACTGACCTAAAATGTTCTTGTATCGACCAAACTTCTTAGTCCATGTACTTTTCTGCATTATATTTCTTTATTATCTTTTATTTACAGTGTCTACTCAATGTCTGATTGTTCCTGGGATGAGTTTGTCAAGCGCGAGTCGGAGAAGAGCCCCTGGGGTATACCGTACCGAGTAGCAATGGCCAGAGGTGGACGGTCCAAGACCCTCGCAGCGTTGAAGAGCGGTGATTGGCAGGCCACTTCCCCGGAAGAAGCTGCGACGTTCTACATGGAAGAAACATATCCCAGGGATGATCACGACAAGGACTCCCTTGACACGGGTCCCCCCTGGCAAGGACCTCTATCCACCATGGGGCATTTGGGATCTGATAAGCAGAGGGTTGGTAGTCTACTCAACCATTAATATACTGTCCACCACCCTTTAATATCAGTTCTCATGTCTCATACCATTTTTTTAGATCATTGGGTAATGTTTAACTGCCCCTAAATTACCGATATCAAACAGTTATGAAATATAAAATTTTAATATATATAAGAGGCATACAAGTAAAAAACATGAGTCAATGGTCCATTAATCTGTTAGATGGTATTATAAAAAAAATATTTTTCTAGAAACTTGAGTCAAAACCCTTCGAATTCCTGACTAATAATAAGGAATATCTGGTGTAAAGTAGATTTTAATAACGTGAAATCATTAAAACTGTTATGATGTGTTTTTCCTTTGAGGTGTGACATTTTTTATGACGTTTGGGGCTTTTGTGGTCTAATATTATGGCAATGTATAAAAAAAAAACCCTTAATTGCAAACGTAATTTTATTGTTTATTTGTTCTACATTCATTCCATTAGTATATCTTAACCAAAGAATTTGTTGGTACCTATATTTTATTTATTTTTTAATGTACTATTATATATCGGTCAAATAAGTCTGGCTAATTTAATTTTTAATTATTTACAACAACTTTATTATGATAGAATTACAATCTGCCTCATTGGGCAATAAGTAATTGTGATAAATGATCTCATTCAAACCATTATAGACCGACTATGACTAAACAAGTCTGCCCTGGAAAGACCACATTTCCCAAATCACCAGCCGTTCCATTTCCACCCCTAAACTGCTCAATCGATCCCGACATCTCCTCCCATTACATACGCGTCAACTACTAGTTTCCTCCTTTGTATTCCCCCATTTTGACTACTGCGGTCTATGGCGGTCTCTCTGAGGATTTCCAGCCTTACTTAAAGGGCCTGATGAATAGTTTTCTAAGATTTGTACTCGGGGTCCCTAGAGACAGTCGCATTTTGCTGCACTACTTCGAGTTGGGATGGTACTGTACTCTTTCGCACGTCACCATTAGTTCCTCGGATTCCTCTTTGTCAATACTATCATGACTAAAAAGCCCCCTTACCTTCACAACTTCCTCCAATTTAAATCAGCGTTCAAGTCCCGCAATACTGGATCCCATCCTTCCGACTTATATTTCCCTTCTCACAAATCTGCTTCCTTTGACCGTTATTTTCTCGTCCGTGTCACAAACCTTTGTGATTCTATTCCCATCGATATCCATAGTACAACTCTTCCAATCTGTAAATCTAAACTTTATTTTCCAATCTTCCTCCTATCTACTAATACATAATGCATTGTAATTATTCTGTTGATTTATTTTCCATTCATCTCAGAAATATTCCATTCTCCCCCTTCTGATAATTTCTAGGTTTTATTTATTTATTGTTTTTATTTCTATTAATTTTTGTTTCAATTTGTTGCTGTTGGTTCTTTGTAGCAATCTCATATGTACATAGCCATAGCACATCGTATTATACATTTGTATATAGTATTATTCATAAGTTTATCAAATGTTATGTATTTGTTTTTTGTTTTTTTGTCAGCTAGACATTCCTATTATGTTTCTTGTTGTTAATCCTAGGGGTCAATATCCCAGAATTAAGTTGGTTTTTTAAATTTCTTTTCATATACCTTGTATTTCCTTAATCAGTTTGAATTTTACTTTTATTTTGAACGTATCTACTTATTTAATGTTTTGACAATTTTAGAAAAAAATATAAGCTAAGGAATCTTTTATCCATATATATTATTCTGTTTTAAACGGTATCACATGATCTACTATTATTTTAAATATTTGCTACCGTTTTTTCCCCAATAACCCCTAAAAACTTACAATAATTATTTACCATTATAGATTCTCATTCGAAACTAACTTACATACTAATTCTAAACATAATTTTTCCCCGACAGTCTGTTTCCATCGATGTGGGAGGGGTGGTTGGGTCATAGTATTAAATTTGGATTTGTGAGGTGCTGCAACGTGTCAAAAAACTTGATGTCTTCGACGGATGAACTCATCCACCATCGGCACATCAAGCAACGGGTGCAGGTCGGCGTTCTTTTCGCATGATCCTATCTGGAAACGTTAGGCTGTATCGTCAGCAAAGTGGGTAAATAGCGGGGCACCGTTCAGCAGTGCTGGCCGGAGGACACATCTTTGATTCCGAAGGGCGCTTCTGCGTTAAATACCCGCAAATCATTTCCGAACAATTTGTACTTAGTGGAGGTTGCTTTAATACAATTCAGAGCAATATAACTCTTTATATTTACTATTAATAGATATTAGTCAAAATTAGACGTGCGATGATAAATATTAACCTAGGCCAAAAATCTTGCCGAGGGGCCAAATATGAAGAACAAAAGCATACCTAGGAGACAGCCCACAGAACTGAAATGTCAAATCATTGAGTAGTCGTCATGGAGATATTAAGCCATCAGCCCATTCATAAAATATTCGGCTGATTGATAAACACAAAAGCGTGAACGATTTAAAAAGACACAACAATCGTATAAATTAACATCTAGTGAGTGGCCTTGGCCTTGAGCTGACACTCCTGGAGCACGGTGGCACTTGAGATAAAAACCTGAGTCAGGTCTGTGTGACTCAGTAGTCTACTTGTTAGAATGCAATGTCCTTCTTACGAGGAATAATTCTTTAATCATCTTGCAGAAAATATCTCGTCATCAAAAAATGGAATGTATGTCTCTATTAGATAACAAGAAACTCTAAAACGGTTATGATGTGTAACAATCACTATAATATATAATATATGTAAGTTTCGAATTCAGAAACTTAAAGGAGGTGGAGGTTCTCAGGTTATAAATCGAACACTTGCAGATGTAGTTTAGAACTGTAATATTAAACATATGTACACATTAGCTAGCGCTACAAATATTACAATAAACAAATAAAACTTATAACTAACCTGAATCAATACAATTGTCGATAATAAGCTTTGACCATTGTCTTAACAAGAGTACCCATATTCAGGAGGTTACAACTGGGAGCATCATTCGATACTAGCCAGCTCTGTAGGGACATCTAGCATATGTGCCGAAGTTTGGCGGTAACGTTTAAACTTACATATATATATAATCATAGGGTCGCCAGATACCCGAGTCAGGCTTAACTCCAGTCTGATGAGCATTGAATCAAAAATTTATTGAATCAAAGTGATCATTAATTTATAATTTTAACTATTGAATAAGTAATTAGAACTAAAAGCATCCTGCCTTCCAGTCTAATTAAAGTCATTTTTCAATATAAGTATAAACTCTTAACATTTAACTTAGTAATATTTAAGCTTAACATTGTATTTTAATGTAGTACTTAAGTTATAGATAGTTAATTTTTGTTTCGATGTGATTTATTGTTTATTTGTTTAGATCATTTTGAACATCAAGCGTATCCAATCCTTTTAATCAAATGTCCTGAGAACAATAGTAATAGAAGTAATACACAGGTGGTCTGAAAAGTTTCCGACCTCAACATGAAGATGATAATAAAATAAATAAAAGCTAGTAAAATAAAAGCTTTGTTAGGTCGGAAACTTATCAGACCACCCTCGTAGTAATAGTAAGCAAGCCCCTTATTATGTCAGCAACAAAACCCTTCATAACGATCTTAATATACCCTACATTCTCGAATCTATCCCTTCCAAGTTTTTGAAATTCCATAGTAATCTATCCAAACACCCTAATCCCGTAGCACAGTCATTGCACTGCACCACTCATCCCTATAAACATCCTCGGAGACTGAAACGGCAGTGGCCTTGTGACCTGCTATAAATGCGTGACAGTGGGAGCCCTGGCAATGGCCAGTTTCTCTAATCATGTCCTGAGCGTCTGTGGCTCTCGCGCTCTTCGTCAGCCTCCAATGGCTCGTATCAGGTGACGCTGCTGACGGACGAGCGTGGGGGACTTCCCAAGACTCCGCTTCCTCTTTCGCATGCCAGGGAGGTGACAAACATGTGGATTTGGGAGGCCTCTGGGCTTTTTGTAAATATTGCATGAATGAGCGAGTGGTACATGCACCTGTCATTCTTATACCTCTTAATATTAGGTGCGTATATGTTTACACCCTAGATTAAGAAAAGGAATTCCAAATAACTTATACAATTTGAATAGAAATCTATTTGAAGTTCAAAGCTGGTCGACAAAATAAATGTGGGCACCAAGTGATAATGGCACCACCGAACATTGATCGTACTAACCAAGTTAAAGAAAGCTCTATGTTAAAAACCCAATTTTGAGTTTCAGACGGAACCAAAAGGAAATACACCTCCCATAGATACATTCATACAATGTAAATATCTATTGCTTGTTCATAATCGTTCTGTGATGAGAGGGTGTGTCACCCAACAACCACCGATTTTCTCATTATCTCCTCCTAAACCTAGGAGGATTACCGCTTAGCAGAGGTCAAGAGCAAGTACACCGTGGGTGAGCCTGTGAGCCCTGTTTGATAAATAAAAAAATAAAATAAAAATCGTTAAACTTGAAGTATAAAATAGACTACAACGTTGACAGGAGCACTTGGTAGTATGAATATAGATGGAATAAATCGAGCCTTACAAAAAAGGATGACTGCAGTCACCAGACCACTTGTGAAATAATTGAAGAAAAGATTTCGTATTTTTGTTTTCCATTAGCGAGCTATCAACTTAGATAGAGCTTCGTTAAGATGCAACTCTTTAGATGCAAAAATCAAGTTGAACGGACCTTTGAAAGCTGTTTTCGCCAGTAGAGACTTTTACTAAATTTCAATTTCTTCTTCTTTCTAAACAAACCTCTTTCAATAGAAATTTTTAATATATTTTATTTTTCAATCCCTTTCACAATTTAGTCAAATATTAGTTTTGTTATGATATCAAAGAAACATACTGTTTAACCAAATCTTTGAATGGCGGAGTCATTTATTCCCAAGCACCAAATAGTGTACAGACTAATCGCTAATCATATAACAATTTAATAATTAATTGACTAGATAGTGCTAAACCTGTTGCTAAATATAGGATATGATAATTGAGTCATCTATAAAGGTAATAAACGTCATTTATTCATTCGGGTCGTTTCTGGCCAGCAAACATTTACACGAAATATAATTCTTTTGGCGAAAGTAATCCACAGATTAAAAACATAAAAAAGTTTAGTGAAGTTTACAGTGTTACACAATGAATGGTTTCGATGATCTTGGTCATTGTTCCGTTTTGATCGTTTTTTTATTAGCATATAGATTACAAAGATGTTTCTCTGACACGCTCCATTGTTTTATACTGAATGTGTTTTGTTTTCATTAATCTAATTTTATGTTTTTTTTTCTAAATTTATGAACCAGTAAACTATTATAAATAATAATTCTTAAAGACCCCGTAGAGACCTATAATTTGATACACCACCGGAAAATCACAGCGATTAACACACTATTTTTTCATATGATTACTTTTATTTTTATCACTATCGGGACATTTAATAAAACTAAGATGCAAAACATTATTTATCTTTCTCATATCATCAGAAGGAGCTATAATTGAGAACACGATTATTAATTTAATACAAAAATTACATATTATTAATCAGGACGACAAGATCTCCAAGTTGATACACTACTCAATATGAAAGGTAGATATATATTCATTAGCAAGTAATAAATTATTAACTCCTAATTAGGATTTATGGATTCGAATATATTTTATCGGTAACTAAATGTAATATCAATATAACATTTCAAGACATAAGTTATAAGTTTGGGTTTAATTTCTTTGGCTGTTGATGACGGCGTGTTAATATATATTCGAAAAAAGTATCTTACTGTCGAACCCTTAGGTAGAAGTAATACATTCGAAACTGTCTTTGGTATGTCTGCCTATATGTTGTAACATGTAAGTGAAATATATCTGAAGTTTTAAATTTAAATCGAACATTTGTGGCAAGGTTGTAAGGGGGAAAATACGGTCCACAGGTACTCTCAAAGGTTTAAGCTTCTGGAGCCGAGTGAATGATGAATTGTAAATATGGTATGAATGAGAACAATTATCTCAATGCCTAATAAGGCAGATTGTAATTTTAGCACAATAAAGAAGTTTTTCCAAAAAAAAATTAAAGCCCTGCCCCCCTTATTTGAGACGATAAAGATTCCGGAGCCGACGATAAATGCATGTATTTAATAAAGCTTTACCTGATTTCAATAGGGTTTTCTTTTTTTGGCGATAGATCAATTTTCTTTCACCCTGGTCATTTAACACATCAAATGAATGATTTTTCATTAATAAACCAATTCCATCGCTATCATTGATTACTATGTTATTTTACTTACTTTATTGAATTTATATTACAAATGAGAGAGAGGATTTAATACATCGTTAGCGTATTACAGTTTACGTGCAGTTTCGCATTGACTATGATAATTATTTACTACAACTAGTTAATTTTTTTGGCCTCCAAATGTACGTCATGCGAATTTTAGATCGTTAGTAAGGTGAATTTTTTTATGTGATCTTAAGCACTTGTAACAGTCACCTGTCTATCATTGACTAATCACAATAACTCAACACTACGCAATCTTATATAAATATAGAGTATTAATTGTTTAAAATTATCTCCAATTAGAAAAACATAATGCAAACACAAGTAAAATAACTTCAATTTTTGCATAGAAACAACCCATAATTTTAATAAGAGTAGCATTCTTTTAATGCATACAAATGATTTTCGTTTAAGAGACTGCATTGAATGAGCGGAGGAATACAATAGACGTTATATTCCCACCACATTATTTATGGGCTGTTTCCTGTTAAGTACCAGAACAGAATAAAAAAAAATCTGTGAATCGGATAAGCTCTCTCACGAGTGATAGTCATGCATAAACGTTTGCTTAAGTGTTACCGCGCAATTAAACGGGAAGCGTGATGAAATGAGTATATATTAAATATTTCGTATCGCCAAAATAAAAGACGTGGAAAGCGTCCAAGAATACTGTTGGATATTCACGCGATTCAGTGTCATTATTAAATACTTCTTATGCTAGCTATATATTATTTAACTAGTTTGTTAACACCTCTTGTGAATAGATAATAATATATAAATAAAGACATTAATAACGAGTCCCTCCAAAATGCTATTTATTAATAATAACAGATCATCAAAAAAAGGATTTCTTAGCTTTGTGTCTTATTAACCCTAGGAAATCCACTAACTCCATATAATAACGCCAGTCATCGACTAAAGATAGTTCTATCAGCAAGCATAGTATAAGCATACTTTACGAAGTTTATGTGCCTTTAAATTTTAGATCGTTAGTAAGGTGAACGTTTTTATGATTATTATGTTATTTTACTTAAGTAATTGAATTTATATTACAAATGAGAGAGAGGATTTAATACATCGTTAGCGTATTACAGTTTACGTGCAGTTTCGCATTGACTATGATAATTATTTACTACAATTAGTAGTCTAGTAGTCTTGACTACAACTAGTTAATTTTTTTGGCCTCCAAATGTACGTCATGCGAATTTTAGATCGTTAGTAAGGTGAACGTTTTTATGATTATTATGTTATTTTACTTAAGTAATTGAATTTATATTACAAATGAGAGAGAGGATTTAATTCATCGTTAGCGTATTACAGTTTACGTGCAGTTTCGCATTGACTATGATAATTATTTACTACAATTAGTAGTCTAGTAGTCTTGACTACAACTAGTTAATTTTTTTGGCCTCCAAATGTGCGTCATGCGAATTTTAGATCGTTAGTAAGGTGAACGTTTTTATGATTATTATGTTATTTTACTTACGCTATTGAATTTATATTACAAATGAGAGAGAGGATTTAATTCATCGTTAGCGTATTAATGTGTACGCAGTGTTTCGAATTGGTTATGGTTATTACCTACTGTCGTGAATATAACTAGTTAATTTTTATTGCATACAAATGCATACATTTATTTTATTTTAGTGAGTAGGATGACAGCTTAGAGCTGTCTAAAACGTTTTGTAAATAACATGGAAGTTATTTGATTTGCTTAAGCGTCCCGGTCACTGTAAATCATTTTTTCGGACTTTCGTTTTGTTTTTTTGTATTCCCATAATTGAATTTTAACCAAGACCTTATTATCATATTTCGAAGTGTATTGGGTGAATTTACGGACGGATTAGCGGACGCACAGACGATTTCCTCGTACCTGTTCAAAAGTAGAACCTCTCCCTTATGATTCTACAATAGCCCTGAGAAGAGGCAGACTGGACCTGGGTCCTGGATGACCACGTCCCGACCCCGTGACCCATATGTCAGAAGAATCCATCACATAATGAAGCCATTATGGCCACATCTCTCTGTCTCACCTGGTCTATTGTCGCCTCTCGCCTCTATAGACCCTTTTACCTAGATCTGCTCTAGGTACCTGTCCTCTCACCTCACCCGTGGGCGAATTCACCGGAAGCATTTCAATACCAGAGTGATCAATAGGTCAAATATTTATATGATTATAGATAAAGCGACAACGTTTCGGCACAATTTGTCTGCATCAGGTCCTTGTGTGATAACGAGGTTTGAGTCGATTATTCAAAACAGTTAAGAGAACTGCAATCCATCTCACACAAGGACCTGAACGTCTGGCTAATAACGAACAGAATAAAAGATATACTTGTAAGACAATTCTTGAAGATGGGGTGAATAAACTGAAATCAGTTTTTCTGTAAACAAAGTTAGCAATTTTATTCACTATATATTATATTATAACAATTATTAATATTGATTTACACAATCTTACCTGTAAACAAAGAAACGACAATTACAGTTTATAACTATCACTTCTCCATTCACACTCTTTTTACATGTTTTGTTACCTAACATAGCGCTGTTCCATTTGGTGAGGGCAAGTGGAAGCAGCACAGCAAATTCAAATTAAAGAGAGAATACTTTCATTACATAATTTTGTTGTTTTCTTTGAACAAACAAAGTTGGCTTATATTACCAGTTAGATAGAATATACCGAATCGGAACAAAAACTAGTAGATCTCTAAAGAGTGCGACTGCTCTTTATTAGTAAAAGTGTACAGTAAATAAAAAAATGTTTGATAAAAACATTGAACATACATTTAGAGACGAACAAAATTAATTAAACAAAGACAATAAATAATAATCATATTAATAAAACCTACACGTAGCAATTTAAAGTGACGCACTTCAAATAAGTTAATAAAACAATCCCTAGGTATGGTGAAAATCCAATAATGAGAGTTCATTAATTTATTAATTTTATATCCACTCACTTAATTACTCTAAAATTCAAAACATCGCAAACCTCATAAAAGAAAAAAAACAGGACGAGTATAATAAACTCGTTGTCGGAATTGACTTTATTTAGAAGGGATTAAGGCGGATAATTTTTATGAACAACTTAATTGCAAGCCAAGGTGGATAATAAACATTTGTTTTATAAACTAAAATGAACACTCCAGAGCAACAATAGGCGACGAATAAATACTATTACTACTACTAAGACCAGCGATTGCCTGTGACGTTTTTCTAAAGTTCTTCTGGGCAAATATTTCTAAATTTACAGAATTAAAGATAAGTACTTGACAAGCGATTCTACAATTTTTAAAGGCGACATGCTCATCTATCAACATACACATTTATCTACAGATAATAACCGCACGCTATAAAAAATATTGTGGGGTTATTATCGATTTTCGGATTTTAGCTTTTCTTACCTACAAAAAGGAACTAACAAAAACCCACTAAATCATATCTATATTGAGGATAGTAATATAAAATAAGCATTCGAAAACCATGCAGCATGGTTAGTAAAAAAACAATAGTTTTCTAACTTGCATGATGTTAGTGCCAAAGAATTAAAAAAAAAAAAAATCTTTGATCAGTATTTTTCAAAATCATGTTTTTTTTACTTGAAGTGTTTCACTTGTAACCCCACGATATTCACTGCGCCAATGCTTCTCACATCTACATCACGTTATTTATTTGTTTTTGTTTTTTTACTCTTTTGTTTCATCATTTATTTAAATTCTATTTTCCCAAAGAGCACACAGCTAGTATAAATCAAACCGTCGATTAGATTCGAAAAGACTTTCATTGCAATAGTGATTTTCTCAGGCGTGGCGAAATGATTGTAATTGATCCGATTCGCGGTGAAAACTTGAAGGATTGAAATCATACGGACGAGAACTACAAGGTACTTCGGTACAACATAGTTTTGTTTTTTTTCCACAATGTTGTACACAATACTCATAATTAGGACTATCAAAGTTACCCTTGACAGTACTCTGTACTTCTCAACTAATCGTCTGTAGGTTGTATAATAGGGGGCATGAAAATTATTCAATATATCTGATTACTAATCTACAAAGTTATACTTAAGCCAATCTGGACACACGGAATATAGCTATGGGGACAGCAAAAAAGTCAAATATCAAGCGCATCAAATCCTTTCAATCAAAAGTCCTGAGAACAATAGTAAATGCCCCTTATTACGTCAGCAACAAAACCATTCATAATGATTTTAATATACCCAACATACTTGAACTCATCCCTTACAAGTTCATAAAATTCCATAGAAACCTATCCAACCACCCTAATCCCCTAGCACAGTCATTGCACTGCACCACTCATCCCTATAATCCTCCTCGGAGACTAAAACGACAGTGGCCTCGTGACCTCCTATAAATACGTGACAGTGGGAGTCCTGGAAATGGCCAGTTTCTCCAATCATGCCCAGAGCGTCTGTGGCTCTCGCGCTATTATCCAGTGACGCGGCTGAGGAGCGTGGGGGACATTCCAAGACTCTGCTTCCTCCTTCACGTGCGAAGGAGGTGACAACCATGTTTGATTTGGGATGTTTCTGGGCTGTTTGTAAATACTGTATAAATGAGCGAGAATGAAAATTGTAAATATGGTATGAATGAGATCATTTATCACAATTACTTATTGCCCAATGAGGCAGATTGTAATTTTATCATAATATAGTTGTTGATTATAAACATTTCTGAAATGTTAATGGTATGTTTTTCTGACGTTATACAGAAAAACATAATTTCAATTCCAAAAAGATTTTCGAGCCAACAATAGAAATGGTATATTTAAATTGGTTTAAGCTGAATTCTAAAGATTGTTTAATATGTATTTACCATGCTTCAATATTGTATTTAAATTTCCATATAATATGCTAAATAGTATTTTGTTATTATCTATTATAATTCTATAGGTTATGAGTATATTGTGCCTATTAGGCACATGAAGTAGAACTTACACGATCAGTGTTTTTTACCTTCATAAGTCTTCCATTACTTTTCAACCCTACTGATGAAAAGTAATGTTATTCCAAATGATCGTGTAATGTTGAACAGTAATGACGAAAGACTTATGAAGGTAATGTCATTAACACTGATTGTGTAAGGTCTGCTTAAGACCATCTTCAATCATGAGTACCTGTTTTAGTCTATATAGAGCAGGTATGGGCAACCTTTGACATGTTATGGGCCAAACTTTAGTGTGCAAATACGTTCGCGGGCCGCGTTTAAAAGTAGTGCATTTTAAAGTAGTGTTCATAATTTTTAGCGATAGATATCAGTCAGCCATGAAATAATACGACAATGTTATTACAACACAATTTATTAAAATAACAAAATGAAATGAAAAAATAGGTACCTACAGCATTAAATTAAATCGTTAAATTTAGAATTGTTACAAACTACGAAAGTTAAATAGCGACACCGAAATCAATGAGACACTTGAGCTTGAATTTGGGAAACTAATTCATCGATGTTTGGATTAATTCCACTGGTACAAAGACGTAAAGAATTTTCCAAATTATCGTCAGTCAGCCTTGTACGATGTTTTGATTTATTAACTTTCATCAATGAAAAGAACTGTTCGCATTTATAAGTACTGCCAAACGCACAAATCAATCTTCTTGCAAATTTTCTAAGCTGCGGAAAATGGTCTTCTTCGAGGTATTTTTTGTAGAAATCGCACAACTCCACGTCTTCAAATTTAGATTTTAGGAGTGAGTTTTCTTGAATCTCGATCAACTCCATTTGCAAGTGTATTGGAGCATTTTGTACATTACTTTTTGTTGGAGTAGCAAATAAATTGAAACAGTCTTCCATGTGTTTGAAATCGCTAAATCCGATCGAAAATTGCTCCGACAGTAACTTGAGTTCTTCAGCATATTGAGCGTAAGCAATATTTTCATACGCAGAGAGCGTGGTGAAATGGTAACTGTTACCAGACAGCATATGTGCCTCCCACAAGCGGATTTTGTTCTGAAACGCTTTCAAATGGCTGTACAAATCATTTACTAACTGTCCTTGTTTTTGAAGTTTCAAATTTAAATCATTCAAATGGCCTGTAAGGTCGACAAGAAATGCTAAGTCACATATCCATTTTGCGTCACTCAATTCAGATAGTGGTTTATCTTTTATTTGCATAAATTCTGCTATCTCATTTCTAAGCTCGTAAAACCGTTTCAGCATTTTCCCTTTGCTTAGCCATCTGACTTCACAATAATATGTTACGTCGTCATACTCGGCTGATATTTCATCCAAAAACGCCTTGAACTGACGATGGTTAAGCCCTCGGGATCGAATAAAATTGATGGTTTTTACTACCACATTCATAACATTCTGGAGTCGAATGGACTTAGAACACAAGTTCTGTTGGTGGATAATGCAATGAAGGACTATCAAACCATCTTTTTGCACATTTAATTCAGTTGCTTTTTCATTCAAAATTCCGATGAAACCTTTACGTAAGCCGACCATAGAAGGTGCACCATCTGTGCATACTCCAACTAATTTCGACCATGGCAAGCCAAAACTTGTGAATACCTTTTGAACTTCATTAAAAATGTCCTCTCCTGTAGTGGTTCCTTTTAGCGGCTGTAAAGCAAGCAATTCCTCAGTAATAGTGAATTCTTTATCAACACCTCGAATAAATATAGCCAGTTGAGCTATGTCAGACAAATCGGTGCTCTCGTCTAATGCTATGGAAAATGATTCAATACCAGTCATACGGCCAGTCAATGTTGTTTTTATATCATTAGCCATCATTTCTATACGTCGTACAACGGTTCGTCTTGACAAACTAATTTTTTCAAATTCATTTTTCTTTTCAGGACACAAAACACTGCAAACTTCTGACATACACTCCTTGATAAATTCTCCTTCGGCAAATGGTTTCAATGACTTTGCCAATTTTGAACTAACTATAAAACTAGCTTTCACAACATTATCAAGTTGTGTTCTTTGTCTATGAAATATTTGCTGCTGTTTTTCCAAATTTGCGGTAAGTTTCTGGATTTTGTCTTTTCTTATTTGTCCTGTCAGTGAGAGCAGCGTAGGATGCTTAGTTGAGTAATGCCTCTTTATATTGAATTCTTTCATCACCGAAATGGATTCATTACACATCAAACAAATAGGCTTACCATTGTGCAAGATAAAGAAGAATTCTTCAGTCCATTTTTCTTGAAACTGGCGACCCTCTGCATCTACTTTTCGTTTCCTTCCACCAGACATCATTTTCATTTACTTATCGTTCGATAAACTTAATAAGAAAATAGGTATAATTAGTAAGCACTCAAGATGCACACAAAGTCACAAAGCAAACTTATCACCACGGTAGCTCGAATAGGACTGAACTAAGTTCCGGCCATCCACCCGCTTATATAGGCAAAATGAAGGAATGATCTAGAATCGTCTAGTGTAGAACAATACAATTGCGAAGCAATAATCCTTTGTTGCGCCGCCAGTGTGGCGGCAAACATCAATGGCTTTGAACTTTGATGTTTGCCGCCTCACTCTTTGATGATCACCGCCACTCGGCTTGCTCGCTCACTTGATTCCATGAGTATGAGTAAGTAGTGTATTTTTTTTTTTTAAATTGGGTTTTTCAAAATGTCTCGCGGGCCGGATCAAATCTTACAGCGGGCCGGATCCGGCCCGCGGGCCGGCTGTTGCCCACATACGATATAGAGTAAGAGGCCTGACACCCTTCTGTTGGCCTACCTTTTGCTTTTAAAATTCAAATCAATTTACTTCTAATATTTACATAATAGAATCATATTATCCTAAAATCCAATAGACCTAGACTTAAAAAAAAAAATTAAACTAACATAATCGCTCTTGAATACGATTTAGGTCTTCACGACAAAAACAAATAAATAGACCAAAAACAAACGCCCTAAACCCTTGTGTTCAGACAATTCTCACTTTGGTTCCATTTTTGTATAAATTTTGTGGTTATTGCTTTTAAAATATCTGGAATATAAACAGCTTTGGATACGTCGTGAAACTTAACTATTATAGTGTACCTTAGTTTATACAATATTATTCTTAACTTATTTTGGATTATTTCAAGTTTACTGATGTTGGTATGACTGACTAAGCTAAAACTAGGCGGTGGTTAGTAATTTAGTCTGCCTTAGACCTTCTATTGATGAATGACAAAAGGAAAAACACAGCTGATTTTCCGGTTGTGTATAAATGATTTAAATGAGATGTGAGCGAACCCTAAGGTAATAGGTTGCCACACTTAGCCCCGTATTGTGAGTACAGTGAAATCTCGTTAATCCAAACTAATTGTTACTAGAGAATGTTAGGCTTAGCGAAAAGTGCGAATTATTGGGAATAGACAATGGACGTACTTTTCATTGTATGTAATACAAAATGTATATTAAAATGTTTTAAAAAGTCTATAATACATCATGCATATACGTAGTACATATATTTATTCTTATCTATAATATATGTATGTAATTTGTTCACATGCATTTTATTTATGGAAAAAAACTTTATATATGTTTGTTTTGATTGAATTAATTTTTTTTTTAATGCTCGGAGCAACTGGAGAAGAATGATCTACTACATATGTACACCGTTCTCCATAGCCCATTTGATGCACTGCTTGAAATTTCCAATAACTTCTTCATGTTTGACTGTAGCAGAAGAGGAAGGTTGTTTATTTAGTTCTACTTTATTTTCAAAACGCCTTGTATGATCTCCGCATCTGTTTTGAAAGCGAACGCGTTTTCTTTATTTCCATCATCCGTCATAGGTCACATCTTCGCTCATCGCCAGGATTCATTTCTGTTTGGGTTGATTGACTGCTGTGGCGACGAAATACAAAGCTTTTAAAGTCGAATTTATTTCTTCATCTTGTAATGCTAAGTGGGAAAGCGGGTATTTCTTGTAGAGTGTCTTTATTGTGATGTGGTTCTGTAAATAACACTGTTTATCCAAAGTTGCTTTATAAATCTACTTTCCTTTAGATTCGTAACAAATTCATATTAAAATAGTTATAGTACGGAATTTGGGATTACTGGAGTATTCGGATCAGCTAGATTGCATTCTACTTGAAAATAGCAACTGTGGATATGACACCTTAAAAAATCGTTATTTCCTTATACTTTGATTTAAATCACATTATTTTTTTTTAAATGCTAGTAAACTGTTAGAGTAGAGTAGTGTCACTTTTCAATATAAAGAGCGTTAAAAAAAACTTAACGTAGTAAATCCGGATAAATGGTCTGTCCGGAGAAGGAAAGAAGCCTGCCAGTTGAACAGCCCGCATGTTGCATGTTGAATAGCCTCCCGGTGTCAAAAGAAGCGAGAAAAATGCGCAGACGCCACAAGCAGAGATAGAAGTGGAGGAGCATGGCTATTTAATGGTCTTGCTCCAGTTTCTCCATGTTTCTCTTTATGATTGCCGTAGATTATCTCTCATGGTTTGCTGGCTGGGCCCGTCACACTCTTCGCTCGTCTCTATGGTACCGTTCCGGCCTACATCGATACTTTCAACTTAGATGTTTTTTTGCAGTTCTTTATCCGTTTGAATCTTACATAAAACCATGAGTATAAACTGAACTTGATCAGAGTGTACTTTAGCGGACCCCTACTGTAATGGAGGATCCCCAGAAGCGATCACCTCAAAGAAGAAAATGTAAAGGCAGAACTGTCCAAAAAATCTTTAGTGGTCTAAACATTTTGTAATGTTAGTCCTAATTTTATTATAGCTGAATTCTATTCATATTAATAAAGGGTGTCCCAGAATTAACGCAAGATTTGAATTTCCCGCCATTTGTGCAGCAAAGTGCTGGTAACCCTAAAAAAAAACAATTTGACAGCTGACAGTATAGGGTTAGTAAAAATGGAGCGATGCATGATAGAGCAACGTGTTTTTATTGTTGAACAATATCACAAAAATAATGAAAGTTTCGCGGCCGCAGTTCGAAAATTTCATACAAAATATGGTCGGAATAGTGTTTTGACTTCATCAACTGTGAAGAGATTAATTGAAAAATTTAGGGAGACTGGATCAGTTGCCAATATCGAAGCAGTGCGTGAGAGTGTTGTTGAAAATCCAGGAACATTAATTCGGTGTCGTAAACACAGTTCTTTAGAAATTGGATGATATTAATGTGGTCAATATGTGGTTTCAACAAGATGGTTCCACATCCCATGAAACAACAATGTGCCAGCAAAGTCGTGGAGGCCATTACCCCATGTGTTATTCCATTAATAACCCTATCCTATTTAATTTATAATTGAATAAGAAAATAACAACAAAAATACTAAAAACTGTGTTTTCTATTTAAATCAAATTTTGCGTTAATTCTGGGACACCTTTTACATGTAAAACTCTCTCTGGTCTACCCACAATTTATTTTATTTTGAAACAAGAGCTTTCGGCAGCTATTCCACAATTTTCAAGTATTTTTTAATCAAATAGGTAGATTTGGTAAGTAAATGAAAACGAGAATTTTAAATTATGCCTCTCCTGCACTTGCGCACTAAGATCTGTAACAAGTAACTTCTGATCTTCAAGAGAATAGGAGGCATTGTTAAAACTTATCATTTTCTTCATCAATTTATCAAACGATACTTGAAAATGCTGGTGTAGCCACTGAAAGCGCTTGTATCAAAATAGAATAAATTTTGGGTTGACCAGAGAGAGGTGTAGATTTATTAGATGTAGTTTGTTGAAAATTTTAAATTAATTTGAAATCTTAACATTCTTCTAAGCATTTTAATATGGCGCCGAAAATAAAATTAATGCATTTACTAATAGCACTTTCTTCAATACTGCCTTCAGTTCTAATGATGTCCATTTTTTGAGTATTACTCTCCTAAATAATGAAAATTCCCTGTCCATGCATTCTAAAGCATCTACTTCATCCTATAAAAGCCCCTAGAACTCGTCAATTGAAAAAAAAAAAACTGAACAGAAAAAAAAGACATATAAATGTTCATAATTTTAGCATATCTAATGCTCGAATAATGATGATCATGAGCAGTTATCACTGTTGTAGTGTTGCATGTGCAAAGCACTTCCATCATAAAAATTTGAATATAAAATCTATAAATACAAACAACAATATGTTCGAATCAAAAATTGAAATTTCCTTTTATCCTCCTATTCAAAAATTGCATTGAATTTATTAAATAGCAAGTATGATTCGCCACCAAGAGACGTTGTATTTTTTAAAGAAAATTTATAACCTTGGGAGCTTTTATTACTTACACAACTTGGCTTTTAATTACTCAATCTTTTTCAAGACTTTTTTTTTTTTATCGTAGTTGATTATGTTTAAACTTAAAAACAAATTTCTCTCTTTGTCTCTCTTATGATAAGAATGCTATTTGCATGAAACAAATGATAGAGGATAATTATAATCAAACGGCAATTCCTTCCCTCACTGGCGTGAGACTATCACTTGAGCCAATGCACAAGGCCGTCCAGTCAAGTGGTCAGTCAGCAATCTGTGCATTTGTCTTATACACTCGGGGCTGTTAATAACAACACAATCAAATTACAAGCTAGAAAAATATATTAAAAAGTTATGAAATTTCGATTCGTATCAAATTAAGAAGAAATCGAGACTTAATTTACTTTTGAACCGATGCAGTTCTATTTAAAAATTAATTCGAATGAAGAATCAAATTTATCTCAGTTAAAATCTTTTGGGCATTAACTGGACTACGTGTATATTCTTACGTTTTAATCCTGGTAATATAAAATCTCGGAGTTCTCCTATCGCATAGGTAGGATATTGAGAAAGTGAGAATTGACCGTGTCGTATAAAATCAAAAACATTGATGATTAACCGGATTTCGAGAACTAAAAAACATTTCACCATCGAAAGTTTTACAATGCTAAGAATATTATAATGCTAATATTATATATATAATGCTAAAAGTAGAAGGGGCTTGAGCAGAACTGTATACCTGCCTCGTGACGTGGAAGTCACTGAGGGTTCATGTTATTTTTAATTAAGCAACTTCAACTCTCCAAGACCTCCCTACTTCCAGAATCTTATACATATATGTCTCAGCTTTAGCCCCAGACCCCACTCGTCCCTAGACATTCCACCCAGTATGTAGTAACGTAGAATTTGCCAATACTTGATAGTTTGATTCACTAGCAGCTAAATCTTGATTTGCTCGAATAAAAAAAACACTATGGTACATCAAAGGATGATAGTTTGACCCTGGGTTATCATTCTGATTTGAAAATTTTATTGTGTTTAAAATAGTGACACCATTTTACTATATAAAGTATTTATCTTATTTATCGTGTATATTAAATGTCATTAAACGTATATATTTAATTTTTTTAATACATTCATTGTTTATGAATGGATTTTTGAATTTTAGTTTATTTATATAACTTTTAACAGTATATCTTTTAGCTTAAATTATTTCTGATATTTTCATTGAATATAAAACTATATTTTTTCTATAACATTTTTATAATATAGCCATGAACTTCGCTAATTATTTTTTACAAAATGATTTTATGCAGACCGAATAGCCTTTATGTTGTAGCCATCTGAAGATGACAGTCGCACTTTTGAAAACTTCAGTTGCGAAATAAATAATAAAGTGGGAAAACATCTAGTTTATTTATCTATATAAAAACACACTCACAGCCGGACATAAATATTAATTTAATATACTTCATAAGGAAATTTCTTTATTATCTACCTAAAATAAAAAATAGTCTTTCTTGGAGTCACTTTTAAAGACCAAGTATCGTAGTTTATTTTTTAATTCGAGGCGAAACGATGTGAATAAGTAATGTGGGGGAGCTTAATTGTTCCCGTTTTTCCTTCAGGCTGTCAGAGAAACTTCATCGGACGCGCTGAGATTCCAAGGAATGATTGCGTATGCACGAAGTAATTAAAGTATTTATAGTACTATTAGTAATTTTCAGAATCAATTATTGAATGCCCTACATTAGTTACCGCCATTACAGTAAAATTTGCACCACGTGGAAGATTAGATATACATGTGCTCTTCCGGGAGGTTCCTCTGTGGTCCAGACCATCCGGAAACCCTAATCCAATGAAACGTTTACTCAGTCCGATGCACTCAACGGTTACATCCAAACCTTTGATCTCCGGTGAACATAACATCCTCTATTAAAGGCAATATTTAAGTGGGGGGAGAGAAGAACCGTAATCGTGTAAGCGTAAAAAAAAATCAAATAGCGGACAATACCCCATAATGAATATAACTGTAAGAAACCAGACAACTGGTAATGACTTGTCCCATTTGTTTTCTAACCAAATGTGTAAATCAGGGGGGGGGGGGTTTATACCTTCTTATGATTAAGAAAGTTAAACATAAATTTTTATGATTACCTTTTTATACCTACTATTTGTATATCTATTAGAAGTAAAATTTCCTAACCACCCACTGGTTCCACAAAGTAAAGAAGCAACTTTACTTTATAAAATAATATAAAATTTATAAAGCAGAGTTAAGGCATGCAATAATAATTACTCACCTAATACATTATGTCGGACTTTTGCTAAGTTTGGAAGAATAAATCTTTATAAAACATCTTACTGTAGTCAAATCTATCTTTTTATTTATACTTTGCATACATAGAAGCATGAAGTCTGGTGAAATTACAATTAATTCATTAAATTATTATTTAGAACCCGGAGGCTGATGCCGTGAAACTAAATACTGACTAGCTGGTCTAATTTTTGTAAGGATAAAGCGAAGGTCTCCTCTTTCGGAAATATTCAGGTTTCTTTCTTAAGTCGTAATGTGGTTCAAAGGTTCCCAAATTACCTTCACCCTCTGCGGCAAGTCTTGTCCACTAGTTTCTTTTAATTCCATTCCTGTCCCTGTATCCGAGTTAGTACGGTATTTAGGCTTCCATCTCGACAAACGCCTGACCTGGAACCCACATACGAGGGTAAAAAGGCAAGAACTAAACAGACGCTTTGGACAACTGTACAGTTCCTCCGATGGACATCCTCCCATATCTCAATAAAAAATAAATTAATAATTTACGAAGTTATAGCTAAGCCAATCTGGACATACGGAATAGAGCTATGGGGGCCACCAAAAAAGTCGAATATCAAGCGTATCCAATCCTTTCAATCAAAAGTTCTGAGAACTTATTACGTCAGCAACAAACCCTTCATAACTATCTTAATATACCTTATGTAGCGACCGCTAACTACATAAGATAAATCACCCTATACTTTATTGTATATATATTGTAAGCAAACGTAAATAACATGAAATAAATGTATTATAGACAAATGTAAATAACATGAACAAATATAAATCATTGTAAATGTGGTAAGCAATAAAAGGCAGGGGCCAAGTAGTCACACGAGAGGGGTCACCAGCTGTCAGTCAAAGGTACCTCACCATATGAGTGAAGGAGGTCCTAAGAAACCCTTTCGCAGCCTCTCCCAGGGGACAGGGCTGGTCGGGTAATTAGGCGTCGGCCGCCGGTACCTCACCACATGTGTGGGAACCAACCGCAGGCCTAAGCAACCCTTGCCAACCCTCCCAGTAGACAAGGCTGGGTAGGGTACTCAAGGCGGGCTCCTAGCCCTGTAAATTAGTTTCTCGTGACCTCTAATCGTTGACGCGTGGCTTCCGCTTGAACTCTGAAAACTTGACTAATTCTTTATAAAAAAAACCTCTGTACCTCTTCTCTTGAACATAGTGCATTGTCGGGGCACATACCTATCAAAAATGGAGTCAGATAGTAACGCCGTCATGAAACGATTGTCCAGGTTATAAACTCGAACAATCCTTACTTGTCACCAGGGTTAGGGTGACCAGGCACCCCCCTAGTGACGACCCGACCTTACATACCTTACATTCCCGAACTCATCCCTTCCTAGTTCATGAAATTCCGTAGTAACCTATCCAACCACCCTAATCCCCTAGCACAGTCATTGCAATGCACCACTCATCCCTATAACCTCCTCGGAGACTAAAACGGCAGTGGCCTCGTGACCTGCTATAAGTGCGTAACAGTGGGAGTCCTGGCCAGTTTCGCTAATCATGTCCTGAGCGTACTTCTTCGTTTGCCTCCACTTGTTCGTATCCGGTGACGGAGATGACGGAGGAGCGTGGGAGACTTCCTCTTTCGCATGGGAGGGAGGTGACAACCATGTGGATTTGGGAGGTCTCTGGTCTGTTTGTAAATACTGTATGAATGAGCAAGTGAATGGAAATTGTAAATATGGTATGAATGAAAACATTTATCACATTTCCTTATTGCCCAATGAGGCAGATTGTAATTTTATTGCAATAAAGTTGTTTTTATCAACGTGGTTCAAGCCTAATTCGACAAGATACGAGGTAGGAAAAGGTATTATTAAACCGAATATCATTTTCCACAGACATTTTTATTTTCCATAACTTTTCACATCTACTGAATTTATGTTTACTTTCTTCATCATATCTAATTTCTAATAGTTCGTCTTGGCAATTAACACTATAGCGCCAGTTTGTTTCGCTTACGTAAAGTGAACTAAACTTATGCAAGAGAGATACAAATAGTATATTTTCTAAAATATAAATTGTCTTGGGGAATTTTATGAAATTCTAGGTAATTTAAACCCCCTTTTACCACCCACCATGGACCGTGGAACGCTCAATAGTAGGCTGTATAGACCGGCGGCTTGACTATCACTGGTGTAAATCATACATTTGATAAAAACTGGGATTTAATTAATGGTGGGGGGGAGGTTCAAACGGTCTGACAAATTACAAAATGCTAAAAGCATTTATAAATAGGATATATTTTAAAGGTTAATAAATGCGTGATAACACATTTTTTATGTCGATAACCAGATTCATCTGTTATTTTGGTCTTATTTACCAAGTACATTTTTTTTATATTATTTACTTTCTCTATATATTCTTTTTTATTTCGTGTTTATAAGTTATTTTTATTATCAATTTGATTATTACATCTGATAATTATTGTATTTACAAATGCAACTATTGTAACATATGTCAGATGTTAACTACATTCATTTCATTCCTACTAAAATAAAATTATGATTAAATGATTATATTTGTATTTAGCTACTCATTGCTGCATGTATGAGCCATAATTAATTTTAAAGGCAGTATATTCCTTGTTGTGTTATCAAGTGTAGCTTGATAAATATCGTGTATCTGGATAACTTGCATTATGACCGCAACGGACAGATCAAATGATGTAAGAACACTTAGAATGAGTTCATTTTTAGATAAAAACTGACTTATGAGCACAGCGGGTGTCTAGTTTGTAAGTGAAACGGTTTTATTAATCGTGATCTACCATTAATGTTGCAGTATAGGAAAGAAATGCTTAAAATGTTGATTAGGTGTGCTTTTCTTTCACAACGATTACGCGTATGAAAATATAAAATACCACTTACGGCAAAGTATACTCGTTACTTTAATCAGGAAGTTTCAAAACGGTAGCAAAACAGTGGCAATCTTTGGATTTTGAAGTCAGTCATTCAATTTTAAGTGCTTGAATATTCAATATGCTATTTCCAGTTAGCCAGTCGAAACTGCGCATTCATCCCACTCAAGCAATACTGCGTTATCAGAAGCAAGGTCATTTGTTCATAAATGGTAACAATAGAAATTACAACAATAATATGCTGACGGTCCGTTCTGGTTTAATATGGAACAATCCAACTGATATCCCATAAAAGCAGGAGTTCCACGGGGCAGTTTCTTGGGTCCCATCCTCTATAACCTATACACTGCTGTTGTCCCCTATAATCCCAATTCCTTTTTGGCAACAATCGCACATGATACTGCAGTACTATCATCCCAGCCAGACCCCGAAACAGCATCCCATAACCTTCAAAAACACCTTGATGAGCTCGAGTATTGTTGCAATGGTGGATCAAAGTTAATAAAGCAAATGTGCCCACATTACCTTTATTCTCTGTCGCATATCCTCCTATCCACTAGTTTTTTTTTTAATTCCATTCCTCTTCCTGTATCCATAACAGTACGGCTTCCATCTCGACAAAAGGCTGACATGGAACCCGCAAACGAGGCTAAAAATACAAGAACTACTAAACAGATACTTTGGACAGCTGTACAGACTACTTCGAAGGACATCCCATCTCTTAATAGAAAATAAATTCAAATCTACAAAGTTATACTGAAGCAAATCTTGACTTACAGAATAGAGCAGTGAGGGACAGCAAAAAAGTCGAACATCAAGCGCATCCAATCCTTTCAATCAAACGTCCTGAGAACAATAGTTAATACCCCTTACTACGTCAGCAACAAAAGCCTTCATAACGATATTAATATACCCTACATACTTGAACTCATCCCTTCCAAGTTCATGAAATTCCATAATAACCTATCCAACCACCCTAATCCCGTAGTACAGTCATTGCACTGCACCACTTATCCCTGTAATCCTCCTCGGAGACTAAAGCGGCAGTACCCTCGTTACCTGATATAAATACGTGACAGTCCTGGCAGTGGCCAGTTTCTCCAATCATGTCCTGAGCGTCCAATGTGTCTCGCGCTCTTTGTCAGCCTCCTCTGGCTCGTATCCGGTGACGGGGCTGTCGGAGGAGCGTGGGGTACTTCCCATGACTTCCTCTGCGCATGCGGGAGAGGAGAAAACCGTGTGTGTGGATTTGGGAGGCCTCTGGGCTGTTTGTAAATACTGTACGAACGAGCGAGTAAATGAATGAAGTACTGTAAATATGGTGTGAATAAGAACCTTGATCACAAAAACATATTGCCCAATAAGGCAGATTGTAACGTTTTTTTTTTTTTTTTTTAATAATACAAAAATATGCTGACACGTTTGATTATAGATTGAAAACATGTCTTTAAAAACACACACAATACTCATTGAAAGCACTCACCCAGCCCAGTTACAGAAATGGCATTGAATAACGGTTCTGCCTGAGTTTCAATTAAGGGCACTTCTGCTCACTTGGAATACACCATGCATCACAATTCATTGAGGTTGTTCACCGGATATCCAAGCTTTGAGTGCATCGGACTACCGCCATACCGATCTGGATTACAATTTCCGGGAACACATCTACCCAGACATTGTAAACAAATTGTTCCTATTGTAGCTACTCTTGATATTCACGTTATTTTTAATTTATAAGATTCTCAATATTGTTCTTTGCCTTTATTCTTCCATGCTAATTATTAATTAAACCGAAATTGTCGTTCTCTTTATCACCGATATTTTAATTTAAATAGAGATATTATTATTATGGTTATTGCTCCCACTATTATACTACTATATAATATATTAATAATTAACAGCCGAAGGGAAAAAAATATATTTTTTAATTAGTTATAAAATATTTTATTAAATACAAAGAAAATTGGAGGTAGGGCAGCCCAGTTGGTAGAGACGCCGCGGCGTTGGTTGACGCGCCGACTAAATATAAGGAAGGTCCCGGGTTCGAGTATCGCCGATCTTGCCAAACATTTTTTTTCTTTTGTTCTAAATTAATGTTATTAGAAAGTCTTTAGTTGAAAAATTACAATTTCCTTGTGCATCATTATTAATGGGGATGTAATAATTCATTCATATACGTTAATTACTAATACTTATTTAAACATATCTCTTGAAGTTTAGTACCAGAAGAAAAAACTTGCTATATTTTTTAATCATTAGGACTGAGATAAGCATTCTTGAATCAATGCTTACAGAATATTTTTGGTTAAACATTTCATGTCTTTCAAATCCTGAAGTTTACATGAGGAAAAATTTGTGAATTTAAAAAAATGTTTCCGACTTAATCGATTAAACCAGTTGCAATGACAACCGGCATACGAATTGCCTCTGACTCGGCGATGATTCGTACTCCGTAGATTTCAGGTATTTTTGAATATTGTTTTTACTTTTACGACAATGGCCGTGAACAGCGGTCCAGATATTACCTAAGACGGATCGATTAACCTCGAAAATGGATTAGTTTTCACCATTTCTTTATGGCCTTATCTTCGCTTTCTCCGTTTGAACTTCTTTATAAATTTTGACATTGCCTGAAAGTACTTTGCACCATTGCCAGTCCAGCATACGTAATGACAAAGATGAAACATTATTAAATGTGACTAATAAATTTTTTTTTCACTTGATTACCAAAAATAACTTATAATAAGTTAAATTTGTGAATTTACTTTTATAATAAGTATACAGATCAGATTGTCTAAAGATGAAATCGAAATGTGAACTGACAACACATAGCAACCTGTAGCAACAAGGCGATGCTGTGGGCAAGAGGGCTGACTGATGCAACCAACCACTCCTTAAAATATTTTATAAGACATTTATTTATTGAGCTTTTTAATTTTTATTATTTGATTTGGACCAACACGACACGTGAGTATGAAAGATTGTTTTAAATAGAAAATTTAAATTGTTAAAACATTCATATTTTAATATAAAAATGGATTTTCTTAATTTTGATTATATCAGTCGCTCATTATATCATCACATTGTTTGATAATGGACTAATTGAGCCCGAAACGTCGCAATTATTGTATGAATACATCATTAAAATTGATACAGAGGATATCGTTCAGATTTATGATCTTTAATAAACATAAAGACATCCTTCAAAATAACGAATGTTACTAAACAACTATGGATAGTGAGAGATTCCATGAAGAGTATAAATTAGTGTGACATTTTAAATGTTGTAAACAAGCATATTGTGGAAGTCAAATTATTCAGTAATTTGATCTATAAATTACTAATTACTGACTAACAGTTATTTTATTTAAAGCAATACTTAATTTCAAATTAATCAACTTAGAGAGATACCAGGCAGGCATTTCGAATCAGTAATAAAATTTATTCCAAAGTTTCTGAAATTATCAGTAAAATTGGTTCATGTTATATTAATTCTAACCCTAATTTTCAAGTGAAATTGAAACTTGAAAAATTGTGGATGTTAAAACAATTAATTTAGACAAAAATTGAACAGACGTATAAATACTCACGTTAATCAAAAACAATTAATGAAAACCATTTATAGTACAATATACATCCTCATTAAAACCAACTAACATAATATACAATAATAAAAGGTCTCATATTGCTATAGCACAAGCTGCAGTTGCCTATTATATAAATATAACAAGCATTACAAACGTTTATTAATTATGTGTTGAGACTTCTGGAGTAAAATGCGGAGATCGAAATAGAAAACGACCATTACACGACCTTTATAAATTAAATAAAACAAACAGAAAATTTAACCAACAGTATAATCCCTCAGAAAATTATAATAATACTATATTTAGGCGAAATATTTTGTATTGATTATTCTAACGTAGTCAAAAAAAATATAAAATGATTTGCAGATTTAGAAATAATGTATTATAAAGCCTGAGAAAGCCACATTAATAGAACCAGAAACAAAATTTGCAATATAATTAACAATTACATTAATAAAAAAAACAAAAACACATACGACAAACTCCAGTCACGAGCCCACGTGTCACGTGCCGTTTTAGTCTCCGAGGAGGATTATAGGGATGAGTGGTGCAGTGCAATGACTGTGCTAGGGGATTAGGGTGGTTGGATAGGTTACTATGGAATTTTATGAACTTGGAAGGGATGAGTTCAAGTATGTAGGGTATATTAAGATCATTATAAAGGGTTTTGTTGCTGATGTAATAAAGGGCATTTACTATTGTTCTCAGGACTTTTGATTGAAAGGATTGGATGCGCTTGATGTACAAACTCCAGTAAATAAACAGTTTGATAAAGATGTAAATAACCTCAAAAATATTTTTTTTAAATAATACAGGCATAATCATAATCAAATCTGGCAAAAGTTGCAATTATGCTAAAAGAAGATAATGAAATTATTAATGATAAAACCACATATCGAATAATCATTGCTTTAAACCATATTGAATAGGCTCGGATGGTGTCCGCTTCTGAAGATTCTCAACCAGATTCCAAATTTATAAAAACAAACAAAACTTATTAGTTTTTTCCAGTGTGTTCTCATATGTAAGTATTAAATATAAAAGAGTATGGTGATGGTTCAAGATGGTTATTTTGAAAGTTACTTTTCTGAATCGCTTAATTTTCTGAATTTTATTATGTTGAGTAGACCGAGTTGTTTCAGTAGACTGACAGGGTATTGCAAAAGTAGAGATCCAAAATAAATGATACCACAGACATCTTGACTCCGAGTGATAGGATAAACTTGGGCAACTCATCAAGGCAAGCAATCATGCCGGGACTATAAACCATCCTGACCCGACAGCGGAGTCCTGGCGGGGCCTAGGGCGAGAATGGAAATTTGTTTTGAAATTTAGGTGAGGATTATTCAACCTGGATTATTACTTGCATATAGAATAATAATTACTCAATTAATTCGAGCACGGCCGATGGGGGATAATACTTATTTATTGTAAATAATAATAGCATGCGAAAACCTTCAAAAAGAAAGGGATGACGTAGTGTGAGAAACACATTCTCATTCTAACCATGTTCCTTATCGTTCTAAAGTATCTGGTAGTTGTTTGTATTAGCGATATTGGCGGTGTTGTAAGTCCCATTGTATGTATCAATTCGAAATTTACAGGACATTGAACAGGTCTAATGTTGAACTTCGTTTAAAGGATTAAGCAGTATTAATTATATTTAGCTGATTTGAATTGAGATCGAATCTGCCCCTCTTTAATACTTTTAACCCCAATCAAACTAATCAAAAATTCTCTTAATTTTTCGGAGGACCAGGTTACGTAGGCAGGACTTATGAGCTTCAAAACTAATTTTGTTTATATTTTAGGCTGTGCAATGGGTTTATTAAAAATCGACCTTAAAAGATCTAGTTAATAATACTAAATTCGTGACCAGGGGTCACGGGTTTACAGCTCGTCGAGAAATATGACCTCCTATGATCGTCTACAACTGAGCGTATCCAAGCGAATGACGCTGGGCGGGGACTCCAAGATTGGTCTACATCTGTCTCCGCACGGGACGGGTCCTCGAAAGAATTCACTTTCCCATAGCGGCAAATGTTCCTTCGACTCAAGAGCATGCACTTTGTTTTGCTTTCACTCGTCGGAAAGGCCTCACTTTCGTCGGCTCTCGATAGTCGGTATATGTTGCTTACCCACCGGAACACTGGCTAGCCTCCATTAAATTCCAATTCTGCGTGTCTTAATAAGGTTACGTCGAAAACAGAGTACAGATCACTTCCAATGACACAGAAGTAGTCTTTTGCAGGGAAAAAGAGAACACCATTGTCACAATAATGAGACCTTCCCCAAGTTATTTGAGAGTAAATTTGAAAGGAGGCATAGGACGCCACTTAGAAGGGCAGAAAACCATTCACAAGACCATAAGTTCAGAACGGGATTACCTAAGCGTTGTCAGGAAACTAATCCTTGTGGCGACGTTATGCTTGAAGGAGACATAGTTTTGCTGTGGTAACACTAAATGGTTTTTATTTTCGAATAAGACAACCACAAAACAAAAAAACATTTTTGTCGGAGCAGAACCGCTCGGAACCCATGCTTTTAGATGCTCGGAATATATTTCGTAATCATTCACTCATGAAAAAAAAAAATTAAATAAACATTATAACGTTCTGTATTAATTATTTAGTTCTTAAAAATAGTGAAGTGGAGCTAAGACAACAAATATAAAAGAACAAATTAATAATAAGAAAAGAATTTTAAAAATAGAATCTCACTAAAAACAAAAGCAAGCTACAATCTCAAAACTCAAAGATTACAGAACTACCATGATCTTCCCACAATAAGAGAGAAAAATTTCTGCAGGAAGTTTTCGCTGTTTTTCCTCCAGATAATTTTTTATCCTGGGTATAAAAACACTAAGGAAAGAGTTTGGCAAATGGAGAGAGGAAGAGATCCAAAAAGAAAAAAGGATATTGTGATCATGTAAAAGGGACTGAGTATATATAATTGAGTGTTCTATAAGGAAAAGGGAACTTTGTTTGACTAAGTCCGCTTTGGTATCAAACATGGAAGAGAGGTAAGAGGTTTGTTAGTTAAGGAAAAGTTTGTAGGAGTATGATGAAAGCAACAAGGATTTGTATCAGATTAAAGTAAGGGATGTAAAAAGTGAATATAAAGCAATTACAAGCGTTAAAAAACGTTCATATACTCGAGCTCATGACAAAGTTAATTATAAATTGAAAACAGCGTACAAGAAGTGATTCGAAATTTTGCTAAATTTAATAAATAAGAAAATTTTCTTCCTGTACTCAGGACTGTCAGAATAAGAAAAAGCAATTTACAGGCAATAAATTACTGCCAGCATCTGTCGGCACTGGTGGCAGCCACATGGCCCACCGCTCTAATACCACCACTCTCCTCACAGCACTTTACTTAATTAATAACTAAATAAATTGTGGGATATTGACTTATCAAGTATTAACAATTAACTTAATTCGCAGTTTAAATTTTGGAAAATTATTCTCTCTTCTGAAACTAGGAAAACCATTAGAAAAAAGGTCTATTTCTTGAGTACTTCAAGAGTGACCCCATCAATTAAATTAAACTATGACAATGAAAGTTAGAAAGTTGTTTGGCTATCGAGTGCCGACTGAGGCATTTACATGTAAACTTTGTTATTTCTAGGCTTTTGTATTTCCTGTAGCGTCGCTACATTATATACAGGTTTTTTTTTGGTTTTTTTCCCAACCTCAAACCTGAGAACTTCATATCACCGGTTAGAAGCCTTTTCTAACTAGACCAGAAAGAAGGTCGTAGGGTTGAATCCCTCCTGAGTCGATATATTAGTCTCTTTTTACCTAACAATCTGTACTAAAAGTGAGATCGATCTTTGTCCCTTCGAACCTTATAGAAACTACGCAAATTTCGTAACCCGAACCCTTAGGGTCAAGTTCCTTAGCCAGATAAGGTCTCATAGTCTGTGACCTTTATAAAATCAGATTTTTTTTTTCACTTTTAGATTCATTTTGGATTTAAATCGACTTTAAAGGTTCGACCATCAAACTCAAATAATACGATCAGGTCACACAAGTATTTTACAATGAACATTCCTAATACACAGCACGGGTTAACGCCTTACAAGTTACCTTACAAATGTACCTTAGAAGTCCGAAAACGCTTTTGGATTAAAAGTGCAAAAACATATATAATGATTATAAAGTAATAATTTGTAATATGAACAAAATATGAGCAAATTGATTCGGCAATACTAAGCTAAACAAAATATGTGTGTATATTTGATCTATAATACAGGTAAATAAATATTAGTATTTATTTTTATTATGCAATCAAAATTAAGTGAAATATGATTATCGTTATTTAGAAAATGTTTCTCTTTAATAAGTGAAACATTGTATTAAATGTCTGCCGCCATTAACGATTCGTATGCAGCACAACATGTACAAATTTTGGCAAACTATCTCTCCAAAAATTGACTGAGGGGTCACGCACTGTGTCTTTGGTGTCTGCATTTATGCCTATCGAGTACATTTCAAGAGTGTGGTCAAAGAGAATTCATGTTGAGAAATTTGTAACTCGAGGCAGAGTATATTGAGATAGTCCATTTTGAGATGTTCTTTGGCTGTTAATTATTGATAATTACAATGGGTATAATTTTGTAGAATATTTATAATTATTTATAAGTTTTAAATGTTTACGAGAATACCTTCTTGATGATGTATTAATCTATTTCGTAGATAACTTTATACTCAATTAGAAGAAACTTAAGGAATATCGCAAAGTTCAGAAAACCACCGTTTCCTTATACCTTCTAATCGGCTACTAATAAAAGCTTGATCCAATAACGCTTTTGGACTAATAGTTCAAAAACATTGATTATAAAGTAATAATTATAATATGAACAAATATGTAAATATGAGCAAATTGATTCGGCAATACTAAGCTAAGAAAAAAAAATATGTGTGTATATTCATGTGTAAATGTAGCCCCGAATAATTTATGTAACTAATACATAAAAATTAGTACATCAGTTTTCATTGTAGCATTATAAAAATTCTTACTTTCTTCAATATATGTCCATTTCACATCCAATTTCAATATACTTGTAATTAATTAGATTTAAAGAAATTAATATGATCGATCACCATATGTAAAGGAGCGTAAGCTGTAAAAAAACAATTAACATACTTCGAGCTTCTAACAGAATGAGCTTAATGGAGATTCTGAAATAAAATTTATGACACAATATTCTTCTTAGATATATCTAGTTTATAATAACAATGTTATATTATTTTTTGTATACAGCCATTTCTAATTTTATCCTGTGTATGATAATGACTAATTATTTCTATGACATGAAAATATTGCTCCTAAACAAATTGAAAAGAACATGACCCTAAAAGTAAAGGAGGAGAAAGTTCAAAAGAAGAAAATCAAATTCCAGTCTCTACATTTTGATCCATTAGGGTCACGTTTGGTTGGCCTAATTAGTTACCCAGAGGGCCTGCTCTGGAAAGTATATATTCATTCATTAAACAAAAGATCCCATTGAGTGGTTTTGTGGCGGTTCAGCTACGAAAAAAATTATCCTTATAGTATTACTTTAGAGACAAAAGATAAATAATTTATTAACGAAATTACATAGAAACCTAAAATAATTATTCCAGTCTATAATGAACCACTCCTCTATTTAAGTCTAAAAATTTCACCAATTGTAAAATGTAATTTTTATATCTAAAGTATGTCAGACGATGAATAATTCCTAAGAGTAAATTAATTCAAAGCTGTATAAGATCTGGCCGAAGAAAACTAAAATCTCTACTACTTGGCAAATAAAGAGAGAGAGAGAGTAGAAAAAAAAATAATTAAGGTCGCGGAATTGTTTCCAAGTTTAATCATAATAAACCCAATAATTCTCCCACGGGAAGATGAGTCATTTAATAGGGAGAAATTATGACTCCTAGACAAAACGAATTACTGAATGGTCACCTCTATACTACAAGAGGAGAAAAAAACAGTCCAAACAAAATATGGGGTACCGAGGACGAATGACAAATAAACTATGAATGAAATCGGTCTATATTTTACCCTTGGATAGTGACTCTCCTCCCCCCTCCCATTTCCCCCCCAACCACTTTTTCAAACATTTTTAACAAATTATGAACAATAAGAATATTATACATTGGTGATTAATGGCTTCTTTTTTTGCATAACTTATGCATTGGAGAGTAGAAAATACAAAAACAATCATCTTTTTCAAGTTAAAATTACATAATCAATAGACTGGACTAGGTAACGGGGCTCACCTTCGGTTTCCCCTCCCATGACCCACTGCTCCCTAAATACAGAGTCATCCCGAGTGGGAAAAATCAAAGTCCCTTAAAAATTATGACGCATGCGCATGTGAGGTGTCACCAACAAACACTTGGGAAGCCTATACCACGAGGTATAACACGTTGCTGTGTATTTAGCTTCATTGTTGCACTTCTTTACATGTACGTTATGTTTTACAAACGTAAATAAATAAAATGAATACAATGCCAGTAATTTTTAGCTGTTGAGTGTACCAATGAATTGAACCGTCTAGGGAGATCGGCTTAGGTTGATGAATAAATGAGCAGTGTTATGTTAAGATTTACTTGTCGATAACATCTATTGCATTAGATTTCAATGGAGACGATTTGCCTTCTCGGGGTGGTGATAATTTGGGAGGGACAGTAAGGAGAATTATGGGGAGGGGGAGGGGCATTAAAACAAATAGTAAAAATAATTGTAATTGTAAATTGTAATGAAGCAATGCCAAAGATAACATCAGGTCGAGTCATAAGTAACTTCCGATGCAGCTAAGTAGAATTTATTATTCGTATCTACCCGCTATGAGTTACCATGACAACAAGTTTTTGTTTTCACAAACGAGACTTCAGTTAGTCTTTTGTCAACTGTTTTGTGTGATACACGTTACGTTAAACTGTTTTTTTTTAACCTCAGAACTGAAGAGTCAAAAAGTACATATTCGTCATGTAATGCTTTGGGAATTTAAACAAGGCAATAGTGCTAGGGCGACAGCTGAAAAAATATGCAGTGTATACGGTGAAGGACTAATAACTGATCACGTAGTTAGAAATTGGTTTATAAAATTCCGTTCTGGAGATACGACCTTAAAAGACGAACCGAGGGCGGGACGTCCTTCCGACCTTGACGACAATCTTTTAAAGGCAATATTGGAGCAAAATCCACGTCAATCAACAAGAGGTATAGCAGAAAGGTTGAATACATCACAATCAACTGTTAACCGCCACCGAGAAGGTTATAGATAATAGTGGTGAATACATAATAAATTAATATAATTTTGTTATTTAATGAGAGCAAAATAAATGTCTGATAAAAAAACGGAAGTTAGTTATGACTCGACCTAAATACTTAAAATAGAACAAAATGTATGTAGATACCACTCATGGACAAACCGATGACCTGAGACTGGGTATTGACTTCACTGGGCCTCATAGGACCAACCTTCGTAAAATTATTATCTCCAGGTAACCATTAGACAAGAGGCTTTCTGGATACTGTCATCGTTAGTATTTGCAGATTTTTTTATAAAGTTCCTCCTTGTCCGTTTCAGTTCCTTCCTAAAATTTAATTTATTCGAATGAGCTTACATCTACGACATGATTTATGGTGTGCTTGACTTTTTTGACTCCGGGTTAATTTTTTGTATGTATTTCCTAATAATTTCTGAAAATGAAAATGTACCAGTAGCTATTATTTCAAAGAAGGTTTGGTGGAGGGGGCGACAGCTGGACAGAGTACATGAAAGGGGATGATGTGCCAAAAAATGTGAAAAAGTTGAGAACTACTCGTACATTGTAGAAACATTAACGTAAAAAAAAATGTTTATATACTATTTATTCATATTCATTATTATTTAATTTTATTCATTTTCTTTCTAATTATAACTCCAATATTTATTTATTTCTAAAATAATACATATTTCTTATATTGTAAAAACTAAACAAATGATAGAATGCTAGTGCTACGCAAATGTGAGGTTAAATATAGGTCGTATCTTCGGTTGGATATAAGCCGTTTTTACAATTTATTTAGATTTATTAATAGAAATTTAACAAATCCATAAAATTATTGGCAAGCATTAATTCAGCACGATCATATTGGTTTATAACTACAAAAACTATTCAAATACATATAAGCAGTTAATTAGTTTATGAGCTTTTATAGCAACAAATTTAACTGCCAAGAAACAAGTACTGGCTCTCTACTGGACACTTCCCAGCCGCAGGGGGTGAGAAAGTTAAAAAGTAAGGGATACAGCCCCAGATCATGTACGTATCATTCTAAAGTATGTTAGGAAATACTACACACTTTTCAACGTTAACTGATCTACGTTTCGTACGTGAAACGAAACCTCTCTGATACCAATTCGCATTTCGAGATAAATGACAAGTTCTTGAAAAGTGACTGTTGAGAGAAATTTTACGTAGGACTCGGCCACGAAGTAACTGTTTGAGGCTATAAATATTTACTTCCTAGATCCAGCAGGTGATAAAGTTCTTAGTGAGTATTAATAGCAACTAGTCCCCGTGAACCGGTTTCTGCCCAAGCCAAACAACCTGCTCATACATTACAGAACTTTCATTAAACCCTCGGCTATGTGTGGGAGGTCACTTCCAGCCTGATGTCTTCTATAGGCTGATGTCTGAAGCATCCATCTTAGCAGGTGGAGGATCTTAGTACTTTTTTGGTAACTTAATCTGCGGGTAACCAATCCTGTGAAGGGAGGGAGTATTTTCCGACAGCCATTGATAGGTCAAGGTAAAGATGGATCTCTGGAATCCCGGGTACTTACTGAGCAATGAGAATCTTCGATAGCTTATGAATTAAGAAGTCACTCATTATCAATTTTAGATTCTTTCTTCATAGCATTCTTCCAACCATTTTATGTTAACTAATAGCAACTCAGCATTCATAAATACAATATGTTATGGAAAATAATTAAAATTTCAGACATATTGGCACTACACATGCAGACAGCTGAGAAACGGGAGATCATTGACAATTTAAGTCGTGGAACCACTATCACTAATAATTAGCAGACAAAGAAAAAATATTCTGATAGGAATAGTTCTCGAACCCAATAACTAATGGGGCTCTTCCAACCGAACTATCCTGCACGACTGGACGATCTTACCGATATGAATGTCCTTAGGCTATGCTTCCGTGCTTACCGCGGTACGGGATTTGCAGTCACTGTGAGAGCTTATCCAAAGATTCGTGCTGGCTTGCCATTGAAAGAACCCCCGTTTAGATATTTGAGAGTTCCAGGACTCCAATCCTAATCCTTTTTTTGGCTAGTAATTGTTGATGATTTCGAAATCAGTTTCACATTTAGGCTCCTCCCTTTCAAACTCAACGAGTAAATAGCGAAGGATCACAAAAGCACAGAAATTTAATTATTTTCAGGTAGTCGATTTCTGCTGCACCCTTTTCAAAGTGAAGCCGCATTCTTAAGACCCGACAATAATAATGACTGTACGTTAATTGCGAGCTAATAGCTGGAAGCATCGAATAAAAGTAACGAAAAGTAACAATCAAACAAAAAAAAAAAAGTTCCCTGAAACATCGGGCACACCGTGAAAGTGAACATCTCCGTGGTTCATGGAAAAGATGAAAGAAGGCTAACCTACAACTAAAGCTGAATGGCTGACACAGTTTATGAAGATTTTCACCTCGGCGACACCGAGCGTAGCAACAAATGGAAACGTTTAAGGAGCAAAAGAACCATTGCTAATGGAATGATAAACCTTGTACGTTGACTCCGAGAAGGAAAAGAAAAGAAAACTATTAGGCCTCCTTCGGCGGTAAATAGGCTGTCGTGGGAGTGGGATAGGGATGTCGCGAATTGTGGTTATTAGGTCTAACAGCCCGGAGACAGCTTTCCCTCTGCCTCCTTGATGCCGAGTGGCCTTGGAATAGCCATCAAATGGGTGTGGATGAGAGTGAAGCATCAAAATTATCCAAGATCCAATGATTTCACTAGTCATTTACATTACATCAATGATTAAGTTTATTTTTAAAATTATTAATTAAAACAGACTTTTTTTTACATCAATTTTGTGACTAAATTTTATTTTTTTGGAGTATATAAAACCTAACGTTAAGTTAGGATGGCTCTTCCTCTCCTTTAGAAAATACTTTTTTGGTTCATACCTTTTCAAAATCATTAACTATTATCACTCTCCCTCTATACACAATATCCTGTAGTTCAAACTCTTAATCTGCTCTCGGAACAAAAGATCCCGTTTTTCTTCAGCATTTGAACATTCTTTTCTTGCTCGCTCCGCCACTCTCTGGAATTTTTTCCTTTCTCTTACACTATGCTTAATCCACTGGAGCTACATTAATTACTGGAATTCTGTATAACATTATATTTAGGAATATTTTTTTTGTTAGTTAGTTTTAGAGCATGTCAACCACAAGTGTTATTGAACGATGAATAACTTTTTTTTTTTTATGACGTTGACATTATACGCTTGATAAAAGTTGGTTATTTAGGATGGCATGGCGTCGTAGATGCCGACAACTCCTCTATGCTCCCTAAAATTGTTTATGTTGAGCTCGGTCAGTACTCGGATGAGCATCCTATAGCTTTAGAAGGCCCGTGGTTCCCCCGGGTAAGATGGGACCATCGCCCTACTTAAGGCCATCCAACCATTAGGGTTGGCGTGACCCCTCTGAGAATGGGTCACACCTTCCCCCGTTGAATAGCTCAAAGGCGAAATGCTGGCGGTTATAAATAACTATGTCCCACTACCATTGTCATAAGAGATTACAACGCATTAAATGGCTAACGTGTAAGACAGGAGGAAATAGTAAGCACGGAATACAATGGGAAACTCCGAGCTGTGGGCAGCCAGATACGTCACAGATACAAGCTTTATCTCGGTCTTGTGAAACTTGCTCTGTGTTGTCCAAGTGTCCGCTTTTGCTAGATAACCACATCCTACGATTTTTCCGACGCAAAAATGCAAATGACTAGTAAACACAATAGCATTGTATGTCACAGATGATGACTAACAAACAAATAATCCATCGAGCATTACCTTGTTAACTTTGAGTATTTTATTCACACGTTTTAATATGTGGTGTTGACATTTTCTAGTATTTTTTTAAAAATTATTTATCTACAATAATTATAATCCGCAAATCTGCTAGCAAGGCCATAATCATCCAACACGTTTCGGAGGGTTGGTACTGACTTCTTCTGTTAGTGGCCGTGTATATATATATATATAAGTTAACTGGGGAGTCTACTGTGAGAAGACAACATAGGTAAGACTCCCCAGCTAATCCCCACAGAGTATTAGCTAAGGTATATATAGATGTCAGAACATAAATAAATTCATTCTCAACTTAGCTCTTGTGTCAGTCATTACCTCTTCCCCTTTTTAGTCTCTGATTTCAGTCTATCATAAGTGGTGCCGAAACCCGGGAAGTGTTGTCGTTGCCGTAAAGTTATCGGTTCGTGACTTGTTTCTCTCTCGATTACGGGATGCCGGAGGGAGTGCTCAGGCCAGCGGTGCTCAAAGCAGCAGCGGACATACCGCAACTGCCTCAAACGACCATGGCGGCCGCTCATGCCAACACCATGGCATGGATGAAGATCCAGGAGATCTCAGCACAAAATGTGAGGACAGCAATCTCCGATCTAGAGAGGTTTTCCGGTGAAACAGGGGAGCTGAATCACTTCCTGAAGGGAGGGGACAGGGTAATGGTACGGCTAGAGCGCAAGCGAGCGGAGGATCTCATTACGGAAGGGGATGCCGAGTCGCTGAGGGCAGCTCTAGTGTGCAGGGTGAAGAGGAGCATCCTAAACATGATCCAGGCGGACGAGGAGACCCCATGGATGGCCATAAAGGAGCGACTGAAGAAGGCGTTCGGAGGGGGACGGTGGACACCTGAGGAAGACATTTTTAAGATGTTTCGGGAGACCAAGAAGTCCCACCAGACAAATGGACACTACGCCGGAAATCTCCTAGCGAAGTATAACAACATCACAGAGAAGATGAGGGAGTCGGTGAGCGCGCCTGAGGTGGAGGCACGGATGGCGTTCCTGTCGACTATATTAAAAGTTCAGTTGGCAAAGGAGACGGGAAAGAAGGAGGGATTCCCGAGGGAACGCGCGTTCCTGGAGTGTGCCCAGGAGATGGTGGACGCCAGCGCCAGGGAGGAGGAAGGCGCGGGATACGAACGAGACGTGAGTTGGAAGAGAGTATCGTACAGAAGGAGCCCGCCAAGACAGAGTGGACACAGCCGGGGAATGGAAAGGCGGACCGGCAGAGGACAGGACGAGAGGAGGAGGAAGCAGGAAGGAAGGTGCTTCGAATGCAATCGTCCGGGACACGTAGCGGCTCAGTGCGGCCAGGTAAAGTGCTTCGAATGCGGGAGACAAGGGCATATGGCCAGGAATTGCCCTAGACGTAATACTCGAGGCGACAGGAGGGGATTCCGGCCGGAACCTATGGAGGTGAACCAGCAGGAGTGGACCCCACGGAGACAGGCTGGACGAGCTGCGACCCCCTACTCAAGCGGAGAGTCTTCAGGAGACGAAAGCGGTCGGTCGGAGCGCAGCGCCCCGACGTTGAGACACGAGGTAAGTGGGGGGGAACCGTGGAAAGGGGGTCCCTCGGGAGCCGAGGTGGTAAGGGGAAATAGGCGGGACGAATGAGGGTGCGATTTGGGGGGGGCAACCGGGCGTGCGTATTGGAAGTAAACAACGGCGAAAAGGGGGAAAAGGGATTTAGGTTGCCCGTGGCGAGGGGGGGGGGCGTCCGGAATTCGGTTTTTAATCGATACGGGGAGCACCCACTCGCTGGTAAGTGAAAGAGGGGCGAGGGAACTGGGAATCTGGGACAGTCGGAAACCATGTAAGTGCGCCATAACCACAGTAAGCGGAAGGTGTGGAACGGGCGGGGAAGCACAACTGAGCCTTCGCGAGATCGCTGGGCGCGAAGAGAAGGTCACGGCGCACATTATGAAAACGTTGGCCGAGAATTACGACCTAATAGTGGGGTGTGACATATTACAGAGGGTGGGGATGAAATTGAAGGTCCGTAATCGGAAGTGGGAGTGCGCACTAGGGAAGCGCGAGTATAATATAGTCACGGGACGGCGAGGAGAGGGGGTGAGAGTCGGAGCAGCCGGATGCACGCGCGACGCGGTGAGTCGACTAGTAGAGGCGAACGGGGATCTATTCCACCGGGAAGCGGACAGACTACCTACGACGGGGAGGACGGAACATAGGATACCTGTGAAGTCGGGGACGCCGGTGTACGTGAAGGAAAGGCGGTACCCCCAAGCGATGAGGGAGATCATAAAAGGGCAGCTCGAGGAACTCCTGAGGCAGGGTATCATACGCCCCAGTAACTCTCCCTATAATAGTCCGTTGTGGGTCGTGGAAAAGAAAAGCGGGGATAGCCAGAAGCAATACCGGGTGGTAGTGGACTACCGAAAATTAAATGAGGTCACCGTAGACGAGAGGTACCCGCTCCCGAGGATTGAGGACATACTCGATCGCCTGTCGGGAGCGACGGTGTTCAGCACGCTGGACCTCAAGAGCGGGTACCATCAGGTTAGGATGGCAGATGAGGATGTTGGGAAGACGGCGTTCTCTTGGGAGCGGGGGCATTACGAGTTTGTGAGAATGCCCTTCGGTCTGAAGGGGGCCCCGCTAACTTTCCAGCGTCTTATGGACGAACTCCAAAGGGGGCTGGGCGAGGACTTCTCGCAGGTGTATATGGACGACCTGATAGTGTTCAGCAAGACTGAACAGGAACACGTGCAGCACCTTAGTCGAGTCCTCGCCAGAATAAGGGAGTTCGGACTAAAATTATCGCGGGAGAAGTCCAGGTTTGGCCTGAGGGAAATTAGGTTCCTTGGTTACACCGTCTCACAGGACGGGGTGCAGCCGGATCAGGAGAGGGTGAGGGCGATACAGGAAGCACCCCTTCCCAAGAACGTGCGGGGTATTCGCAGGTTTCTCGGGATGATAAATTATTACCGGAAGTTTATCCCAGGGATCGCGGAACTCACCAACCCATTAACGGAGTTGTTAAGGAAGGGGCGGAGTTTCCGGTTGGGGCCGGAACAAATTCAAAGTATAGAGAAATGCCGGGACATCCTTACGACTAAACCATTGTTAATATTCCCGGATTTTGGAAAGACATTCCGGATCACGACGGACGCGAGCGCGAGTGCCATAGGGGCGGTCCTGTCGCAAGACACTGGGGGGGGGGGGGAGAAACCTGTTGCCTATGCGGGTCGCCAGCTGAACGGGGCCGAGACGCGTTACAGCGCCATCGAGCGTGAATTGTTGGCGGTGGTATGGGCAGTAGAGCATTTCCGGCCGTACGTGTACGGCAAGCTATTTGAATTGTACACGGACCACAAACCACTGGTATACCTGGGTAACCTGAAGGAGTCGTCGGCAAGGGTAGCCAGATGGAAGGAGAGACTCGCCGCGTACAACTTTAAAATTATGCACAAAAAGGGGGCCGAAAACGCGGTCGCAGACTGGCTTTCCCGGGAGTTGGTAGTGAATGCTCTGGAGGAAGAAGTAGGTCAAGAAGAACCGTTCGCGGTGCGGTACCTGCGGGAGTGGGCCGAGAGCGGACCAGAGATCCCCTTAGTTCAGAGAGACCCGGGGCAGGTAGAGACCCCGTCCGAACGACCTACGGACCTACCCGAAATCGACGGAATAATTAACGATAAGAGGAGACAAATAATTATCAAATCGAAACGGGAGCCGGGAGTCGAGACAAGGGCGAGCGGATACGCGGGGCTGTCCTCCGTGACCATTAGGGCACAAGCCACGGTGGATGATACCGATTTGGAGCGGGCCATTGAGCAATGCACGAAGCCGGGGCAGGGGTGCCATATATATATCGGGAATAGATTATTGGCCGATAAAATTAAACGGTTATGGAGACAGGAGCGCCTAGGGATGGGGTACACATTAGTTAGGTGCCTTAGACAGGTGGAGACGGTCACCGAAGCAGAGGTGCAAGGTCGGTTAGTGAGGGACCACCACGTGGGCAAGACCAATCATCGGGGGATTGAGGAGACGCTCCGGGCGTTGAAGAGGTTATATTTTTGGGTAAATATGGGGCGGACAGTCAGGGAGGTCGTTACGCGGTGCGAGGTATGTCAGAGGGCGAAGTACGACCGACAACCCCCGGTGGCGGAACAAACGGTCACGGAAACGGCGGAGGAGCCCTTGAGGATTATCCAGACGGATCTCTATAGTAATGAAGGTCAGTCGTGGCTCACGATCCTAGATACTTTTAGTAAGATCGCCATGGCATATCCCGTAGAAAACAAGACACCCGAGGTGGTATGGGAGGGGATACTCCAGTGGTGCGGCACGTACGGGGTCCCCGATATGATCGTGTCGGATTCGGGGCGGGAATTTGATAATGACTGGATCCGGGAACAGGGTAAGGAACTAGGAATAAACTGGCGACGGAACACCCCCCAGCACATCAAGGGTAGGGGCGCGGTGGAGCGTCTCCACAGCACACTAGGAGAGCATCTCCGGCTATTTGGGATAGACCGACGACTCGATTCCTATACGGCGATGCCGCGCGCAGTAGTGGCATATAACCACAGTATACACTCAGCAACGGGGCTATCGCCGGTGGAAATAGTGTTCGGACAAAGGCGGCGCGATCGAGGAGACCTGATGACGGCGCATAACTTAGGGTTACGGGAGCAACTAGGGGAAACGCGCAAGGAACGCCGGGCGATTTGGGAGAAGGTCCGTGAGCGAATAATCAGAGAGAAACGGACTCGCGTAGATAGAGCTAACGGCAGACCCGGGATCGTTAGCGCGGGCTCGGTCGCGCTGGGGACTACGGTATACCGCAGGTTGAGGACAGCTCGTAAGAAGGGAGACGCACGGTACGAGGGACCGTACGTAGTGGTGGCGGTCAGAGAACACAACCTCTATACGATCCGGGACGTCAACCACCCTTTCCGGTCGCGCACCGTCCACTTAGAGGAACTAAGAGTACCGTCGTCGGTGGCTCGACGGACGACGGGGGGCGGCGCTCCGACCGACACACCACAATGTTCGAAGGAGCAGGTTATGTTTGAAAGATGTAAAACCCCCTAGTATGTAAGACATTGTAAATAAATAAAGATTGAACCATATTAGTTAAGATATAACGGGTGAAGGCCTTGTGGCCGGAAACCAACAGTAATTAGTATCTGTGAACGGTAACAAGAAGTTATCGGGGGCAGGAACTGCCCTGGTTATGTTCGTTGTACAAGAACTGTTATTTTGTTTATTTGTTGTTTTATTTTGTTGTGATGTTATAGTGAGTTCTTAGGTATAAGAAACTGGAAGGGGGGAGTTAACTGGGGAGTCTACTGTGAGAAGACAACATAGGTAAGACTCCCCAGCTAATCCCCTCAGAGTATTAGCTAAGGTATATATAGATGTCAGAACATAAATAAATTCATTCTCAACTTAGCTCTTGTGTCAGTCATTACCTCTTCCCCTTTTTAGTCTCTGATTTCAGTCTATCATAAGTTATATATATATATATATTGTCTTTGATGAAAATTTGACTTAAGGAGCATTGTAATCTATGTGTAGTGTACGTTTTTACACGTAAAAAAGTGGATACAAAATCTACCTACTTTAAATTGTATTCTCTGTATATTCGAACACTGTCTCATAGCTTTCCATCGTAGGCCCAGACAGGTTTAAGACAGCAAGCGTTCAGTGTGGGCTTATTTTTTACAGTTAGTAGTGTTTTGATCCAGGTTCTTGAGATAAGTGCGGGATGTTTGTTAAGTTCTTTTCGTTTTTCTTGCTGCATGTACGAGCTTTTATTTCACTAGCTTTTATTTATTTTATTATCATCTTCATGTTGAGGTCGGAAACTTTTCAGCCCACCTGTGTACTGTCCATGTTAGTCTTTCGTCAAAAAAAATACCAATTTGTCAGACGGAATCAGCCGCTGGTCTTATGCCTAGTTAAGTAATAGAGGTCGAATATGTCGAAGTTTAAAAATAATTTATTTTTTGCATGCGCCTTTTTGTAGCAAATCATTTTATCTCATCAAAAGGTTTTATGAGCACATTCCGAGGCAAGTAAGGAATCATGATTCGACATAATAATGTGCTGGTTGTGGTGCTATGAATTCAATGTCTCATCTAACCACAAAGCTTTATGTTTTGGCAAAGGACTTTTAACTGTCAATCATTCATCTTTAGTTATCATTCTAATTAATACTTAATTCAAACGAAATATAAGATTGAATATATATTTAATATTGAATTAAATATTTAGATATTTTATTTAAATTGAGTATTAAAAGTTTAAAGCACTTTACCAAAATATGATTCCTTGTGGAGAGTCGAGACGTTTTATTTTTCACTGCATTACTAAATAATTAACAAACCAAATCTGTTGATTATTGTTTATGTGTTTGTTATTATTTGAGAATGGACAAGACATCGAGCTGGACTACCATGAAAACTTCATTTCCTCTAGGTCAGAAGGGAGGGGGAATAACTACGATCACGATATTATTGACAGCTTTAAAGATTTTAAAATTACAATCTAGTAAAGCTCCAACACGCTATCTAGACATGCATACATGCAACTTTTTTTATGAGAGCATCAGTATTTAGTGTTAAGGTCTTTAAGTAATGCCTTTATGTTAGATTGCACGAATCTTTACAATCAGGATAACGAAAACAAACATAACAGATTTCGAGTTTTAAAACAAAAAATTTGGTTAAAATCCATATGAAAATAAACGTAAAAAAAAAAAAACATGAAAATCTGTTTAAATCATATCGTAGAAACATACCATTTGATGATTTTAGTCATAAATTTCTTCATCATTGATTACCTGTAAGAAAAAATAAAACATGTTAGATTTTGTGATAGCAAAGAAAAAAATCATGAAAAAGTACAAAAGAATAAGAAAATATATGTACTTAGGATTTACTTAAGATACAGTTAGTAAATAAAGAACTTTATGCTCCAAAATAAATTTTGACTAGCTGGACACGGTGGAGTTATATTGGTTAGCATTTGTAGACTCGTTACGATGCAGAACAACACTACAAGATGAAATCTCGGCAGATAATGGTAAGTCGCTAGGCAACGAGGCAAAATTTCATCAAGCGTTCCAACACTTTTTTGATGTAGATGTTAGCTTTATAAAAATTAAAATATACAAGCCTCCAGATTTTATTCAGCACTTGTTTAGAATCGCTATTTCTTAAGTGGAGCACAAGAACCCAATTTTTTAATCTGTAAACGTCATTTGTTATATGTTTTAGTTTCTTTGTACATTTACAGTTGTTTGTAGTGTAAATATTAAAGTTTCCGGGTATTATCTTGAGTGTATTGTAATATCGTATAGGACATACATGAGTGTTTTTTCACCATACGAAATTTAAAAATCCATTTCGACCTCGCTTATCGTCCGTAATACTGCGCTCATATTACCATATGTTCTGTACTACGCCATTTAAAAATTCTATGACCTTTACAGTACATTATTTATTCACAGTATTGTGTATAGTTTGTACTCTTCTGCCGTCAGTTATTTCTCAACTGTCCTTTTTATATCTAACCTTAATAAATCGTTCCTTGCTAAAATATTTTAAGTCAGCATCCTCAATATTTTTATTTTCGAACAGATTTCATACAGTCGGGGTTTTCTTAGATCGCATATAAACACCTACATTGTACTTTTGAATTAATTTAGAACGCAAAAATAAAAACATCTACCATGATACTAATAACAATTATTGTACAGTAAATATTATCCATCGTCAAATTTCCATTGTAATGATAATTATTAGATTGTGAATAAATGCTGATAACCTACATGCATAATGAATAAAAGAATAATAGAATATTATATTGAAACTTTTACTTCTCCTATGGACGTTGTCAGGTCAATACTTTCTCCCTAACGACTACATTCCGCTACAGAGAACATATAAATATTTTATATTGCTATAACACGATAAATCAGAATTTAAACACCGTGACGGACGGACAATGCGTTTTCGATTGCCAACAGGAAATACCTACAAGAATGTAAAGAACTTCAAAGGCATCAAGCCGTTTTTAATCCTTGTTTTTTTGTCAATATTTCAACGATCTGAGTTTTTTTTTGTTTTTTTTAACAGGCGATCTCCTGTGAGCAACATTGTTTGTAAAATAGTTATATAACAGTTTTTAAGGGACATCTAATTGAGCATTATTTACACAATAAATTAATAAACCACTCTGGATCTCAAAAGTATCTTTCAATATTTTTACTCCATTTTCCAAGTCCTTGAGTTCGTATATATGTATTGTAACATAACTCGTTTCCAATTTTCTTTTTTCCTGGTCGTGGGTATGTCCAATGATTTAATGATGCTTCTTCTTGAAGCGGCCTATTCTTCAGTATTACAAAAATTTTATTAATTACCGATCTTTTCGAACGTGAGTAGGACCCGCTCGCTCTCATTAGCCAAGGGAGAGATCAAGTGTTCGGAATTTTATTTTAAACGAAATTAAAATTACAACTCATAAACTTCCATTTTTAGAAAATTAAAAATCCAGAATATCCTTACTGTATAAATAATTATTTTGGGGAGCAATGTCGCGGAATAAAGTTTATTTTTAATTCATTGCAATAAAAATATGGCAATTGATAATAAATAAAATTGTTATCCTATAATACAATCTTTTTATTTTTCAAATTTGCTTTTCTCTATTCTATTTTTTTTTGTATATTATAAGAAATGGTTCTGAAATCTATAGTTAATTTCGTACAAGATTTACCAAAAAAAAAAGGACTAATCACTAATAGCGGAAAAAAATGTTATTCTGGGACAAAGTCCATTATGAATAACAATAATGTTCATAGCATATAATATAACATAACAAATTAATATCTGACAAATAAAAAGAAGTATTACATCATTTAAAAAATGTTACATGTTACATGTACATTGTTTAAACAATGTATGCATTGTACATGTTACATGTTATGGAATCTATCATTAATTTCGTACAAAATTTACCAAAAAAAAGTAATAATCACTAATAATAGAAAAAAATGTTTATTCTGGGACAAAGTCCGTTATAAATAACAATAATGTTCGTAGCATATAATATAACATAACAAATTAATATCCGACAAATAAAAAGAAGTATTACATCATTTAAAAAATGTTACATGTTACATGTACATTGTTTAAACAATGTATGCATTGTACATGTTACATGTTATGGAATCTATCATTAATTTCGTACAAAATTTACCAAAAAAAAGTAATCATCACTAATAATAGAAAAAAATGTTTATTCTGGGACAAAGTCCATTATAAATAACAATAATGTTCGTAGCATATAATATAATATAACGAATTAATATCTGACAAATAAAGTATTGCCTCATTAAAAAAAATGTTGCATTGTTTAAACAGTGTGTGCATTGTACATGTTACGTGATGTAATAAAATGTGAAAAAATAACACTATTTAACTTCACTTGTCAAATAAAGTAATAGATGGCTCCACATACGAAAAAATAATAAAAATACGACGTTAAATTTATACAAAAAAAAAGTAACATGCTAGCTAAATATAGAATAATAAATACAAGTGTATAAAGGGTGAGAGACTAATGATTTCAACTGTAGAATATTTTATTTTTACCAATAGGGTGATGAGAATGAGATGGTTTGGCTAAGGAATGAACCGAGGAAATATTGAGCAGGAAAAGAGGGGAAAAAGTGGTTTTATAGGGCTTAACGAGTTGCGTTAGGTCCAAGTTCCACTTAGAAAAAAAAACACAGATAACGAAACCACAGTCCTGTCTTGGTGGACTAGATGTTGGCTTTCAATAGAAATGACCGACCAGTGTGCTCTGTAAGGACTAGAGGGACATTATTTGATTTTCTGGGTTTCGTAGATATTTAAATCAAAAAACCTTAAATTTTTCACCTGGGTGTCTGTATGTCTGTTCTGTTTACCCATTGAATCAAGTTGCTGTTTGACCTAAAATTTCCTATTCAGATTTCGTTCAATTGTCAAACAACTTGGATTCTTCAAACATTAGTAATTAAAAATAAATAAATTGCTATCGTAACGACTAGGGCATTAAATTAAAGATTTCGTCGACGTTATTAATAAAACGCCATCTTTGCTTTATATTTGGAAACTGATATTACACAAAGCCATTTAATTCGTACTCATTACTCGTTTTACGGCTAAAGATATTTAATATAAGCTTAATTAAAATAAGCTTATTATTCTCATTTAATGACCTGATGGTACTGAAAATAAAACCAGCCCCTGGTAAATAATTACGTGTCATAATTAATAAATAACTCGGTAATTTAAAAAAATACATTTCTATCGTGTTATCTTATCCTAATGTTCCTCAATTCAAGTTTTGTTACTTTGTCAAGCGTTGTACATTTAATTAATTTTAATGTGCATAACTGATTCGGTGACTTTTCTTACTAGGTGCTAGTACTACACAGATAGCTAGCCACTTAGATACGAATCAAATCCTTGCAAGTTCTTTTTATTCTTCACAGTTTGGCCTTTGGAGCTGTGCGGAATATAATTGTGGGAGATTCCACTGACTGTGATAATAACGACAGACTCTGTACCACAATGCCGTTTGAATTTGCTCAATGTTGTCTTATTGAAATAGAAAAAGATGACAAGTAGCTTTCAGGAATTCATGTAGAGATTTTTAAAGTTACCTTACAGGTTATCTTTGTTAACCCTGTCTGTGTGACCGAGCCCAGGCCAGCCGATAGCCACGAGGTATGATCGAAGGATGAAGATAAAAAAAAAAGAGAAAACGTTTTTGTACCATAAATACTAATCTATAAATATATAAAGATGTATTTAGTATATTTATTGCAGTTTGGATCGCCTGGAGCAATTCAATCCAAATTACGTATATCTGGGAAAAAAATACTGTCGAAGAAAGACAGTTCTAGGGTGGGGTGGAATTCTTGTATCACTATGAACACCTACATCCCATTTCAATAATTTATGTCTTTAGAATTTCAGTTTGAAAATCTATTATGAACAAGATGGCTACCTTGTAATGTTTTCCACCTTTAATATGCCTACTTTTAATATAAGTACTAGAAATTTTAAATAATGTTTATATATTGAACTTAACGTATATATATTACAATGTACCTCTTCTTATCAACTTAATTATATCAACTCAACCATTTAAACCTTCATACAATATTTATTAATATTAATCTTATCTATGGATTAGTTAAAACCGGGACCAAACACTACGCAGACTTTCATAAAACAAAAACTACAAAAATTATTATATTATACATTAACATGAGTGGCTTATTTAGCCTTTGAATAATGTGGAAAGGTGATCTTACAAATATGGCGAGGAGCTAATATTTAAGTTCCCAAATATGGATTAGTTTAGCTGTAGCTAAGTCATCTGTGGTTCTACGGAATAAGTAGATAAGTATCAAAAC